>VXAX01006984.1:66590-407711 GCA_013399835.1 Leptocoma aspasia | reverse complement strand
TTTTTTTTTTTTTTTTTTTGTAAATTTTAGTTATTTATAATGCATAAAGTAAAAAATGTTTCTCCACTATGGTCTTTCAGACAATATACTGGGTAAGTATGATATACTACAGCAATTTTAATTACTGCAGGGTGCTGATCCATCCTTGGAATGGAAGTACAGGATTTTGTCATCACATGCATTAAAGGGAAAAAGACTGGCTGAAAATCACACCAGCCCTGGGAGGAAATTTTGTCCTTATTGAAGTCCATGGCAAAACTCCCACTGAATTCACTGGGGCAAGGATTTCACTCCGTATATTTAAAACGACAAGAAATGTATTACATGTGTTACTAATACTGCATGGGTAGTAAAAAGCAGACAGATTTTCAGTGTCTGTATGTCTCTTCATTGTTTGTGCTTCAGATTGATCTGGATTCTCAAGTCCCCAGAGCAAGAAAGTTTTCACTTTGGGTGTCTGCTTGCACAGGCAGACTTGCATGAGGGCATCCATGTGCCTGTCAGCATCTCATTGAAATTTTCAGCTGTGAATTTGTTTGTAGCATCAACACTCCAAAGATGATAGTGCCAGAGTTGAAAGACAGAAATGTATTCAGTAGCATAATTTTTCTTTGGAAACTCACTCCTGCTTGACCCAGGGCTTGGCCACATCCAGAAGATTATGTAAATTGCACCTCCCAATCCAGGTTTTGTGCTAAGCTCTTTTCCCGGCATTCAGTCTACTCTAAAGTTTTCCCTTCTCTGTCATGTAAAGTAGTATTTCTGGGCAGGTGGAGGTTTCTGCTTCAAGTACTTTACTTTTCCTTGCAGTCTAAGCCATGTAAAACACATTCAGACTTTGTACACAGTAAGTCTCTGGTACCAGCTCAACTGCCTCAGTGCAAAACCAAGTCCCCTTATGCTCTGCATAGACATGCTCTGAAGGTTTCCTAAAAAAGGCTGAACAAACGTGGTTCCAAATATTACCCCATGGATTTCCATATTAATTCTTATAACAATATTTTATTTCTGTATAAATTTCTTTATACAGGAACAGGGAATGTTCTAAACTAAGAAGTCATAAGGAATTACTGGCTGTTGTTAACAAAGTGTTTCACTTGTAGGTTAAGAAGAGATTCCAAGTATGAGGCAGCCGCTCATCTTCGAAATTAGTGCAATTCCAAGGTGCAATTATCCACAGCTCATGTACAACCCCCGAGTGCACAAAATTAAACTACTCTCTAATTCCCACATGCTACTGAACATATCAGCTTGAAATCCTTCATGTGAGACTGGCATTTAAGATAGCCAGTATGGTCTTAAGGAGTAAATGATGATGATCTGCTAAGGTTGCTACTGCTGTATCCATGGCATATGGAGGTAAATATGAGCTCAGTAAAAGAAACCTTATCTACAAACTAAATTTATACTCTATTTGAGGTTTTTTCAGTCTTCCTGTATGAAGAAAATACAGTACTGATTAAGAATGCTTCTGAAAATGAGGGCATGGCATAGAAAGGAACCTCCTGATCTATCAGATCTAGTCCATTGCTTTCATCAGCTGTCTTACACATGATTCAGTTCTTACTTGACAGGCATCATATGAAATTTGTTTGGTTTGAAGGGGTTTTTTTCCTTCTGCTGTTTTTCTTAAAATGTTCAGATACAAATGGTTTTTTTTGGTGTGAAATAAAATATATTTACCCTACTTTATGTTTGCATTTATGGAACAAGGAAATTCAATTTTGTTTAAAACACAGCAAGTAAAGTCATATTCATTTCAATTACTTATCAATTAAAGGAAATTCACACTTTTATAGCACCATTACAAAACCTACCTTCATAAGAGAGAAAATATAATACTTATAATTTTTGTATACGTTTTCTGTCTGGATTTTAGGTGAGATTTGTGAGAAGTTGTCCTTTCCTATGTTTGATTGAAATATATTTTCAGATTTATTAAGAGCTTCCAGTTAATAGAAGCTACATTATATTGTTCTTTTAGTCAATGCATTAGTAAATTGGCAACAAACTAATGATACTTAATCTGTGTAGAAAAGCAGGTCTGTGTTTATTACAAGTAGAGATTTTCAGGTCTCACTACATCAAAGTATTGTTGAGGCCTGCTGTGTCACTTTCTGGTTTTTTCTGTGTCACTTCTGTCTTTGAGAATGAATGGAATACTGCAATGCTGTTATGGATACTTTAAGACCACAGATTACAAATATTTTATATTTAATGAGAATCTTATTCATATTTATATCTTAATCAGCACAATAATCCTGAATATCTTATTTTTCAAATAATGCTATTGTGAAACTCTAATCTGCCTTCATTTTGTCTGAAAATGGCACAGAGTGGTTTTTCTAGATATTTCATTGAACATTGTCACTTCCCTAATGTAAAAGGAGGTTTATTGAAAATGGAAATTACTCATTCTCCTTGTAATTTTTTTTTGTTCCATGGGATAGTGGAACTAGAAAAAGTAGGAGGAGCTTGAGGATCACATTCATTCAAATGGTCATAGCAGTTCATGGAAGTGAATCATTCTCTTTCATGTGCTCTGTGTCAGGGTGATCTTTCAGCTGAACAGGTCAGTGTGGTCTGAAATTGAGCATTATCTGTTGATCTGAGTCCTGAAGTGTTTGCTTTGCCTAATTCTTATCATTCTTCATGTCTGTCCATCTCCACCCTCCTCCACTTCAAGAATTGCACAATGTGCAATACCTTCAAAAGGTCTTATCAGGAATCTTTTGTAGCAAGAATAGTCAAGTCCTAAAAGGCAGATAAATGAATAATTGACAAAATATAGCATTATCAAATAACGATATGCCTCTGGGACCACATATCCAGCAAAATAGAAATCAGAATAAAAATATGTATTGAATATAAGCAAGTTTATAAGCACAGTAGCTTTGAACTGCCTACCATGGGTAAACAGGAAAGAGGTGATTGCACAGACTTCACCATGGATTGTGCAACTGCACAATGGGGGACCTGAGGCACATGCTTTAGTTCCTCTCCTACTCTGACATCATCTTCAAATTGTGTATTTCGTGCTTCCTTGGACCATTCTCCCCTGCAGTCACACATTCAAGTTGCAGTGTCAACAGACACAGAGAAAAGCTGCTGTGAATTCTCAAAAATAGCAGATTAAAAGTCAAGCTATGTACCAGGTACTTTTAGTTAAAAAAAATGTGTGAAGAAAAAAAGGAAGAAAAAAGTTGGAACTGGATTGTTTCAGTGAGAAATATTGTTTTGAAGATTTATGTTTTCCTTAACAGACTTGGCATTTTGGGGACTTCCCCCCCCTCAAAAAAAACCAAAACAAAACATAAATTGGAGCAATTTGGGAGCAGTTATTTTATTAAATTAATTCATTTATTAAAGGTGAAAATAAAACACAAATATAACACAAATATAAATAAACAGAATTTTTCTTTAAAATCGAGAACTTTCTCAGAACTTCCACAGACTGGGCTATTTTAAGCTAAATAAAATAAAAATATCATTATGAGGCATTTTTGTCCAGCTTTAAATTTTCAATGAATAGTAATTAATAGCTCTGAACTTCTGACACTCTTTCAGAGCTCTGTTCTGATCTGCCTTTTTCCTTGGCTTTAATGCTTAGAGTGAGAAACAGAAATTTTTTGTCCAAAATTATGATAATGTACATCATACACTGACACAGGTTTTAAAGTTACATAAAGCTTCACAGCTTGATGGGTTTTGAGGTCCCACAGACTTTCTATATTTCTCCCTTAAGCAGATAAATCCTGCCTATTTTGCACATTAAATGTCCACTTGTCTTTATGAAATCTTTTTTTCAGTTTTTATGAAGCAAACTTATGTTTAATCTCTTTAACAGTGCCACATCAAACTTAACATTTATTTATCACATTATTTGCCTTAAAGTAAGAACATCCACATAGAAGCCATTGAAATCACAGAGCTGGATAAATTCTGATAAATTTATTTTCATTTACAGTTCTAATACATAGCCAAATACTTGAATTATACTTGGAGTTGAATTGGAAATCTGACTTGCTAAATAAGGAGGAGGGCAGCACTGTGCTACCAGTTGTTCTCTTAAGAAAAGTTCATCTCACAAGATTTCCACCTTCATGAACTGAGTTGAAATTGTGTCTCAAAACCTTTATTTCACCCTAAATAGAAAAAAAAGTCATATAGAACTAAAACAAGTGATACTTAGCACCATGTAAACCAGCACCTGTCATTTTGTATCAAACTAAAAGCAATTCAATTTCTATGTCTTTGTTTCCAGCTTCTTCAGAATTGAGGAAGACTTGATAATGGCCATCTCTTAAGTGTGCCTGCTCTAGGAAAGTCTTACTGTATAAGAAATTCATAGCTGCTTGTGACGTACATATTTATTTGATTATTTTATTCTTCCCTCCTAGGAGTTGGTGCTGATGTATGCTACTTAGTCTGTTTTCCCAGATGGACTGAGGCCACATTTCAAGAGTATTCTAAAAACTAATAAAACAGTGGCTTGAGAAAAGGGTCCTTGCAAACAAATGAATGGTAAAGATGTATTGGTAATTTTCAAGGGAAAAAAACCCCAAACTTTTGCAGAAGAACTTCACCAACGGGACTACAGAAAACAGGCCAAAGAGAAATGATGCTAATATATGTGCATACAGAAGCATATGACTTCTTACATAACCTTTCCTTGGAATCAATAAAATAAGTCACAGCCATGGTAATTTCAGGAAGTAAATCACTGAAGATAAACAGTATAATTGATCCAGTGGTAAAGCAGAACAAATGAAGATAGCTCAATCTGCACAACAGCACCTTAAAACTTGGGAGACTGTCCCTTGAGTGTGGTAAAAACACTGTAACTCTTTGCTAACTCACACTAGAAATTTTGCATATCTAGAAATTTAAAATCCTGAATTTACCTTGAAGATTCCTATATTGCTAATGATTGTATATTATTAGCACACAATGCTCTTAATTGCATTCATTACCTTCCTGGGCCTTTTTAACCACTAACTTACATTTTTCTTTATTTCTGTGTCAGACATATAGATATCGTCTTTTATCTTACTTTAATTTGATGTTATTTTTCCTCTTTGCTTACTCAGAGCGCTGATCTGAATCTGCTAAAGAATTTCTATAATTGCAGTACAGTACTTCTGGTTTGTCACAAATGGATATTATGGAGCTAAAAACATATATGTCGCCCTAAAAAATTTACACATTGATATCATGACCCTGACCTTATATATGTGGGTACTCTTTCTTCATGCAATTTATTCTACAAATACTAAATTTCTTGGCCTATATTAATTCCAGGAGTCAGACTAATGAAAAGAGCTGCATTTAATCACAGTATCAGGTCTAGGGGAGTTATTATTCCTTTTCATGGAGTATTCTTAAAACCACGTCTGAGATACAGTGTCCTGAGGCTCTGAAGCAGAAGAGAGGAACTGACAGACTGAAGAGGGTCTAGAGAAAAGCTGATAACAGGGTTGGGACTGTGGAGCATGTGGTGTGTGATGTGGGACAGCTGGTTTTGTCCAGCCTTAGGAAAAGAGAACTACATAGTGGTCTTGTTGCTGCCTCCAACTGCCTTATGGATAAATCTTTGAGGAAGTTGAGCTGCACACTTCCCAGGGGTGAACAGTGAAAGACTGAGGGAGATAAAGTGCAACAAGGGAAATTCCTGTTACATGCAGAAAAGAAAGCTCAGCATGATCAAATGGTAGCCCAGGTTTCCCAGAGAGATTGTGAAATTTCCAACCTTAGAGATTATTCAAAAGTTATCTGGATGTGGCCCTAAGGAGCCTGATCAGAATTAGAATTCAGCTGTGTTTTGAGAAATGGTTGGACCAGATAGCAATCTGACTTCTCTGCCAGCCTAATTTCCTTTGCAATTCTATGATCAAACCAGTAAAGAGGATCAATCTTTCAATGCTCACCCCCTCATAATTTCTGAACTTTCCTGTAGAAAGTTTGGATTATAGGATTGTTACTACCACAAATCAAGACAAAATATACATAATATATCCATAACTGTTAAACTTATTTATTTTCTGTGTAAGAAAATAGGAAAACTAAAATTCAACTACATGAATAGCAAAGAATCCCTCAAAAATATAAAGGAAAAGTAAAGCTTATGGCACAAATTTACATAACATTTCGTCTAAGTTGATATCAAATATAAGAAAGAAATGTATTTTGGCTGGTCCAGATTCAAAAGATGCAGCTTTTGAAAACAGTCTTTGGCTGTCTCAATTGGATGCTTTTCAATCCCTGTAATGTCACAGAAATATCTCTGCATTCTGAAACCATTTTTAAAACATTTCAGAACACAGGGGTATGACTTGGAAATACCTTCTAACCTTAAATAGCAGTAACACAAATATTACTTACAGCATTATCATTCCTGTCGATGCTTTTTAACCAAAATATCCAGTGTAGTGTATTTATAGTGTAGTTATTAAAATCCTAAATCTTTCAGGGATTAAATGTTCTTAACTGCCAGTTCCATGTAGTCATGATAAATAACTGCCTGCCATAGGAATGGATTCTGGAAGAGGAGATAATTTGCTTTTGGCCCTTTCCAGTTGCCTGTCCTTTTGGAAGGGTGGAGCCAAGGTGTTACTCTCTTTTTTCTGGTTATTTCCTTCCCGCCTGAGATGAAAGGATGAGCATGCCCTGAACCTACCCATGTGTAATGCTGGGAAACTGACACTGGGGAAGAAAAAAAAGTGAAATCCAGTTAGGTCTGTCATGGTTTTATACATCAGCACATATCTGAGCCATGAAACTGTACTGGGCAGAGCCACCACTCTGTCACCAGCTGTCACAAGAAATTAAAGGGAACCTATGCTTTGGAAGTAGAAAGATTTCAGTAGCAGTTATTTATAGAGTATGATGGTCTTGCAGTTAATTAGCAACCTTCACAGTGATAGCTCTGACAACTGAAAAATAGGCATGATAATAATGAGATTTTAATAAATTTGTACTGGTTCCTGGTAACACTTAACACAATTATCTGGGAGTGGAATGTGAGTTCTTTTCTGTGCTTAGTCAGGAGTGCATTTAAGCACCTGTTGATGAGTGTATACTTGCTCACTTGTTTATCTCACTTTCTGGCTAGAGTTTATAATTCCCTCTGTGATTTTTTTCCCCTCTTCTTAGTTTTATCATCCAGTGGAGAATGAGGTGAGATGAGTACTTGTGATGTCTAGTTCATGGTAGGCAATGGAATTACCCTAGATATAATGGTTCAGATTCAGTTTTATTGAAAACATTCCCAACACTATCTCCTGGTACTTCCTCTCAGTTATATGGATGTGGAGGTGCCCAGGCAGAGTAGACACTGTAGATGCAAGTGCAGGTTTTTAGCTGAAGATAACTTTGACAAATAGCCTAGTGGTTTTTTCTCAACTGCAAGGCCTGTGAAGTGTTTGTACAGCGAGCAGGAGCCTTATCAGCAGTGCTGACTCCACTGCCGTTTATCAGTATTGCGCATGTAGGTTAAAACTGGTGTCCGGGAGTGAACGAGCTCGAGCCTGGAACCAGTGACTGCCTGTGCCTCCTGTTTACCCCAGCCCTTATCACAGAAGTTATAAAGAAGCTGTTCTGCCTGAACTCGTTCGGATTATAAAGAAGCAGCAAGAAATACCACTTAGCTTTAATTGCTAAGATGTCAGATACCTGAACTTTGCACATCGCAGATCTCTGTTGGCTGCAACCTTTGCACGGCACAATAAATATGTCTGCTGCGTGGCACGGAGCTCACGGAGTTAGTAACAGAAAAACAAAGAAATTACTTGAAGTTAGTCATGTAAAATTACACTTAAGTGCAGAAGGAAGCACTGCTCTACAGAAAATGTATGGTCTAATTTGTTGAATAAAGAAATTAATAGAGGAAAAACGTCTTTATCTTTCAGTACTGTTAATTAACAGCAGTTTTATAGCAATGTTTGGATTTTACTCAGACACGAAAGTCAGATGCAAATAAACAAAAGAAGAACCTTTTGCCTAGAAAAAACACTTAATATGTGCCAATGCTGGACTGATACGCTTTTTGGAAAACTAAAACCAGATAAGTAATTCAAATTGTATTGTATTTGTTTTCACCTGAACTTGTTTTCTTTCCCCTCTGGGAAGAGCAAAGAAAATTCATGTGATATTTCAATAAATGTCATCTTTGCATTTTTCAGTCAAGTAAACAGACCTAATTTTATAGTTTTAAAAGTTGGAATTTTAAAGAGAACTGCTCTGGGAAGAGAATTCCTTAAGGCAGCCTAGTATAAGTGACATAAGTGGGACTGCATGAAGTAGTGGCATAAATGGAAAACATAAACTGGTGTTTTCATTAGATGCCTTTATGTATCACATTATTCTTAAATGATTTTGTAAACTGGCTGTAGCCATCATTCTCTTTTCTTTGGGTTTCATTGTTTTAGATTAGAAAAACAGTGCAAGCTATTAGCAAATCATTATTCTTTAAAAAAAAATCCAGGTGTAAATTTCAGAAATATTCACATTGTTAATTCCTAGCATTGAAAATTGTCTGATTGTTTTTAACATTCATGTTTTACAGGGAGATTGTGTAGAATACTGCTTATGGAAGTATTCAGGCCCAAAGCCTGAATTTCATCCATTTGCTTTCAAAGGGCAAGGGAAAAAACACCTTTGGGTACATGATATTGAATGCAATTAGGATTTTAAGCAACTGAGCTCATTAGAGTTTTTTATATAAATCTTATCTGGGCACCTACAGTTTTGTGAGTGCTTATTATTTTAGTGAAAACTTAATTTGGTGCCAAAATGCGTTATGTTCCCTGAAGCATCACTCTCCTGGCTTCTTCCTTCAGGCTGTTTATGATTTACAAACAAGGCATTTCAACCTCAGCTTCTCTGGGAGGTCAGTTCAACCAGTGGTCTCCCGGCACCTCTAACACACATGGGCAGCATTCATTTCAACACAAAGTACAGCAGTCACAGACAGTTTCATCCAAAAGTACAGCTGGAGGAAGCATCAGGCTTGTGTATAACAGTCTAGAGAGTTAAACCAACTGTCCAGGAAATGGGAGTTAGGATTTCCAGACTCTCCTCAGTCCATCCATGTTCTATCTGACTTTTCTCAGCTTCCAGGTGTCTGCTCAGCCCCTTAGCTGTCAGGCAAAAATGTAATGCAAACCAGTCACCACTCCTCTTACTCAATAATTTAGAAAATGAATCTGAAGAAAATTTTATTTTTATTCAGATATTAGGTCTGTGTAGCATACCATTGCATGCTGTGTCAAAATTCTTACTTAGATAAGCAGTTGGGCAAGCAAAGAATACCAGGCTAAGCTTTGCTTCTTACAAAGGTAGGTAGCATTGACAAAAGAAGGCTAACACCATCTTTTCAATTTCTAAGGAGGTGGTAATAATAGTGATAGCATACTCATTTTTTGAATTAACTTTAGCTTAAAATACCACTTCATACTTAATCTTACTTGTTCTTTAGTGGAGAAGACACTGTAGCCCATTTACTTTCCTAAGTGCACAAAATAAAAGAAATTAAAAAGAAGCAACCAAAATAAACAGGAAAAAAACCAACCCACAAAAAAAAACAAAACAAAAAAAACCCCAAAACAAAACTGTTGTTTTCAAACCACGACAAAAACAAAACAAACCACCACCAAAACAAAAACAAAACAAAAACACACAAAAGAAAAGATGAGTAAACAAAATAGCCAAACCATGAATAGCTAAACTTCCGCAGTGACAGCTGCCAGTGTTTCGGGGGTAAAAGGACAAGACACTTATTTTGGCTATTATTCTGGCTATCTCTATTATGAGGAAGAGACAGGGGAATGAGAAGTGGGTTGTGATGCAGGTAGGTACTCTGAAAAGGAATTAATCACTTCAGATGATCTGAAGATGCAACTACATTCACTTCTTAATCTGGAGAGCATATGCTCCTAAAGAAAACCTCCCCCTTACTCTGCTTTGATTCACATTGGGGCTGTCTTGGAGTGTACAATCTGGATTCCTCTGAAATGAGATTAAAGCAGGAGTGCACCTTAAGATCTCCAGTCCTTGCATTGTCTGTGGGACCAGATCAAAGCTGGTCTGAAGTCTGTAAAACTGCTTGCTGTGGCTCCTGAGTCCTCAGCATGGGCAGTTCTGGCCCTCATGGTCACTCCTTTGGATATGCAGCACTTGCAGGTGAAGGAGTAGAACGATAAATGCCCAGGAAGAAAGTACATCTTTCTAATGTCTATAATTGAATCTCAAAAAACTTGCCAGATCAGTGTCCAAGAACAGGAGGCTGAATAGGATCACAGAATTAATCTCATAGGGTTTTTTCTACTTTTGTGTTAGGCACCACATAAGCCTGTGCCTCCTTATTGTCAATGCGTGGCAAAGACAAGGTTCAGTTCCAAAAGAGTAAAATTTTGCAAGATTAATATGAAGTTCTTTCTTTCCTTAGTATTTGTTGTGCCATCACATAATTTTTTTTCCTGGTAGGAATGTGTTGACCATTTTTTACTGCTTTTAGGAGTAGTACATGTAAAGTGCAGATAGAGCATAAGGATTGTAATCAAATTGTGGTCCACTTAAGAAATCCCTGACCAAAATACTGTATTTATTAAAATAAAAATAGTAAACATTAGTGTTCAGCTTTTGGCTCTGATAAAGACTCAATATATTTTGGCTTCAGAAGTTATTTCATGTCAGCTAAGCTGATCTTGCTGTTAACATACATATGCTTAACCCTATGGAGATGTGAACTTAACCTGACAATGAGCTGCATTTGCTGCAAGCTGGGAGTGAGCACATGGAGAATTACGGTGGTAACTTGGCTTTTCAACTAAACCTTCATGCTATTCCTAGTGGATAAGCATTCAGTCATATGAAAAAGGCCCTACAGCCATGTACCTTGCATATTATTTCTTTTCTTTAAGGTAATAGGGATTTTTATGCTTTATGATTCACTATAGAGCAGTGGGAATGGTTCATGACCCAAACTACATTAAGCTGCAAACCTCAAGATTTTGAACCATGAAAACTAGTTCTGCAATTTATGTTTAACAGACAATGCTTTCTTTACGTCTCTTTGTAGATAGAATAGTGTGGTACTCACTGGCACTCATAGAAACAAATGGTTAATGGTGAGGATAGCAAAATAAGCTTTGTAGAAACAGTGGTCACCAAATAAATGTTTAACTAAAATAAATTTGCCCTAGATTTCTTTGGCAAAATAACCAGGACATTGAAAAACACACAGAAGTTTTCCCAGCACTTTTCATTCCCTTCTCATAGAAAACAATAGTTTAAAATTCAATAAAAAGAGCTCCAGTCTCAAAACACTTTGCTTTCTATTGGTATGTTTTCATGAGAAATTCTTCTTAAATCTGTAGAGGGTTTTCTAGGAAAAGTTTTCTGTCTTTAGAAAATATTTTAAAACTCATCAAAAACATGGTGAATTTCAGTTTAAAATATATGAGTTCAGTGTTTTGCTTTGGGTTTTTGGGTGGGTTTTTTTTTTTAATTTTTGTTTCATTTTGTGTTTTTGCTTTTTTTTTGTGATGCATCTTTAAATATTTGTGGCTTCTGTATAGTGTTGTAAGGGAGCAGAAATTCAAACCCACCACTGGGAGGGTCCATGGCAACATGGCACATAAGTGCTTTTAGCCAGAGGATTCTAGGAGGGCTGTAAAGACCTCCTAGAAAATAGACCCTGAGTGTAACTTTGGGCCAAAAACTGTATTTCAGTAGCCTTTACCTGCTGTCACCTATTTGATTTGAGAGTCTCAATCTGAGCATGTTCTGTGCCAACCCTTATCCAAGTCAGAGATCTCTAAGTGTCTGATAATACAAAGACAGAGCAACTGGAATTTTTTGGCTTAATCCCTTCCCTTAGCAGATTTTTTTAATGGATAAGAAATGAAATCTTGCAGGCCTGAAATGTTCTTGAAGGCCCTTCCTAAGGCGAGCTCTATTGCTCTCTGTGAACAAAAACTCAAAAGGATGAAATCCTGGCTCTCTTGCAGTTGATGGCAAAATTCCCATTGACTTCAATGGGGATAGGATTTCTTCCAAAGTGCACGGAGTATTCCCAAGTCAAAATGTAAGCACACTGGCTTATTAATAAATGCACAATAACCCAGCAAGCCAAAGGCAGTATAAATACTTACACGGAGTGTGATTCAGTTTAAATGCCAATAACAGACTTACTTTTGGAATCTGTGAAGGATCCAGATGCCACAGCTAAGATCTCTCACGTTCAAACATCTGGATTCACTGATTGCTATTCAAAAGGAAATAATTAATAAAGAAAAAGTGGCAGAGTGGTGCTTTATATCTAATGGCACAGGACTTTATAGTGATTATGAGCTATTTTCTAATGTTTAAGTAAGTGAGACCTCGATTCCTTTTCTACAGTCCTTACTCTACCTTTTTCCAGGAGAAAGTGAAAAATAACAACTGGAGTTAATAGAGTGCATATGAAAATGTCAGAAAGTTTTAAAATTGCAGTTTAAAAATATAAGAGAATATGAGGATTTTAATTAATATGTTTTCCGTTGTATAGCTATCTCTACAAAATAGCTGACATTTATGTCTGTGTTTGAGTTAGAGATGAGTGTCCCACTATTAACTGCTTTATACAAAAAAGAAACTCAAATCATACATGGTCTGGGGACATCTTTCCTGTATGGAGTTAACTGAGACTGAGGGCAGTGGTCTGTTCATTTTCTCTCTTCTTCAAAGGAGCACATCTGCTAATTAGCTTGATGCAAATAAGAAAATTGTCTTATACAATAGTTGAATTTGCATTTTAATGCATTTTAATTTTCAATGTCTCTTATCAAAGAGGAGTCTTGAAATCATTCTTCCTGCCTGTAAAGGCCACAGAAAATATATTTCATGCCTTAGAGAGAGAGAGAGAGAGAGAGAGGGAGAAGTCTTTTACATAAGCTGTTTTTTCTGGTTTTTTCAATCCTGTCTTTGGAGACTGGTGACCCTAACCAGGGGATGCAGCAACAACCTTTAACAGTGGTCTGATAAGCCTGTGAAGTAATCACCTTTTGTCTAATCATTTCCACTGCCCTCCTATAATGAAAGCATTTGCAAGGCAGGCAGCTACTCAATAAAAAAAATTATTTGCACTCATTGATACATGATTTTTAGTTTAGGAAAACTATTTTTACCAGCTTGTATAGTTATATGAAATGTGTCATACTAAGACTGCACTTGAAGTTCTTACATGTTGTTGTGACAGAGGCCTTCAAGCACTGCTCATTTTTGTACTGCAGATACCAAACACGAGCAAATGCTGACTTCCTCTCAGTTGTAATTTATGTTGAATGGGGAGCATCACGCATCAACTCTGTAGTTTTTTACAGTGAATTTTATATTTTGTTTCTTCCTTTTTAATGCCTTTGTTAGGTTAACAAGTTTATGCTGTCTTTGCTTTGATCTTTCATTTTATCCCATGTACTTTGCTCCTTGAGCCCTTCCTCAGACTGAGCTCAGCTTGCCATGTATCTGTGGCAGGGCTGCAGAGGATGGAGGTGATCCTGAGCTCAGTAATCGTGGTTCTGTTCTCAAGCAGAGCCAGTGCAGGGCAGAGCTCCGAGCACCTTTGCTGCCAGTCCATCACCCAGCTTCTAAGGTGGCCTTTGCTGCTTTGTTGTCATGACTGATAACAATCCAAGGTTGCCTCTCCCTCTATTTTACTGCTAAAAGCCACAATTGATACTTGGATTGTAGCAAGACACTAGGAAATTAAAATCTTAGCAGATTTACTGATGCCGCAATAATTGATTTTGTGTATTTCTTTAATGTCTGTAATTGCAGAAATACATTGAGCTAAATTGAATGCAGATTCAAAGTCAAAGCGTTTTTGGTGACACTGCTTGCTTTCTCAGAGATATTCCATGGAAGCAGTTGCTGCTCTGGCCAAGAATCAATTGTTCTAAGCCTGTGCCTCTCTCCAGGGTTTCACATGAATTCCCAGTCAACACAAGACACACATTTCACATGCAGTGAAATGGTATGTCAGGAGTTGTTACCTTTAAGCAATTTCATATACTTGAGGAAATTTCACCATTGTGGCTAGGTACTCTGAAGACTAATTTATTCCACAGTTTTTCAAATACATCAGCGAACAAAAAGCATCTCACTAGTGCCTTTTAAAGTGCACCTTAAAAAAAAGTTAAATGTATCACCAAACATCAGCATGTTAGTAATAATTTTGGCCAAAGAAGGCCAAAAGTTTTTAAAAAGGTTAATTTTTTTAAAAATTTCAATTCTTTTTTAAAAGTTAAGCTTCCAAGTACTGGAAACTGATTTTCATTCAATCAACTTTTTAAAATTTAATGGAGGCTATTTGCTTCTGAAAAACATCTCTGTGGTGCTTATTTTAATTGGTTAACAATGCACTCATATTTAGTGCAGTTAGCAACCTCACTTTAATTATTATAATTTTTCAAAATCCTTTCCATCATTACCTTTTATGAGTTTGTCTATATCTATATCAGATATATAACTTAAGAATGTCTGTCTTTTAACTGTGTTCATGACATAATGAGTTTTTCACAGTTTGATTTATGCCTGTGCTAATGAAGCACAATGTACATGTTTTCCTCCCACATCACCTGAATATCATTTCTTGGTTGACTTAAGTAGCCAGCTATATGCCAATGGAAAATAAATCTTTACAATATGAATTTATTACAATAGGAATCTATTTACAATAGGAATTCATAGGATTTATCATGAGTAATGGCAGCATAACAGAGTAATACACACACAAAACCCTGCAAATGTGAGAATAGTCACAACTTTCTACGAGTAAAGTGTCAACACTCATTTATAACATTTAGTACTCTATTAAGCTCTTTGCATTGCCGTCACATTTCACAAATTATAACCAGAAAGATAAAGTTCACAGAAAGTTTTGTGAATTCTGCTGTCATTGAACAGTTCATAGAAATGCCTTCTATTCCTTATAATTCTTTTCTTGCCACAAAATTGTATGGTATGGATTGTCAAGTGTATTCTAATAAGCAGTGATCCAGAGAGTCTTTTTTCTTAATAAAATTTCTTAATAAAAATCACCACTGAAGGGAAAAAAAATTATGAGCATTTTAAAAGAAAAGACAGCAAAGGGCAAAATGGGACCTGGCAAGGTGTGACTGTCAGTAGAGATGGCTAAACCTTCCTGCAGAAGGGAGCTGGGATAATCCATGGGAGTGAATCTCTTTAAATCCTGTCCACCACTTGCTCCAGACCTTACTAAATAGTTCAAAGGAAATTATTTTAAGCATTATTCCTCTATATTAATTAATAATATTAAATGTTTAATAAACACAGTGTTTCATGCAGGCAGAGTTCTTGGGAGCAGGCTGACTGGCGGTTTATTAGATAGTTTAGAAGAATAACATAGTCACATTAAACTAGATACCTTATTGAAAACGGCTGTTTTCTACCAGTTTCAGTCATTGTAGGAGAACAGGTCTGTTTTAATATTGTTTTGCATTATAAATGCATTTCTTTTTGTTGAAGGTGCAATGAAACTAATTTCTTTCGTCAAGGCAAAATTTGACTAAAGATTTTAAGGGAAAGGAAAAACTCATCCAATTGTAGAGCAGTTGGTTTGACAGAAGTTTTATTGCTATGATTGTGTACATTTTTAGTATATAACTATATAACTGGTAGCCCTCTGTCCATCAGTAATTGCAGAAGTTATGGAATCTATATGTAAAGGTGTAATAACCCTCAGGCACCTGATTTCCATTGATAAGCAGTTCTTGGTGCCTTTGAAAATATTTCTTTTTGTCTTCCTCTGTGGTTGTGCATTCCCTCATGCATCTAATAATGAAACATAAAAATTGCAATACTGGACCTGAGTATTTCAATGTGATAAGACTTTAATAATGTGTGTTTTTCTCCATAGTTGTCAGCCAAAGACATACAAAGTTATTTTAGAAGCATTTCTGAAATCTTTGGTGTAGGTTGTTAGTAGTATTTTCTGTCTTTTTGTTTTTCTAAAAACCCATTATTGTTTGAGGAAAAATACCATCTAATGTTGCAATGAGTGGCTTCAGCTTTCGGGGTAATGTTTAACTGTAGGTGTAAATGTATGCAAACAGAAAAGTTTTTCTGTAAGAACTCCGTAGTTTTAGTCTAAGAAGCAGAGAATGTGTATTTTCATCATTCCCATAATTATTTCTGCTTAGCTAAGTTCTGCAGCATTTCTGAAATTGGAAAGGACTCTCAGGATCCTTAAGATCATAGTACTACTTCCTATCACAAGCAACTGTGTTTTCTTATGCTGGTCGTAAATGTATCAAACTGGGCTCTAAAAATATTTAGGTTTGGTTCCTTAAATGCCACTGTTTTTCTGCAAAGGCTCATAGACTAATGCATAATTTCCAGTCTTCAGCCTTGAAGTACCATTGCCTACTTTATTTTGTGCCTGTAACAACACCATCCTTAAGCTTATATGGCTCTTCTCTCTTTCTGTGGATTTACAGGGATCAGTAACCGCCCTCTTAGACTTTTCCAGAATAGAAGTGTCAGGCTGCTTTCTCTCCTCTTGAAAAAAGACTTTTTGCTTCCATATTGATTTGCATAGTCCTTCCATTCCCATGGAGTTTGAATTCATGTTTGCTGTATATAAAGAACAAGAAGTGATTAGAGCATCTACATGAAATCCCAGAAGTATCAGGGAAAATAAACAGTAATTGCTGTTATATTCTATTGCATAATAGTACCACCAGTACAATACTTTCAATTCCTCCTATCTGCTCCTAAATGAATGACATTTCCCTTTGTACTACAGAAACTGATGCTATTCCTAGTATTGGAATTCTTAAGTTAATTTAGTTCCTTCCTGGGCCACTTTCTGGTCTCTTCCATGTTGAATATAGACTAGATCCACAGAGAGATTTGATAGGATTCAGTCTGTTTTAGGTTTGCTGTTTGTGCTGGGTTGCTCCCCATCTCTGAAGGCAATGTCATTGTGAAGTACCTCTCTTTATCACTAGAAAGCATCACAGCAGTTCTGCTACTGTGTATGCCCCAAGCTTTGATAGAGAATTGAGTTTAATGCCAATTTAATTTTCAGACCAAGCTTAACAGTAGCTTTCTGTCAACTACTTTCTTCCTATCCTTCCTTTGTTTTCTGTTTTTTTCTTGCAGCATTCATACATTCCCTCTGGAGTTTTGAAACAACTCCCTCAACATTCCAAGACAGAAATTTTTGCTGCTCCTTTTCTTAGTCATTGTCAATATTCCGTTTATTTTAACAGTATTTTCTGACATTTCTGACATGATTTATTCAGTTAGGCTGGGAGTTCTTAATTTCAAGTTTTGTCCTCTTGTTTCATATGGAAATTCTGGAGTAGTATTGCTCTAAAGAAATTACATTCTACTTCCATGTGTTGCAGATCAGTCTCTTAATCTGATTTATTTTTCCCTAGCAACATTCTCTTTTCATAAATGCTCACTGTTGGCTGAACATTTCTCTGATTCCTAGGAATTAATAATCAATAAGCTACCTATTTTCCTTCCTTTTTCAAGTCTTTATTCTCCTCCTTTGAAATTAAAGGTCTCTGAAATTGCACTAGAAGAATCACTGGAAATAACACTTTCTTGACTGTTTTCCCTAAATTAAACTAAATAAACCTGCTTTAGTATGAAACCAGCAGAATCATTGCTTTCCACTTCCTTACCTAAAAATTAATAGAAAGTTTTCCAGGTTTCCTCAGATTCATATCTTATATCCTTACTTTTGTCCAGCATTGCATACTTTCATTCACTGCCTACACTTTGATGATAAAACATGTTGAATTGTTGGCTTATTGACTAATTCTAGGTAAGGTGCTTCCCAGGTTTTTAGATCTGACCTCTCGTGGATTTGAGGGTAATTCCAGCATTTCTCCTCCCTGCTTTTCTTTGGTCCTTAGGTCATGGCATTCCATTGCAGCTCTCTGTGTATTATCTTCATGTCTCCTTGGACTCTACTCTCCCAGGCTACACCTGTGCTAGGAAACTAAACAAAACAATGGCAATTGAGCCTTACTTTTTCTCACAGCTAAATAGCAGAGTCAACAGCAGGGTTTAGTGCCCAGGCACTGCTTCAGACTTCTCTCCTGTCAGGAATCATTCCCAGTACACATTTTGTGTGTAAGAACCTCATGTCAACGAGAGGATTTAACTTGATGGACATGGACTGTGCTGTGACCCTTTGACTCTGACCCAGAAAATTATCCTTGGCCCATTTTATGTGTGAGCTCATTTTTTAAGTACAAACAAACCCAACTGTCCTCATCACCCTTTTCTGCTGTAACTAGTTTAATTTCTGGTTTTTGCCAGACACTTCCTGTTTGTGTCTTTCATATTCTCCACTACAGCAAATCTGTTTGTCAAAGCAGTCTTTCTGTAGCAAGGGATGTCTGAATTTCTCTTCATACAAGTTACTATCTGCATTTCTGGGCATCTTTAGGTGTGTGAATATTTGAGCATCAGATTCATTCTCCTAAATTCTGTGTTCCATCTCTACTTGAACACCATCTTTCCACCCCTCAGACATTTTTCCTCTTATATTCTACTTTTTCAAATACTTAGCTTCATCCAGGTAGTCATCCAAAGATAATACACCTTCTAGCTTTCTGGACCTACTCTCTCCTAACCATCATCACCTTCTCTCTATGGACCCAAACTTTAGAGAAATAAGGGGGAAATCCCATCCAAAGTAACCTATTTGTAGACTATTTGACTGCTGACCATTTGGTGTTTCAATCTAATCCTATTTCTGTGCTTTGGCTGACTTGGATGTCCATCAGCAGTGATTAAAGGCTGAAAATTTCCAGCACTGGTTGACCTAAGAGCTGGTAAGCCCATATGTAAATTCACCTCAGAATAATTTTTTTACCAAAGTGTAAAGTGGGAAAATTTAAAGCACTTTCCCAACATAAATCTCAGGTAACTGAAATTCAACATTAGGCTTGATATTAATCCCATGAAACTGAATAATAAAAATGCTAACTTGAAATTTTAAGCACAACTTCCATTTCAAAGAGTTGGAGAAGTTTTACATTCTCATATTTACCTCCTTTAAACTCTACCATCTATCAACAAGTAACTTCATTCTACTCTCCACGTTCTCCCTCAATCTACATTCTACACTTTTGAGTGCATCAGGAAGTATTCCACTTAAGGTACAGAAAACCAAATGTCTACCTATATAATCCTGTTAAGAGAAAATTCTATGTGAGGACATAGATGAATCTTTTAAATTTATTTTCCGGCCCTACTTGAATCAGGCCTTATGAATTAGTATTTAGACTGAAAGATGGATTTTTATAGAATATAAAGCAGACTTACAGAAACAGCTATACTCTTTCCCCAGTAATGTAAGGTGATTCAGAGAAATGTGATGGAAACTATCAGAATGAGCCATAGAATTATCTTGCTCTGAAGGGAATGCTTAAGCATGACAATTTGGACCATTTCAAAACTGTTATCTGGGATGTAGGTGTCTGCAGGTAATCAAAATGTTTACATTTGCATTATACTCTGTGGAAATCTAAATGTTTAATCAGATGAGTACCTAATGCTATCTGAGCTTCCTTGTGTTCCTCAGTAATGGCAGCTATTTTATCAACAAGTGGTTCTTAAACTTTTGATGTGGCAGCTGGAAACCAGACAAGGTCCTCTAGGATATGAAATTATTTAAGGTGTTCATGTTTGCAAATACATAAATTACATCCTTCCTGTATTCTTGCGTTGTTGTATCTGCCTGCTTCAGTATCTTTAGGTTGTATTCAGATCACCAGCTCAGTCAAGAAAAGAAGTCTTCTTTTATGTCTTTGTAAAACACTACATCACAGTCCAACCAGGATAGGATTTCCAGGAGTTAAGCAAAACCAGGAGGTACATTGATAAATATATTTAAACCAGAGATCTCAAAAGCTACCCGTGGGTCATACTTACTCTTTGGTTTTGTTTAGTTAGATTAGGTTTTACATTCAGATATATTGCCAACTTTGAAATTCATTGAATGCAAGATTAAATAGGCCTATGTATCTAGTATACTTTCATCCATGGTGGATTGTCTTGTTTGAGCTTCAATTGCTAGCTGAGATGGCTGCAAATCTCCTGTAAAATCCATATATTATTTCCAGCCACCACACAAGTGTCCTTGGTGGCCAAGGAGCTAAAAATACATTTGTCTGGCACTGTGTCAGAAATGGATTTCACACACAGACACCCTCCAAATGTCTTCTAGTACTGCAAGAAGGGTAGACCCTCTGTGTTTTTAATTTTTCTCTGTATTTCTAATTGATTCATGTGCTTTTATCTTAGTTCTTCTTATCTCCTCTTCAAAGCATACAATTAGAGCCTCTTTAGTCTCTCTGAGATAAGAGATGGTGTGGCTCTGACCTGTGTTTCTCTGATGCTTCTTAGCTTCCACTACATGTTCATTGAACTGGAACCACTGGAACTGAATAATAGCTCTGTTTGCTTTCTATTGTTTTTATTGTTGCTGTTGAGAACATATCATTGCTTGCATTACTACAGTACTGATACAGTATTTTAACACTGTTCTCCATTGTCTTCTTCATTATGTTGCTTTTTTTTTTTTTGCCCACTTCTACCCATTGACCACCATCCTGAATTGCTCACAACTATATGCATGTTCTCTGCCCACCAAATCCCTACTATTCCAGTGGAATTTGTCTTACCTGAATTTAACATCTGAATATTGTGGGCCTGAGGTCTACTCTACACTAGGAAACAAGGCATAAATATTGCATCATGAGCTTAGGAAATGGGCAGAGGGATATTTCAGGAAGCCCCACAGTAAAGCTCTCTGAGGGTATGCGTGGTTTAATGCCACAAAAGTGAGCACTTTAAGGAGCTGAAGTGGTATATGATAAGAATCTGCTAGGTTGTCCTAGCAGAGGAATTTAGGAGAGGATAATGGATTACAAGGGCTTAGTGGACAGGGAAATGAGATTTCAGCAGTAGAGCACTAAAGCAAGACTTAGCAAAATGCTAGCTATGAGGAAGAAGTAAAGATAACAATGAGATAGTGTGTGGTATGGGTAATGTGCTGAAACAGAAAATAAGAAGAAGAAATGAAAGAACAACTTTAGAAAATAAAATTCTTAGGTGGGATTGTGGCAAAGAAAAATTAAACAGAGGTACTGGATACAAGGGGAAAGGTGGTGAAATGTCAAGGAATAGAAAGCAAAATGTGGAACAGTCAACAGAAATAGCTGCTGAGAACATGAGATGACAACAAAGAGGCAGCTTCAGAATAGAGCCCAGTCCTCATATCAGATACATTAACATAACTCCATCATGGTCAACCAATTCATTCTTGCAGATAAAATGACTCTTAATGTTACATGTCTCTTCCTTTTTCATTAAAATGTGCCATAATTGGCATACTGATATGTTGGAAATATATGCCAAAAAGTCTAATTAAGAAATCTTCACTCTTGCCAACTAAATAAATAGTTAGATATTTCATTTATCTTGACTAAGCATGTTTGCAAAGAACTTTAAAAAAAATTAACTTCTGAAAGTTTTCTTTCTGTTACTAAATAACATCTGAACTAAATACTATTTGAACAACAGGATGTTCCTTTTTTTTCTTCTTTTCTGAGCTCCAGCTGCTATTGAAAGATAAACCTTAACCTATCTTTGCCGTTTATACCTTATCTTAGTGTTAAATGAGGTTTGGTTTCATTTGTGTGATCAGCATAATGAATCACTACATTGTTGATAGCAGAGACAATTGGACAGTCATGCACAAACGTAAGACAAAATGCTCCATCTTCACTGAAATCTTTGAATAAAGGAGTTTTAGCTTAAGTGGTATCTGTCTGCAATTTATTATTATCTTGAGAGGCATGTTTTCCACAGATGTCATGGACTGATTTTCAAACCTGCAGACCCCCTAACAGAAGCTCTATACGGAAGGAATTCTGTGCCCAATGTGGGACTATAATGACTTAATTTGATACTTAAAATTGGAATCCTGTTACAATGTCAGTCTAGCCCCTGGGACATCATCAAAGGTGTAGGCAGGGCAGCAAAGGGTAGCATGCTTATTTCCAGCACCATTCTTTCTGACTGTGTGGTGGAGTTAAAGAAGTAACAGATTTTACTGAGAAAAATGTAGTAATATTGGAAATAAATTTTAACCAGATCTTTAGATTTGGAACCCCCTTGATTGTTTCTGAAGTCTGTATTAATCAACGCATGGAAGCGTGTATCTGTAGACAAGTGAGGAAATAACCATTCCACATGTAAGATGTTTACAGTAGAACTCCCATTTGCTGCATGAAATAATAGAGACAAGTTACTATTCTGAATAAATACACCTCTTTCATGCTGATTTATACTCCATCAAGGTTATAATTCATCAAAACTGAACTTTGCTTGCAAACATATAAATCTCACTAATATGGATTTTAGGAGACACATTTCCTTCTTTGGCAATACAATAACAACAAAAAAAGTCTCATCCTAGTTAGAAGACTGATAATTTTTTTTATATCCAAACTGATAATATCAGAATCATAGAAACATAGAATCAAAGAAGTAAAGTAAAATAAAATAAAATAAATAAAAAATTCATTAAGTACAGCAAATGCTTTACTTACAAAAATACATTAAAATACGTTGCAAAAGTTTTAGATTTTACATCATATTTTACGTGACTCGTTCCTGTGATAGGGAAATATGTAGTATTTTTATGCACCACAATATTGTCCCATATATTGTCCCATACAAGTAAGGATAAAATTATTTCATGCAATAATATTACCTTAATATTAAAATATATTAAAAGATATTTAAAATATTGTTTTAATTCCTGTTAGTTGTATGTTAATCTAGGCTGGTATAGTGAGTTTAGAAAGGAACTCAGAGGGTAAAAAGTCCTTTTTTCTCAGATGCCTTCTAAAAATGAATAATTTTGGATATCATCAGTAGATTTGTGCTGTTTAATCAGCAAAATATTCAGGTGTATGTGTAAGCTGAAGATATTTTAATGATACAATATATATTTAGAGTTAGAAGGCAGGGCTTTTCTCAAATCTCTGACTCTTGGCCTGTCCTGGAATTTAAAATCACAACCACCACAATAATGTTTCTAATTTTGAAAACATTTTTACACAGGGAAGGGAACTGAACCCACTGTTTATTAAGGTTACATTTTCAGAGGTGACCAGAAAGTGAAAAACCTTTGATGTCAGTTACCAATCAGATACAGAACATGTCCCCCTTCTTTTTAACTTTTCAGAGCCTCAAACCCAACAGTGCAGTTCATCATCCAGGAATGAGAATTATAACCTGGTCAAAATAGAGATTAAAGTTCAGTCCCCACCTGACAGCCATATCTACTGTCGTCACTCTTGTGGCTTCATCTGTTTTGTTTTCGTTTCTGGTAACATCATGCAAAAGCACTGACTCATTTTTTTCTTCCTTGTATTTCATCTGCACCTTAGTAAAGGGGAAAATTATGTGTAGATACCTCTTTTCTCCTCCTCAGATGAGACACTGGGTAAACCTATTTCCTTAGCTGTCATGTGAGTTCAGTCCACAGAGACTTCCCTGTGTGTCCCAGGGGGCATCTTCTGCAGTATTGATTATCTAACTTTAGGAGAAAGCTGATAGTGAGGGCTTCCTATGCTCTGTAAGGCAGGTTATAGTCTGCTTGTGGTTTTACTCCCTATTACTAATATGAAGATGGATTTTTTTTTGCCCTCTCCAAGAAGAACAGTGCCCTAAAAAGACTCAAGAATGATCCAATAAAATTCCATATAATATTATGTAGAAAGCTGTGTTGCACAGTATCAATCAGTTGAAACTGATGGATCAAATTCATGGATCAGCTCAGAGAGCGTGAAAGCGACCTGTCAGACTCTTCGACTTTGAATGATTACTGAACAGCCCTCAAAAGCAGAAAGAAAAATGACCTGCTCAGAGTGATGGAAAAAATGAGCTCCCAAAACAACTGGAAAATATTTAAACATTATTCCTCAGTGTATTTGTGAGCAGCAGAAGCCAGCAAAAAGAAAAACAGCAAGGCACAATTACAATTAATTATAATTCTTACATTCAAAGCTTCCATTTCATTGAAGTGCAGAAGGCTCAGTATTTTTCTATATTGTGATTCTTTGAGGAACATGGTATTCTGTAGAAAATTGACATGTGACAGATAAGTATTTGAAAAGAAATAACAAGAATAATTTTTTTAAAAACCCAAAACCTAAAGAAACTGTTTCTATTTTGATGAATTCGGCTTGTAAATCTGGAAAAAAAATTGAGGCTCTGAGAAGTGGCAAGAAGCAGAGATGAGGAAAAGCATGATAGAAAGCACAGGGGTGGTATGAGTTAATTTTGGGAAAGCAGTTGGAATTTTGCAGGCAGGGATGGCATCCTGTGTACATGAAAGCCTGTGGAGACAGCATGAGCTCCAGCAGGATGAAAATGATGGAGAGTGGAAACCATGGGAGAGATGAGGTGCACAGAGTTTCAAGTTGGAGTTCTCAAAAACCATGGCTCACTGAACCACTTATGTCATGAATACGATATTTTGGCAGGGCAGGCAATACTGAAACATTACAACCTGGACAGAAAGAATGACAAAATGCCACTGGTTCAATGGAAGTTACTAGAACAGCAGCATGTAATTTTACTACAGGAAATCCCCAGATTGTCATTCTGAGAGAAAATGGGTTATTTCTTAGTCTTACCTTTTCTGCAGATGCACTGAACATCTGTACCAGAAACAGTATTATTAATACTAAAAGAGAAAATACATAATCAGTCTTCCAGTGGTGAGCTAAAAGCAAGCATTTGACTAGAAAGTATGGACAAATAGAAAGAAACAGGGGAAAAAACACTGGTTTAGAAATACATCAAGCACTTCATGATGTCACCTTGTTGGTGAGAGAGAATAAATCAAAGGTTTGCAACATCTTTGTAGGAATGTCTTGGGAAAATTCAAACCAAATTTAGAGATCCAACCTACCACAGTTTTGAAAAGCAAATTTCTTTTCCTAATGACAAAACAAAATGAAGGAACTGAGGAGGTTTAATACTTTGAAAGGAGAGTATGAATAGAATGTTCAAAGGATTCAGTACATTTTCTTGTTAGTGCTAAAAGAAGTCAGACCCTTTGCCCAAGAATATACTCAAAAGAACTAAATAAATATGTAAAAAGGAAACATTTTCCACTACCTACAAGGAGAGAAATTCTGGAGGAGATGGCTTATGCCAAATATTTTTCAACTCTTGATGCCTCAGCAGGCTTCTGGCAGTGTTACTTAGACAAACAGAGGGTATGTTTATGCACCTCCAACACCTCCTTTGGGAGACACAGTTTCCCCCAATTGCCACTGGGTTATAGTTAGCACCATAGGTGTTTCAACAGAAAATACAACCATTTTTCTCTGATGAGAGACATGCTAAGACCTGAACAGATGACACTGTGAACTGGGAGACACAGTAGAAGGCTAAGACCAATGTTTCCCAAATAACAGAAGTGCTTGGCTTTGACCTGAATGAGATAAAAAATAAAAGTGAACGCCACATAGTGGGTATATTTCTTAGAAGTGGAAAGAAGAAAGAAGGAAGAAAATGGACAGACATGAAGGAAGGAGAGAAAAAAGAAAAAGATAAGACAGAAGGACAGAAGGAAAGACAAAATGATTCTTTGGAATATAAGGAATATAATTAACTTAGTAGTAACGTTAACTGCTCCTATTAACTGTCTGTTTTGTTTTCTTGCAAAAGTCATTGACTGAAAATGAGATGCAAAACTCAATAAAGTGTTTCAATTAGTTAATTAAAGAAGTCTTATGCTAAGATTATGCAGAAACCTCTGCTAAAAGTACTGTCAAAACATCTGAGCAGTCTCCAGAGAGACAAAGAAACTCTCAGTACGGCCAAGAAGACAAAAAGACTACATTCAATAATATATCATGCCATATAGAGTATATGCACATACATAATAGATACAAAATATTTTTTTATATATACACTATAGAATACATAATTAAAGGTTAATGGAATTTCTCTAATTATATCAGTATTAAGAAAACTATTGTTGCCATTGCCAAAACAGACACAACAAAAGTAGCTCCTCACTGGAAGACACAAGTGTAGGAAGAAGTGAATTCCAGATGAGTGATTTGATGCAGATTTCTCTGTGCAGTTGTAGAAAAAGGTGAAGTCTGAAGACAGAGTTTCATAAAATAAATTGTTCTTTTAAGAAACAAATCTAGATTCTGAATGTCAGGAGAACTACAACTACGAGTTTTCAAAACTCTGTGTTAATGCACAACATAGTTTAGAAACTAAATTTAAACTCAAATCAGTTTAATAGGCTCGGTTAAAGTTTGAATGTTAAATGGATTTTTTGTTCAGTTCTATACATTTAACCATTCCACAATTGCTAAGGCTTCCACAGCATGTAAGAGATTTTGCACATCCTTAATATACACCCACAAATTATCTCTCTGTATAAAATTAATTCAGCATATCAGAAGTATTGTCCTACATTTCCTAAGACCATTGATCCAGTCCATATGCAGTATGTCTGAGGAATGCACAAACATTGGGCTTTGTGACACAGAAGTATTGTAAAGAATAGGAGAGAAATAAAACCCAAGGGGAACAAGTGATGCTCAGTACAATTTCTGCCCACACACTGACCAATGCCCAGCCCATCCCTGAGCAGTGATTGGCAGCTCCCAGCCAACTCCCCCCAGTTTATGCACCAGGCATGACGTTCCTTGGTATGGAATATCCCTTTGGCCAGTTTGGGACAGCTGTCCTGGCCATGGTCCCTCAAAGGTTCTTGTGAACCTCCTCACTGGCAGAGCATGGGAAACTGAAAAGATCTTGACTTTGGGTAAACACTGCTTAGCAACAAGCAAAACTTCAGTGAGTTGTTAACATTATTCTCATGCTAAATCCAAACCATGGCACTGCACCAGCTACTAAAGAAGAAAATTAACTCTACCCCAGCCAAAACCAGGACACTTGGTAATACAGCAGTATAAAACTGTCACAGCAGATTGCTGCACTCGTTACCTGCATGCTTATGGGCTGAGTCATAACTTTTGTACCTTTTTATAGCCATGCAACGTGATATCAATGCAGTCAGGTTCAACTTCAGCCCAAATAACCACATGAAGGCAGTGAGGAGACACAGGCAAAATAGGGAAACAGCTAACTCTGAATGCTAGGCACTCCAGAGCTCTATTTATCTGCAGTGCTACAGTGAACAAGTAAATAGATTTTAGGAAATAGTCAAAGCCTTTATGTTTGCATACAGAAATGAATCAAATGCTATGAACAACATGCTATCTTTGTGCAGTCTTTTTGGTACAATCATACTATAAGAAAAAGTCATTTTTACAGCACATATTGGGGCAGCTGTTGACACAAAAGTAAACAAAAAATGTTGCTTTTTGGAGGTAAAAAATAAAAATCTGTATTGATTTATTGTATCTGTGATTTGTATAAGCCAAGAACAGAAAACAGAATGGTAAAATCAAAGAAATGCTTTCTGGTGTCTCTAACACCAATGAATCCATGAAAGGAATTTTTGCAGGAAGTGTCTATGAAATGGCATACTTTTGTTAATGTCATCAGACAAAATCCTGATTACAAGAAAGATGCCTCCCTTATTGGAAAATACAGGCCATCATACATCAATGGTTACCATTTGGCTGAGCTGATGTTAGGAGTTACATGATCTCAATGCACCCTGGGAAATGTAATCCAGATATTAAGTCCAAAACAGAAAGGGTATGAAGATACATGAGACTTTAAAGATAACTACCATGATGTATGTTAAAATAGAAACATTGCAGGGTTATAGGAATTGCTGCTTAGCTAAGCCAAAATTTGATTTTTGATTCAACAAGCTAAGGAAAAATATTTAAATATGTGAATGTCAAAACATTTCCATTTGATCAGATATATGAAAAATTAAATTTACTGAACAAAATGTTCTTAAATACTTCCATAGTCAATTTTTTTACTGCAGTTAGCTTTGATAAATATGAATAAAATAAGAATTCAAACTACTAAAATTTCTCATGACATAAACCGTGTCTTTTTTGCCAATACACATAACCCTAAAAAGGGGGGATTGTTTGCATTTAATCAGGTTTATTTTCTTCATAGGTTTATCTTCTTCATTCAGATAAAATTTATCATCCAGTTTTCATATTTTTCTGTTATTAACAAACAAAGAATTGGATCAAAAAATAAGGAAACAAAATAATTATACAGAGTTTACATTCAAAATAGACACGACCTGTTTTACCTGACTATTGTAAGTCAAAGTAAAATATTTTTTAAAAGGCGTATGACAAATTTTGTTCCAAAAGAAAAAAAAAACTTTCAATCTCCTGCCAGTAGTTGCACAATATTCTCATTTTCTCAAATACTCATACTCTTGAGCTTCTCAACATCTATACTAAAGCACGATACAGTGATAATTTCTTCCATCTCTTCCATTTATGTGTTGTAATCACTTATGTAGATGTGGTACATTTATTTGAATACATTGTTAGAGTCTCTAGCTGGGAGATTTTGATCTTAAAACTCTGCTTAAGGAAGAGACCAGTGGACTGGAAGAGTGACTTATCTCCAGCTGAGTCTTCTGCCTTCACATAAGCCTGGGGGCAGCATGCCAGTGTTTGAGGGACCGTGTCCTACCTCGGTCCTTTGATCTGCCACCTCAGCCGAGGCAGGGCATGGGGACCCGCTTTTGTGGCAGCCAAGACACAAGAGTTGTTGATGTGTTACACACAGTGGATGCACCTGAGAATAATCACATAGGAATTAGAGCTTGTCCCCTCAAAAGGTGGCAGGACCAGGAGCACAACTCAAGAGCTCACAGCATGGATATCAAACAGGAGTAGCTGGAAGCCGTCGTGCAGCAGGGATTCTGTGATGTAGTGGCCGTCATGGGAACATGGTGGGATTACTTGAATTACTGGACCGCCATAGTGGAGGGCTCTAAACTCTTCAGAAGGGGCAGGCAAGGAAGAAGAGGCACCTTTGTTTTAGGAGTGTTTGGATTCATCATGAAATCACAGAGTTCACAAAATGATAGTTTTCAATTATCAGAGGAGGAAGGATGGGGAGCCAGCAGGAGTGCTCACTGAGCCATTGTCAATCATTTATGAACAGTCCTGACTAACTGGAGAATCCTGAGTTTACTGGAGGTTAGCTCCATGATCTTAGAGGTTTTTTCCAACCTAAATGTTTCTGTGACTATCAGTAACCAAAGCAGGGCACGGTGTGGAGCACAATGAGGATCTGGGACTCTCACCTTTGGACCTTTGGCAATTTGCTCTAAGCTTTCTAAACTGTTTGACTCAGCTGCTTGCTACAGACTATATAAATGGAGGTCCAAGTCAGAAGGCTCACTCTCCCTCTGAGGCAGCAGAGAAGAACTGAAGAGGGAAGAAAAAAGAGAAAAGGAAAGAGCAGCAAGAGGGACCCGGGCTCACCATGGGCCCTGTGCAGCTCTTGCTGCTGTCCCTGCTGCTCAGCAGTGGTGTTCTCACACGTGAGTATTCTCTTTTATGTCAGTGCTCTTTACTGCTTTATTTATGAGCCCATTAAAACAACAATATTGAAAAAAAAAATCAAAAGGACCATGGCTTATGGCATTAGAAAGGTTCAGTGTGGCAAAGATGTAATTTCTTCCCTTCATAGGAATGGGCAGTCATAGGAGGATCGCAGTGTAGAAAAGTCATGAATGTTGCCTGATGGCTTTTTAACAGATTTAATGTATTTTGCAACTTGTAAGGCATTCACTGTTTTTCTGTAGCATTGTCTTTTTAAACCCTCATGGAGTTACTGTAGCTTGGAGATACCATGCAGAGTTGGTCTAGCTGTTGCTCTCCTATCTTGCAGCAAATGTGAGGAGAGAGAGCAGTAAAGCAAATTGTATTTGGCAGGCAATTTAAATGCAATTTTGTATTGAAGAGACACAGTCATCAGTAAAAGAAGTAGGCCAGTAGAGGGGTTTTTTCCTAAGATCAGAAAAGACAACCGAGATCAATATGATGCTATGGATTGTGAGCTATCCTTGCTTCCCAAGAAGTGGCTTTTTAGAATACAGCTCTGTAGTGTTACCTAAGGCTTCAAGGAGCTTAAGGAGAAAAGTGAGTCTAGAGGTAATTATGCAGGTCTGGTTTTATAGAAAGATCTAATTCATCATCATCTTTGTTGAACTAATAATCTGTTCCTGACTGACGTTCCACAAATGTATTGCTATACAATAAACCTTGTTTCTAATTGTTATTGATAATATTGTTGATTTTACTTTAATAGCAATAATAGTATTTCTGATGCTGTTGTTGTTACTGTGACTAATGTTACAGTCTATTTCTATAGAGTGGTCTACTTAGAATTTCCAGAATGAAAACTTGAAAAGTGTGCAGAGAACATTATGAGAAGTGCTGGCCTTCATGTATGATATCCCAAAGAATGACATAGCATCCAATAAATGCAAAAAATTTAGTAGATTATGTTTCATTTAATTTAATTTTATTTTATTTAAATAGAGTCATATGGGACATATCTAAGACTGATTGGAGCAAATAATTCTTCTTAACTTGAATAGGTTTCCAACCAGCATTCTTTTCCTCCAAGGAATGAACTCTCAATAATCAGAAAAGATTTATTGGCAGAGAATTTTAGTATTAACCTTCAAAGTTGTCCTATTTTAAACATACAAAAACCAGAGTATAGCCATTCATTCATTTTGCAGTATTTTTGTGTGGTCAAATAGGCTAAAATTTAAAAGTAAAATGTCTTGTTTTGCAAACTTTTTTGTGAACAGCTTTTCCAACTTTTAATGTTGTTTGTGTGGGTTTTTTTACAGAAGAAGAATCACCTGAAAGTGTAAATCCAGGATGTTCAAGTAAGTGATTTCTTGCATTTCGTTTTGTTATCTTATGTCACTATTTTAACTGAATACATCTTTCAAAGCCTGAGTTTTCCTAATCTTTTCTTCTGAAATAACTTAAATGAAAGTGATGGTAATATTCTTAAGTCCTTCTTGCCATTTATTTTAAGTATTGAATTATCCATTAGGCTTTGTTCAAATAATTTTAAAACTTTCCTAAGACAAGGAAATGTTGTTTGTTCCTTTTGGACAAGCTGAGGTTAAGTTTCTGAACTTTCTTAAAGCTCCCATTAGGAAACTATTTTCCATTGGTTTTGTGTGTTTGTTGTTTGGTTGGGGTTTTATTTAGTTAGTTTTTAATTGTCAGATGCAAATTCCTTAATCTAGAAATCCCTGGTAACCAAATGTGAAGCTTTAACAGTGAGGTTGTGTACACTACACTTCAGTGTGGACTGAATCTCACATTTTATTTACCCTTCACAGCTGCTGCTAAGCCCACAGAATTGCACTTAGATTTCTAACTAAATACCTGTAGAATAAATCATCAACTCTGTCAGCAAGGACAGCAATTTCTTTAAACAAGCCAAGAGTCAGGAAATGCTGACTTTATGTGCTATCTTGTCATGAACTCTGACTGATGCTGACTGCTCGGTCAGATACATAATGTTCCACCACAGGGTCAAAGTACTGAATGACTTAGTTTGTTCTTAGTCTTCAGGGTTTTTTTTTCCTTTGTTGGGTGCTTTAGCACCATCTCCAGGCAAGTTGGTTTACTTCAGATGTCTGACCCACCTCCAAGGCTGCTGGGCTTCATTGCCAATTTCTTGTTTATTTTTTGATACAAGTACTTCTTTGTTATTTGTATTTCTAAGCTTATAATTTCTCTATTCCTTTTTCATTGATTTCTGTTTAAAAGAGGATATGAAGCCATAATTTTCACTTTAGCAATGTAGATACTGGTGTTGCAAATTTTTTTGAGTACAGTTATAGACCAGGATAGCCAAAAGTGACAGGATTAGTGATGAATCTTTTAATAGCAGCTCATTTTAGAGTTAAATAGATAATTTAATTAAGTTCTTAAATGTTTTTAAGATGCTGATTACTGTATGACAGTAACAATTGCAATAATTCTGTTTAGCAATTACATGAAAATAATGTCAGCTAAAGTATGTAAAGCTTATAAAAGTGATAGTGCAGTGAGGAAATAAGATATTAAGTACTAATTATAGTACTGATTTGTTGTCCTTCCTGTGTATGAAATGGTGTGACCAATACATAAATGTGTATGAAATGGTGTGACAATAAAGGGCAATGTTAGCATTGCCATTGGCTTCTGACATGACAAAGATTTGATAAAAGAAGACTAAGCTACATTCCTGCAGGCATAGGCAGGCAAAGTCATATAGATTTGATGGTGGGCATTTGGGTTTACACCAGGTTTACCTATCTTTGTTTTTTTCTATAAAAGTAGATCAGGACTATATATGGTCAGGCAGTCATAAATAACCACAGAGGAGCAATTTAGGAAATTGTCTTTCATTCAGGATCACAGCAGAATTAATTCCAGTGAGTTGTCCAGTCTAAACTAAAGGAACAGTAATTTTTGCTTCAGATTGATCTAGACTGCTCCAACACAGACACTTCAAGTGCTCGATCATCATCTTTAGTTGGAAACAATGTCTGCAGTTTTAGTGGGAGTGAATTCAGACTGAGGATATTGTTTGGTTTATGTTACTCACCCCAGACACCAAAGGAATATCTTATATTCCTGTATGTGACATAGAGACTATTTTTTTTTTTTATATATTTCTATTACCACGTTCATTCCTGCTTGCAGGGTTTAAAATTAGATGATTTGGTCTGAGGGCAACAGGGACAGGTTAGATACAGGTGGAATTCATTCTTTTGAGGAAGCCTATTAGGTTTTGGGGCTTCCTTTGATAAAAAGAGAAACACCTCTGAAAATACTCCCTCCTGCAATAGTCCTAGTCATAATTTAGTGCTTTTCCCTTGTTCTTGATGTTCTTCATGTAACTAAAGCTTATGTCCCTTAAAAATAATCTACCCTAGTAAAATTTTCTGATCTAATAAGTGAATTAGAGTAAATCATATTTCAGAGAGTCTGGGGCAGAAGGATCCTCCATAAATTCAGGTGCAATTGTATTGAGGAATGGTAGTTTTGGTGTTCTGTCTATTTCTATGGCTTTTTGCTTTCAGTCTGTCATGTGACTGATAAAGCAGCTCCTTGTGTTTGCATTTTGATGGAAAAATCTGAGCTGAAAGGAATCTTTTTATTACCAATTTGAAAATGGCAATTTAATTGGCTCAATTTAGAAGCCATAGGGTAGTTTTTAAAATGGTTTCACCCTTCAAGTTTTCTCCTGTTTTCCTCATTTGCTTTCTGGGCATGATTTGAAGGACAGGTGGGGTCACAATGTCAGATCCCATCTGAGCAGTGGACCCCAAAACTTATGCCACTCCCACAAGTTTTGTCCTATGCTTCAGAAAGTATCCAAATGACATGAAGGCATCACTTCTCTGTATGAAAGATATTCTGTAAAAGGAAATAGTGGGAGCATGGGTCTTCAGGCTTCATTTTTCTGGCATTCATTTTAGTTACACAACACTAAGCACACACTGTAAGGATTACATATGTATATCCTACCCAGGTCATAAAACCACTCTCATTTTCCCAATTGCAGAGGATGCAACCAGATTTAAACCCCTCAGAAAATATGTTTACTCATATGAAGCAGAGACATCAAGTGGGATCACAGGAACAGCAGATTCTCGAAGCGGTTCAAAGATCACTTGCAAGGTAGGTAAAGAAGAGTAAATGCACCCATTTGGAGACTGTGTACTTAACAACATGAGAGCTGGCAGCTGGGGAGCATCCTTCAATGATTTTCCAAACAAGATCATCCTTTTGAAGTGCACATATTGAGAATCATGAGGACTAAGCCCCCCCTGTTCAAGACAGAGGGCACTGAGGATGGCAGATAACCTTCATACCTCTGTGCCTGTGAATTTCAATCCCAGTTTGGCTGTACTTTTACATGAGAAAGGGTCAAGACCTGGTACTTCAGTTTTCCTTATCTCCCAGGCTCAGTCTACCAATGTCCATCAAACATTCTAGAAGTTGAATTAAAATAGCTCATTGATGCCATGAAGATCACATGAGAGCCTGCTGATGGTAACTCAAGATGACACAAGGCCTGTAGGAGTAAAAGGTCCCATAGACCATTTAACTACCCAATGTCATCTTATCTTGCCCAAAACTTTCTCATCATTATGTTGGTTTTGAGGGTTTTTTTCCCTGAAATGGAGTAACTGGGAAAAATGTTTTTGTTTAGCACATACTGTTCTGATAGAGTCTAAAAACATTGATCAGTGTAATGACCCAAGTTTTTATACAGTTCTAATACTCAAAATTCTCAGAAACTAAGTTGCTCATTTAGTATGATCCATGCTATTAGCCAGGCAAATACTTATCTCTTATCCCTCTTATCTCCTCCGTGGAGTTACCTTAAGCTATTTAGAGCACTTTGGAGTCTTTCCCAACAGTTGGTAGCAGGGTGATCCTGACACTTTACAAAACCTAAGGAATTTTCAAAGCAGTAGCAGGGTGATCCTGGAAATGTGATAATGCTAAAAGGAATAACATATAATATTTGTGTTTTCAGGTTGAGCTGGAGGTACCCCAGCTATGCCGTTTCACCCTGAGGACAGTGCATTGCTCCCTGAGGGAGACATTTGGTGTTGACACTGAGGGAAGGGCTATTCTGAAAAAGTCCAAGAACTCTGAGGACTTTGCAAATGCCATGTCCAAGTAAGCAATATCAATTATCATCAGTATTTGGGACCTTAACATGGAACAGGCTGCAGTGTAAACAGTCCACCCTGATTATATTTTTCTAGGCATGGAACACACTTCATGAAAACATGGTAGATTTATGAGCTTGTCCCACAGCAAGACTATTCCTGATACACTTTAGGGTTAACATAGTTTTAAATTGCCAGTAGGGAAGGAACTTTTACATACAATAGTTTCACTGGAATGGTTTCTTCATTTCTGTCATCTACATCAGGAAGTTGTTGGATAGTGCCCCGAAAGATTATTGCAAGTGTTAATTGTTGTTCCTTCTTGTGAGCACATTCTCAAATGGCTGCACTCAGCTGGTTTAAGATAATTTTCCTTTGCTAACAGAGTGTGCAATAGAAAGGCATTTGAGACTGAAGTCCAGATTTCCAATCCCAATCTCTAACGGCCTGTTTAGCTAATCTTTTCCCTACTTATTTGCTTTTGTAACTAATTTCTTCTACTCCCTCCACCCAGCTAGTCTCTAGTGCTTGTCAGTGCATATTTTAGTCATGCACATTCATGCTTGTTTCAGTGCCTCAGTAGTTATCTTGTCTCACAAGCTATAGATCTCAAACCAACTAGAGACAGTGTTAAATTTTGTTTTACAGGAAAAGTTAGGGCTTTATTTAAAGACTCTAACTAGTAGAGAATCCTTCCCATCATTTCGTAGCTTATTGCAGTAGTTAATAATTACCTCATTCTAAAAATTTATTTATCTCCTCTCTGAATTTATGCAATTCCAGCTTTCAGCCATTGCTCTTGGTATTTGCTTGCCCTTAGATGACGTAATCTGGTGAAAACAAAATGTCCTTGGTTAGAATTTTGCTGCTTTAATAGTAATACTTTCTGTTAGCAGCAGCAGTGAAGAGTAAATAATGATAGACCAAGACAAACATAGTGCTTTATCTCTAGCCCAGCAGGTTATTGATAACATGTTCTTCACTGTGTGGCTTTAATATGATTTCATACTGATGTTGTTTTTCTGGGGGACAGGAATGAGCTGAAATTCAGCATTCAGGATGGAACAAAAGTAAAGCTGTATCCAGAAGAGGATGAGCCTCTGAATGTACTGAATCTCAAGAGAGGTATCATCTCAGCTCTCCTTGTGCCAACAGAAACGGTCGAAAACAGAAAAACAATTCCAATGGTAGGTCTTTTGAAAGCATTCACTTTATTGTGTCAACCAGTGGAAAAAAGCTCACCTAGACAGAGTTATTCCTGAACATCATTTTCAAAAGGCCTGGATATTCAGATCAGAAAGAGTGCCTTTCAAGTAGATCAGGAAATACCTGATGGCATGAGCAAAGACACTGACTTCCTTCTTCTTTCCAGGATACTGTGTACGGAAAGTGTGACAGTGAAGTTGAATTCAAATCCAGAAAAGGGAATGTTGCAGAAGACATTTCAATTATCAGGTACCTGAAAGGTTGTGACAACTTCAGTCCCATCAGAGATCATGTCAGCCCCATTGCTATTGTAAAAGGACTAGTAAGTATGCCATTTAAAATTATATAATGTAACATTTTTCACACCAGCACTTAAAATTATAAACAACCACTACCATGACTACGTTTTATATTTATTTTTTGAAAACATAGTTTTACTGCACCCTTCCATTAGATTCAGTATTGTTGGCTGTCAATAGAGAGAGAGAGATGCAGAGCAAGAGTGTAATTACCCTCTTTCATGTTTTCTCTATTTTAAAGGAGAGCTTTTCATATATGGAGTTAGTACTATTGATTATTCAATAACCTATCACAGCATAGCCAAATTTTTAGTTTTGTGGGTCAAAATTTTCAAAATTCCAATTTTATCTAAAACATGTAGACCTCCAAAACTCTAAAGTGTATGTGAGGTCCAGGAGGATAGGGCTCTAGATACCCTGAAGTAAGTGGTTTGACAAAATGTTCAGTCTGCTTGTTAATCCACAATGATCAGATGCAGTTGCTTGCATGAATATTGTCAGATTTCTTCTGATATTCTTTCTGATATGATGGCATGTGTGCTTTTGGGTGGTTTAACTAAAAAAAAAAAAGAAGTTTCATATAATGCTGAAAACACATTTTATAATTTCTGTCACTTCTACAGTTTTTTGTAGAAATCTTTAAAATTTGTGTCATGAGACTGAAATTAAAGAGAACATCACAGTTGTTACAAGGTGACTGAACTATTCCAAAAATTACAAATTGGTTTTATGAAGGAGCCTTTGTTGTAGGCAGCAGGGGATCAGTCATGAAGTAACTACTAACTCAAGCACCTCAGTAAGGCCCGAGGGAACATTTCAGTGGGATTTTTGCCTGAGAAGAGACTTAAGTCCAAAGATTGTTACTGGCACAATTTTGTCTTTGTGTAAGAATGATTCCAGTTTTGCACCTTCATTTCCAATATGTAACTGTTGATCTTACAGTAAAACCGTGTCAGCCTTTAAAACTATGATTGTTTCCTATTCTACTCAGTAAACTGACTACCAAACTGTTTATTTTACAGAACAGCCGATTATCTACCCTTCTGGAGAGCATTCAGTTCTGTCATTACAATATTGATGCAAAGAAAAGGCACATAAGAGATGCTGTCTGCAGTGAAAAACACCTGTTTCTGCCTTTCTCATACCAGTAGGTTGCTCACTATGTATCATTACACTTTATTTATAAATATCCATTTTAAATGGTGATGTATCACATTCTGCCCTGACTTCATCCCTAAACAGACATTTTGTTTTTAGGAAGGCAGGAGGCCTGTCAACACCTCATAAAGGCACTTGGATGTAAAGCACTGAATTTTTCTTTCTTTCCTAGAAATCTCTATGGTGTCATGACAGTGGTCAACCAGACTCTGAAGCTTGAAGATACCCCAAAGATCACTAACAAAAATTTTGATGGAGGTATAGCTGCAGTTCTCAATACTACAGAGACAAAATATAAATACAGGGACAATTTTTTTAGTTAATTTTTTACAGTGAATTAATTAAAGATGAGGGGACCAAATAAATTCGTCATTTTAAATGAAATTTTATCAACTTAGTAAGGAAAAGTTTGAATATAAAATGGGAAAACCTGAGAAGTTTATAAACACCACTAATTTTAAATAATTGTTGTGTTTTCATTTTAATTTTAAAATTATTCTTTATAATTTAAAATGTATAATTTGCTTGAAAAGTAATTTTAATCTTATTGGAAATTAGTTTAATGAACCCTTTTCAGCTACCCATAATTTCTTATGCACCTTTTAGCTTCAGTGTCTATTGTAAACAATCCATTTTTACTATATATTTTGTTCTGAAACATACTTTTTTGACCTGCAGTTGTTAATCCCAGTCATGAAATATTTCTTATAGCATATATTTATTAAAAGTTGAAAAAGCAAACTATGCTAATATGAAAGGTGTTAAGGAATAATCTTCATGAAAACATAAAAGAATGTATGCAAATATCCAACTTTTGGGACAATTATATTAAATTCCATGCCATTATTTTTGTAAACTCTTTAGCTGTTAAACTTCAACAGTTATCATACAAAATAATGTGCAAACTTTGCATTTATACTGAATGTATGACAGATGATAAAAATTAACATAGCTCCCTGATAAAGACATCAAGAATGCAATTTTTTCCAATTTCTAGATGCACTGGAAGAGAAGGGACTTGCACTGGAAAGTACAGATGCCAAACTGCCCAGGCAGGGCGACACTGTTCTGAAAACCCTGCAGGAAATGCAGAAACTTACAGCCTCCCAAGAGAACCAGCAGAGAGCAAGACTCTTCTACAGATTTGTTTCTGGGCTGAGAAGTTTACATAACAGCACTCTTGGCTCTCTTGTTCCAAAAATGATGGAAACCTCAAGGTATGTTTCAGCAGTTCACAGTGCAAGAACACCACACATCCATGCCATGGCAAAACCATGCTATAGCTGATGATTTGCTGCAAATGGTTTTAAATTAGATGTAATGAGTTAAATTAGATGTAACGAGTGTCTTTCAGAAAGACGAGTCTTATGAGAACTATACAGAGAGGGAAATAAGGAAGGGAGTGTCAAGCCAACTGTGTGTGCCTGACACAATCCTTTGGATGCGTTTTTATAGCCAAATATCTTTCCTGCAGCTTTGCTTGAGGACAATGGCTGTAATTCCAAATTCCCAGGTGTGACTTATAGCAAAGAACACTGTTTTGAGTGTGAGACTTTGGCAGACATGGAAGAGTGCTATTGTTTGGTCTTCCCTCCCCTCCACACCCTTACTCTTTTGTCCGAGCTGGACTTGAGCCAGTTTACATATACTTTATGTCCTCCATCTGTAAAGGAACTAGAGCCTCAGTCTGGGTCAATATATTAGATGATAATATTTAAAGTTGTGGAAAAGTCTGTTGTGAAGGAAAAAAAAAATGTCCATGTAATGATCATGTTGTTAATACTTACTTGTTCTAATTTATTTGGGTTATTAGTATAACTTGCAAAACCAAGAAGCTTCTTTTTGGTAAGAATTTGCATGATTTGCTTCCAGACACACATAAGTTTACCTCATTTATATTAAAACACCTTAATAAACCTGCCATATGTTTGTTTCAAACAGTCAACATGCAGCGACAACTGCAAACAGGGAAGTAATTAATCAAAGTCATCTCTTCTCCTTTCAGCTCCATCACTGTCCAGGCCCTGGCCCAGTGTGGGACTCCAGAGTGCTACAGTGCAATCCTTCAAATCCTGAGAACTGGAAACGTGAATCCACTCGTGGCAGACCTGATCACATACACCCTGGGACTGTTGCCTTCTCCAACTCCACAAAGAATACGGGAAATTCTTAACATGGCCCAGTATCAGCCAAGTAGAGCTTCATTTTATGGCTTGAGTCATTCTGTTACTAAGTAAGTAATGATAGCATGCAATTGTACAAAATTACAGTGCTTAGAGTAAACCCCAAGAGTGTTCACTTTTGGAGGATATTTTTATTTTCATGTATTTGCTCTTTAGGAATAAAATACAGACATTTCCCAATTTTCTCTTCCATTTCTGATGTGCTTATCTATTTCTCTAGGTTCTACAATGAGAAGAACATTGTGACAGAGGAAATAGCAGATGTTGCAGACTTCATGGTATCACTGCTTGGCACTGATTGTTCTGGGGAAGATGAACTCACATACCTCACACTTCGGGTATTTTTATTTCCTTCTTATGCAGGCTAATATTATAATGCTAATATTATATTATATTATCACATATATTACTCTACTTCTTTTGGTGGAGAGGAAGTTTTTATCTTCCTTGTGTTTTCATCTCTGCCAGGCTATTGGAAATATGGGTGCAGTAATGGAGAAAGCTAAACCCAGTGTGAAATCTTCTCTGAAGACGTGTATCAGAAATGAAGCTGCATCACTTTCAGTTCAGAAAGCAGCTGTCCAGGCATTCAGGAAAATGACAATTACTGAAGAGGTAAATTGGTCACAAGAACCAGGATAAACCGTTCTCAGTTCACCTTGACTGTTCACAGGAGTTACTGAATATGCAAAGCTATTCCCATTGTTTCAATTCTGCTATCTCCTTTTTAGCTGGCTCCAGCTTTTCAGAACCCCTTTAGTAATTTTCCATATACATAGCTGGGAAACCTCCTGACTTTGTGGGTGTTGCTCTTTTGAGATGCAGTGTCTCTGTATAGTTAGTCTCAGTTTAAATGGGAAGTTCAGATCTGTTCCTTTTAGTGTCTTAAGTGGAGTTCTGCTTATTTAAGGATGGTGTTAACTAATGAGTTACCTCAGACTTAAATGTATTTAACTAAGAAAAAAAATCATGTCCCTATTTTATACTGGCATTTTGTTGCCATTGTTCACAGTACTGGGTAGATGTGTGTTTACATTGCAGTGACATTACAGCATCCCTTACAGAATAGGTATCATTATACAGAGCATTTCTGCTCAGTATGGTGAGATAGTTTCAATATTGAAAAATTTCTTCTCTAAAAGATATGCTCTTGTTTCCAGTCAAGACTTTAAAAGTCTGGGAGACTGGAAACACCTGAAATTTGTATCCTCAAATTCAGTTTAATATATTTAATTTTTTAAATTATTACTTAGTTTTAAACTATGTTTTTAATTTTCCTGCAGTAGTAGATTTTGAGCATCTTCTTTTCCTAAATGGAATTATCTTTTTTCCAAATTTTGACAATTTGTCTGCACAAATGATTCCAAATAATCAAAAATCAGAATCCTTAAGTAAAAGTGTAACCTCTATGTATAAGATAAAAAATAAAGGATTACAAAAAAAGGCAAACCAAAAAAAGATAAGGGGAAAAAAGAGGGGAAAAATAAATTAAAAATAGAAGAAAATAAAGGATAAGAGAGACTATTTACAAGATCATTTAGTGACAGGACAAGGGGGAATGGGTTCAAATTAAAAGAGGGTAGGTTTAGACTAGACATTAGAAGGAAATTCTTTACTGTGGGGGTGGTGAGGCTCTGGCACAGAGTAGCTGTGGATGCCCCATCCCTGGAAGTGTCCGAGGCCAGGTTGGAGGGGGCTTTGAGCAGCCTGGTCCAGTGAAATGTGTCCCTGCCCATGGCAGAGGAATTGGAACTAGATGGTGTTTAAGGTCATTCCAACACAAATGATTCTGTGATCCTATGAAAACCAGTTTTAATAAAGCCATAACTTCTATGATGTTTTCTAGCAAAAGAAAGTTTAACAACATAACTTCAGAGAAACTGTTGTGATATGCTGTAGAAATAAGGTACAAAAATAGGTATGCAGTCACTAAAGATGGACTCAGTGATCCTTATGGGTCCCTTCCAATTAAGAATATTCTGTGATTATTTCACCCTATATATTCCCAAAAGGGCTTAGCAATATCATCCATGAGCCAGTTCATCAAACCAAACCTTTCTCTATTTGTATAGGACCGTTCAGCACTTCTCAAAGTATTCCAAGAACTGGATGCACCCACAGACAAACGTGTAGCATCCTATCTCATAGTGATGAAAAATCCTTCCCCAAGTGATCTCACAAAGATTTTGAGAGTTCTCACGAAGGAGAAGAGTGAGCAAGTGAAAAGCTTTGTTGCCTCACACATTGCCAACATCCTGAACTCTGAAGAACTGGGCATCGAAGAGTAAGTGAAATTTAGGTGTATATTGGTCTCACTGGAAGAAAAAAATTTTGACTATAGTTGTAGTAGTATTTATCTAGCAGTGGAGTTTTTGACTGGTTTTTCTCTTTATTTTGACAAGCACATCAGCTGAGTGCACTGGCTTTGTCAGAACAGTGCCAGATTATAGTCTTTCCCTTAAGTCTTATGTTTACTGTTAAATATGTGCAGAGAGCTATCCATTACCAATCAGCACAGCTGTACAAATGTCTGCAAGCAGCACAAAAAATCCCTTAACTAAGACTAAATGAGTGTTTGGAATATATACTAATTATATTTTAATTGCTATCCTCTTCCCTAGTCTAAAGAGCCGAGTTGAAGAAGCTCTAAAAGGAAATCAACTCCCAACAGCCAAAGATTTCAGAAAATTCTCACAAAATTATAAGATTTCAAAAAGAGTTTCTGTACCTGGAATTGACCCCATCTCTGCCAAAGTAGAAGGAAATGTGATATTTGATCCAAACAACTATATTCCTAAAGAGACCATGCTGAAAACCACCCTGCATGCCTATGGATTCGACCCAAGTGATGTCTTTGAGGTACAACAATTATCAAAAACATTTGCTAGTATTCAGCTGCTTTCTTTCTCATTTCTGTTTTCTTATAACAACTTTCTGTGAATAATGTATTTTTCTTACAAGCCTTGGGAGAAATCTAAAGATCACTATGACTACAAGGGGACTTTGATTTGGTCTCAATGGGCTTTAGAGCAAGCCATTCATTATGTGATGTCACTTGCCACTGACTGGATGGACGACTCTGTTGAAGTTACTAAAGGGCTCAGGGTAAAATGAATCCATCTGTAACAAATTGACTTTGTGCTAATGAATCATTACTGGCACACTGAAGTACTCATAGTAGATTCTAAGTGAGATACAACCTATGCATAGGTTTTTTGTTGAACTTCACCATAGAGATAAAGTGAATTATAAGACATAGTATTCCATATCTTCCCTTAAGAGTCATGGGCATCTAGGATACACTTTAAATGCATTTTTTGCTCCCCAGAAAATCTGTTTGTTGTAAAGTTCCAGAGAAAAGGGGGCAACTGTCTCAGTTATGCATTGTCCTTTCTGTTCATTTCAGCTTGGCTTGGATGGAAATGGATTTGAACCAACACTGGAAGCGTTGTTTGGAGAGAAGGGATTTTTCCCAGACACTGCAACCAAGGCCTTGTACTGGGTTGATGGCAAAGTGCCAGAGAAGGTTTCCAAGGCACTCTTTGACTATTTTGGTTACTCACAGGATGGCAAGCAGGATCAGGTACAGCTTGAAAACATTCTCTGCAGCACAGCGTTCCTATTTTTACACAGTGATTACAGCACTTACTGCTTTACTCTATACATTCCTTCTCCTCTCTGATGAGATAAATAGAAATCCTTAACATAAACTAAAACATAAACGAAAACTAATCCTAAACATAAACTAAAACATATTTAACAACATGTTTTCTTAACTGTATTTGGAAGAGTCTTTGTGTGGAGAGAAATCTGTAAGTGCATGTGCAGAATAGCTGACATTCACTGGGTACCTGTTCTAGATATATGACTTACATACTTCTTAGAAAACTGTTTTATTGCCTTCTGACTGAATTTTCAGGATATCGTGAAAGGAATAATACTTAACCTTGAAAAACTGATAAAAGAATTGGGCAGCAAAGAAGCTCCGGAAGGAAGAGCATATCTAAGGATCCTGGGAGAAGAACTTGGGTACATGAAACTCAATGATTTTAAACTGCTGGGAAGCTTGATTTTAAAGAGCATTAAAACTCTTCAGACTGTTCCCGAAATGGTATGTTTCTGATGCAGCAATGTGCATTACCAACTTTTTTTTTTAAACACTTTTTTTTTAAGATTTAGATGTATTTAACTATTATGTAAAAATATTTGATACCAGTATGAAAATAAAATTATTTAAAATAAAATACCCAGGCCTATGTTGAAGGACTCTGAGAAATCTATGAAGACTCCTCAATAACCAAGTGGAGTCCTCCTGGAGGATTGGTGAGGGGAAGGAAAAAGGGAAAGTTCAGATCATATTGTGTTATCAAGATATGTACTGGAACAAATCCCAAAATTTTGGTACTGGCTATTAAGTTACATGACTAAATTTTTAATTATGTAAATATGTGTTAATATTAACAATGTCATCCTTGTCATGTTAAAAAGAAAAGATGTTGTACATTTTAGGAATATTTGATAATATCCTTCTTTCATTGAAGTAAAATAATACTTTGCCATTGACTTTGAGGAAACCAGAATGTTACACGGTTTCTAAACCAATTCACCTTTGTATGTATATGTTAAGGTAGATAACCTGTGTGTAACAAGGCTGGTAAAAAATCTGGTATTCATTTAAAGTTCAGATTTTAGTATATGTTTTGAAGCAGTGTATCTGTGGAAATTAGATTCTTACTCCATATGAACTTAACTTTTGGATTATAGAGATGCAATCATTCCCCGATCAGTTTGGAAAGTACAAAATGTGCTTATTCCAAAGTGTGGATTTTTTGGTGTTCATTTCCCTGTTTGATTCACAGATTGCACAAGCCATCTCAAAAGGTGTTGACAGGGATCTGTTTGTCCACTACATATTCATGGACAATGAGTTTGAACTTCCAACTGGAGCAGGTTTGCAACTGAAGTTTGCCTTGTCTGGAATAGCAACACCTGGGGCAAGAGTAGCTGCAAAGCTTCATCAAAAAAGTGTAAGTCCCAATAGTTGTCTATATTTTTTTTCCTCCTAATAATCTACATTTTCATTTATGGATAAATCTGTAACACTAGAAACATTTTAAAGATTGCAAAATGTTCTCAATATTAAAAAAACCTAACTCATTAGAGGTCTTTGGTTAATTCGTGGAAGACATTTAAATTAGATTAAGAAGTAATGCATATAATAAACTACAAATGAGACATAATAAAATTTATGAATTAAAAGTATTTCAATCACTCTTTCAAAAATAAAACATTTTGATCTTTTTCTTTCTCTCACCCTGCACTCAAATTACAACAGAAGAAAAGCTATAGTATGTGAATTTGCTGTTCAAGCCAAAAAGTTAACAAAACATTTTGTTGTGGCCAATTCAAAGACAAAAAAATTTGATTAGCAGTTAAAAAGAAATGTTGAAAATTGAGTCAAGTGAAATATTTTTTCACCTGAGAGGAAACATCTTAAAATTGTAGCAAGAAAAAAGTATATGACATGAAATTAATTATCCAATTAAAAATAAAAAAATTAAATTTTTCTATTCCTTTTTGCAGTTCTAATAACTACGTTGCTCTAACCTAGTCAATATTTCATAAGAATTTCTTAGTAGTTTCAGTTAATTTAAACTTTTAATTTTCTCCCATATACAGGATCTAAATAAAAACAAAATCTAAATCCCCAAGTTTTGTACTTGCTGCCCTTTAGTTGGCTTTGGAATCTTTTCCAGAATTTTGCATTCTGTCCCTTCTTTTTTAATGGCCAAAGCAAAAGCTTGACAATAAGCTGATTCGTGTTTTAAAAAATTCAAATCTTGGATCCATTTCTTTTTTGTCAAACAGTTTGCTCATTGTCTTTGAAAACTGCTAATTTTTTTTTACAATGGAGAACTGGCTCTTGTCTTCAGATTTAAAAATACATGCAAGTAGCTCCATGTATAAAATCTTTCTGAAGCATAAGAATTTTTACATTCAAGTAGGTAGGGATCCTTTGTTATCATCTTGCTATTTTTTTATATTACAGTTACCAGTTACATGGGCCATTTGATTATGTGATTTGGGGAATCAGATTTTTTAAATAGCAAAATCAATTCTATAAAACTTACCTCTGTAATATCAGGAGTGGTCTTTTTTTTTTTTGTATAGCCAGCAAGAAGTGTATTGGGCAAATAAATACGCCATTTTGTTTTTATTAAATAGATGCAAGCAGATCTCATTGCTAAACCTTCAGTAGCAGTTGAGTTTGTGACACACCTGGGAATAAACATGCCTGAATTTGCTGGAAGTGGTGTGGAGATGAATTCTAATATATTCCATGAATCTGGAATAGAAGCACATGTTAGTGTAAAAGCTGGACAATTGAAATTCAGCATTCCTGCTCCGAAGATTCCAGTAAAACTCCTCAGTATCAGGTAATGAGAGCTGAATGAGAACTTTCAAGGCTATGTTCTTCCTTCTCTTCTTGGTTTTTATTGTGGTAGAATTGAAAGGTCAGAGCAGGCATGGAGAAATTTTCAGTTCAGAAAAAACCCCGACATTGTAAAACTGGGATAACTTTTTTCATAAGACAAGCAAATATGCCAGATAAGTGACAACTTGGAGTCATGTCTTACAGATTATTTATCACTATTTTTGAAACTTTATACAAGACTCTTACAATTTTCCATTATTTTCTTTTCTTCTTTATTGCTATTATAATAGCAATGCATATTTTAAATTGAATTTAAATGAACTACTCACATTAATTTTAGAGAGAGCTAATGGCTCAATACGCTAAATTATAATTATCAATAATAATACCTACGTCATTTAAAGCCAGATGTTATTTCAGTTAGCCCCTACACTAATAAGTGAGTTTTACTGAGAAGTAACTGTGTTAATAAGACATCTGAGCACCTGTCCTGGGAATAAATTACTGACTTTTCTGTTCCAGCAATACACTGCATTTGGTGTCTCCAGCCAAAACTGAAGAGATTCCAACTCTGATAGAGAACCAAGCAACCTTAACATCTTGCAAGCTTTTGATTCCTGGTCTAAATTTCTGCACCAAAGTATTGTACTTTAATTCCACTGACTCAGAGACAGTTCCATTTTTTCCCTTGACTGGAGAATCCAGGTCAGTCATGTCAACTTAAACTATGTTTATTTTGTGTTAACTACCTTCCCTCTAAGTCTCCAGTAGTCTCTCACATCAAGCTTACCTTTAAAATCTTTCAAAATTTACCGGCAGCAGCAGCTCAGCAAGAGAGCTGTTAAGAGCTGTATGATTTCTTCTGTTTGTGGTCATGGATAAAAAAGTTATTGACAAGGCATTTGTTTACTCCTTCTGTAGATTTGAGGTTGAATTAGTGTCCACAGGCGAAGTAAAGGAATACTCTGCAAGTGCAAACTACGAACTGCAGAGAGAGGGAAATGACCAGATAGACACCTTAAAGTTTGCTGTCCAGGCAGAAGGTAAGATTCAAAAACACCCTGTGTGTGGTTCTGCCCAGTTCTGAACTGTCATTTACAAGAAAAGAGACTTTTATTAATAAATCTTAATAGTATTTTAAACAGCATAAGATAGAATACCATTTTCACACCCAAACAAGTCAACAATTTAACTACATTTCTTTTCATGCAATCCCAGTGCAAGATTTTCATGATAAGAGGCTGATTTTGTATTTTGCATGATTTTAATAGAAGTGTGATGTTGGTGAATGGAAACAAGGAAGAAGAGATGTTCAGGGAGTCTATATAAGCAAGAGAAAAACATGTTTCTTATGAAATATGGAATGAAAGCATACAAAACATCTGTGGAATCATTTAAATAACAAAAGTATTGATGGGTCAGTGGGTCAGCCCATGGTATGTTTAGAAGATGAAAGAAAAATGATGACCCAGTTGCTAATCAGACTCATTAAAAGTTGTGTCAGCTCTTTAGTGGGATGTAATTGTCAGCTTATTCTTTTTTGTTCTCCTTTTAAGAAAAGTCCAAACAGATTCCATAGTTGTGAATAACCAAAGTACCATTAGCCAAATAACCATTATGTTTTCTAGGTGTAAACCAGCATGAGGCCACTTTGACCTTCAGGTACAACAGAGGCAAAAAGATTTTGACCAGTGATGTGCAGATTCCAGATGTTGGTGTTGACTTTGGTTCAAACTTCAGAATTACTGATGAATCCATTTCTGGAAAGAAAGCATACACCTTTGTCTTAGACATCAACAACAAGAAGATTACAGAAGTTACTCTTACTGGCCAGATAAGGTAACTCAGGAAAACATTTAGAATTTAACAGCTACCTTTGGAAAGGTTTTATTGGATGTAAAAGTGTGGCAAAATTTTATCTCATTTTGGAGAAATTTCTTAAACACACAGACAGATGAACTTGCCATTGAAATCCCATTTAAAAAACTTTAAAGTATTTTATTTGTAATACATCAAATGCATACATATAACACATTGATTTCCTACTATATGTATATATATAATTTGTATTACAAGTTTCTTGGGGTAGTTCTTCCATGTTTGCACACATATGACTACAAGAATGCATTGTACTACTGTTGTTGCAGGTGTGATAATCCAAGGATATAAACAAGGCAAGGTTTGTTCAGAGAGGTATTATCTTTTACTGGATATGCTTAGCTCTAAAAAAAGTTATTACATCTCCCCATGAAGAAATCTAATGGCACTCAGTAAGAAACAAACCAAAAATAACTGAGAGCTTCCTGTAAAAATTCCCACGCTTCTCGATGAGAATATTTCCGGTAACATCTACAGGGGAGCTAACAAAAATGTTCAGCCTGCCAGGGTTTCTAAAATTGTCTGCCTCACAAGCCCATAGTGAAATGGGCTGATCACATTCTTTAATAAACCTCAATCTTCCATGGAATTCTGTGATCTTGATGGTGCCCCAGGGAGTCTTTGTCTTTTTGCTATTCATGTAGAATTGCCTCTGATATCAGTGGGAGCTTTGGACAAATGTCAGAGACCTCAATTCCCTTTCATTTGCACTAACATAACATTAGAAGTTTGCTCAAGTCAACAAAGTTGCAGAAATATAAAATAAATGTGAATAAAGGAAAATGAAGCCCACTGGCATAATATATTTTGCCAAGTGTTTTGTTTCTATGTGATTCATGGCCACAGTCTGTATCTTGAGCAGAGAATTCAGCTTGAGTAAGGCATTTAGAATTTGGTTCAGTTACAACTTTACCAGGACAGGTACATATTTCCATCCTTTTCACTCCTATGAAGTTAACACAGACTCATTACTGTGTGTATCTGCACAGTAGCATTATAATAGTCTACTACAGATTTTCCAAAGAAACTAGCAGAAGCTGAAAATATTCATTGAATTAGAACAGTGTTTACAAGTTTGATTCAATCTAATTTTTTTAAAACACCTATTGTGCCTTTGCTATAGATTTAAATGCTGAAATTGCTCCTGAAAAAATACAATTAAATATTTTTATTCCCATTTACTTTTTCTTTCACAGATATGCTGGAGTGGAAGAGGCAATGTTAAGAGGCACAATTTCTTTTCCTCGCCTGGAAACCGAACTTAGAAGTGAAGCATTGGTTAATTATTCACCAAACAAAGCATATCTTCAGATCAGCTCAGCTGCAACAATTTATGGAAACTCAATTTCAAAAAGAGTCCTTCTCAGATATGGTAGGGGCAAAAACGTGATCCACATACACAACCTGTAAATTTAAGCGTCTTTTTACATTAGTTCATAGTATCGTTCAAAATAAGAATATTACTAATTTTACCCTTTTCTTTTAAATTCATGATTTTTAGATGCTGAGAAAATTGAGCTAGAGTGGAGTTCTGGTGCCAGTGCTGCTGTGAAAAAACTGTCTTCTGCCTTCCCAGTTGACTTTTCAGACTACCCAAAAGCTCTAGAGAAGCATACCAACAAACTTCTGGAGCGGAAAGTGGCTCATACAGATATGACACTGAGACATATCGTGTCACAACTTATCGTGGTATGGTTTTCAACCTGCAGTAGATACTACAGCTCCAGTACATAGCCCTGAGGAATTCTTGCCTCCCCCAAAAAAGCCAAAATAAGAACTACCTGTAAAATCACTCATCAGATTGAATAAGCTGTGTATTTCCAGCTTTGATAGAATGAGTCACTTTAGCAGATACCTAGACCCCAGAATTTGGGTAGTTCAAATAACTTTCAAATAACTTCCCTGGGAAGTCCTAAAACTTTTTATTTATTTTGAAAAACTTTTCTCCTCATTGCAGGCAACCAACACCTGGCTGCAAAAGACATCAAAAGATGTCCCTTATGCCCAGACTCTGCAAGACAAACTAAGTGCACTGCAGGAACTGAACATTCAGAAACTTAACCTGCCTGTTATCACCATTCCTGAAGAACTTTTCCTGAAAAGGTGGGGAATGAAATTAGGATAGTGAAACAGGAAACTGAAAATAGATATTTGTTCACATTTTAGTGTTAGTTTATTTCACTTTGGTTTTATAAAACACCATGGAATTGCTGTAAACATTAGCATAAATTCGGAATCATAGCAAAGAACTTTAGGGTCAGAGAAGTGAAATTATACAGAGGAATTGATGCACATATTTAATACAGATTTGACTTCATGTAGTATGTGAATAGATCCCAAAGTACTGTATTATATTATAAGGCATATATGAATAAAAATACAGCATTCAACAGTCTTTAAGCCACAAAACTACTGAAGCCATGTTTCTCATGGATTTGTATCCTACATCCCTGCTGACAAATATCTTTGTCCATAACCCTCATAGCTCTACATTTTCCTGTGCAGTCCTGTTGGATAGTTCTTCCCATTCCCCTACACATACTGGTTAATCTCCACTAGCAGAGCAACCTGACGTCCTCCCATGCCTGACGTGCTCAGAGGGAAGTTGTACACATATGGACTGGATGCTTGCACTGGCTTGGTCCCACCTCTTCTACCTAACAGTGTTTCACAGGGCTTTTATGAATGTCATTACCCTTCTGTTAAATTTCATAGAAATGAAATGCTGCAATGAATGTAAAGGACAACAGAGGCTAGTGTAAGATTGGATTCCAAAAACAAATGGAGAAGAGTCTTGAATTTTGTATCTCTTAGATCTGTTTTTCCATGTATTATCTTTCACTGTGCTAATATAATATTGTGTGTTAATGAAATACATCTCTATTTCTGCCATTGTGCTCCTGAGCTAAGTATAAGCAAGGAAGAAACTGATTTTTTCTCCTAGGCTGTTATCATTTGTGCTAATAATAATAATAATACGGTTTTTTACTGCTCTTTTATGCAGCTTTTTAAATCTTGTGGTGTAAAGGAACAAATTTCAAAAGTTTTTGCTTAATTTTCATTTTAGGATGTAGCTCTAAGTGTAAAAATTCAAGATTTTGCAATATGAAAGACCAGTTAGGGAAAAAAGAAAAGTGTCTTTGCCAGCTTATTGTTCATTCAGAAATTAAGGCCAAGTTTCCTTCTGTTTTGCCTTTTCCTAATTACACTTTTTCAGCCAACGATCCATTTTCCAGTCTGAGTTCCTGGTCACATGCTTAAATTTTTATTTCCTTTTATTCTGAATTTAAAAAATACTGAATATTTGGATGAAACTTTTGAAATGCTTATAATGATAAAGATAGATACATTCTTAACACTAATATGATTTCATGCATTTCTATAAGAATAAATCACTTTTTAAAAATAACATAATTGCCTTTTTCTGGTACTCAGCATCCCACAAGTGTGTCAGTGATTTTGGAGGATTTTTTTTTTTATTTTACCTACAAGTCCCTTTGTTTATGAAATGAGAGGGGAAAACATTGAAACAATTCCCTGATACCAAAAGTACTTTTGATAAATTCTGATGAATGAGTCCTTGAAAATGTTGACATTAATGTTTGATCGTTACATTTCTCTCTAAAACTAAGGTCAAGACATTGATATAAGCTTGTAAGTATCATAGGCAGATGAGGAAATAATGAAAACTCCTGTATATGCTTTATGAACTTAGTTTCTGACAGAGTTATCTTTATTTTCCAGTGAAGGCCGGGTCAGATACAACTTAAATAAAAACAGTTTTGTAATTGATATTCCACTGCCATTTGCGGGAAAATCGTCAGATGAGATATGGAAGCCAAAGACTGTTAAAACACCTCCTCTGGTAATCGAGTCCATGGGAATAAGTGTGCCATCTCAGGAATACAGAATCCCAACATTTACTGTTCCAAAATCCTATCCTTTCCGAGTGCCTTTGCTGGACAAGCTAGAGGTCTCTGCTAATGTGTACAGCAACTATTACAACTGGACAGCCGCGTACACCGTGACTAACAGCACCACAGAGAGAGCGACCAGCGTGAAAACTACCTATAACACAAATGCTGATTCTGTTTTTGAGCTGCTTTCATACAGTGTGAAAGGTAAGAATGTTTGCTAATACTGCAATGTTTAACTGCAAACCACTTTAATTATTTTATATCCCTTATATCAGGTACAGACCATTCGTTTATTTATTATTTATTTAAAGACAGGTGTTGCACAATCTCAAATCACTCTCCCTTTGATTTTAAAGATGTTAGGTGCGTCTGTTTATTCAGGCACTGAAGGTGAAGTCAGTTTAATTCAGTAAAGACTTTTAGAGCCCATATTTTCCTCGGTGTTCCTTACTGAAGAAAATGTCCTTCAAAACTGAAGGCATGATTCTGCAAACACTTGTGCAACTGATAAGTCAACTGTTTTCAAAATCAGGTGTGCAAGTGTATGTGTAGGCATGCCCACAATTTATTTCTCAGTCTATTCATATGTGTATATATGTATATAAAGTTGTCTTATCTTTTTTTATGTCCATGCAACATATATGGAAATACCATACCAAATACCATAATATTATGTTTTTAAGTTAGTTCCCCTAAAATTGCAGTTTGGATTCTCAAACTGCAAAAGGACAACCTGACTTCATTTTCTTCTAAACTCCTCACCATAACTGTGGCATGATAAAGAAAACACTAAAATCTAGGAATGTTAGATACGGGCTATTCTTGAGTCCATCTTCGTAATTTAAGTTTAAATAATGACATAATTTTGTGTCATCTCACATTATTATATCTAATAGTATAGTGTAGAAACTTAATTTATTTGTAGTTCAAAACTTTAGCTTCAAATATCAAAATAGTAGTCATTTTTACTGAAATATTAAGTATTTACCAAAGCACTTAGGCCTTTAAAACAAAATGTCATAACAGTAATTGCAATTCAAGCAGTAGCATAGAAGTTCAGTGGCATCAGACAAGTTCTCAAAGATGAAAAGGTATAGACACACTTACCTTTTGTCTCTTTTTTCCTATTTAAGGTTCTGGAGAAGCATCATATAACAGAAATGGATTCATCTGTGCATATGAAAATCACCTGAAGCACAGAGTCTTAACATCAGTTTTTAAGCTGTCTGGCAGAAAGAGTTATGAACCCATTCCAGTTGCAAACTACACCTTATCACTTACAGCATCAAGTACTCTGGGTCCTCAGCTTTCATTTTCCAGTGATATTGTTTCTGAAAAGCTAAATAACATGAATACCAATAATGTCAAAATGGAAGGGCAGCTTGAAGTGGCTTCGGTGTTTGCAAGAAGCATTTACACACTGTCTACCACATACAATGAAAAGAGACGGGTTTTAGAAGGAAAATCAAATCTGAAGTTGGATTCTTCTTACCTTCAGGCTACCAATCAGATATCTGGCAGATACAGTGATGGTTCGTTTTCCATTACTTCAGTTTCTGATGTGCAAAATGGGCTATTAAAGAACACAGCTTCACTGAAGTGTGAAAACAGCCAGCTGAAAATGTCATCTGAAACCAACGGGAGGTATCGACATACTGCAGGTGTCAATAAGCTTGAAATAATTTTGTCAAAGAAGATGGCAGCACTTCGATCTGAATACCAAGCCACTTACAAGCAAATCCAGTATTTTGCCTTGTTTGCAGGTTCTCTTAATTCCCAGGATCTTGTTTTCAACACTGATATCTCCCTGACTGATCAGAAGAATCGAGCTGCGCATAAGTCATCACTCAATGTCAATCGGTATGGTCTAGCCAGCAGCGCAACCACCAACATGCAGTTTAGTCCCTTGGCAATGCAGAGTGAAATGAATGCCAAGCTCGACACTGCTGGAGGCTCCATGTCACTGTCCTCTTCCGGGCGCTATGGGAAAAACAATGCAAAATTCAATGTAGGTGGAAGAGTGAGCCTAACAGAAATAATGCTGGGAAGTGAATATCAGAGTACGGTTTTGGGTATGGACAACAAACATGTTTTAAACTTCAGAGTTAATAGAGAAGGACTCAAGTTTTCAAATAATTTGCAGGGATCATTCAAAGAGATTAAGTTGGAATACACAAATGATTTGAATATTCCAGGCTTATCCTTAACATTTGTTTCAAAATTAGACAACAGCTTCAGCTTTGACAAGTTCCACAAACATGTTTTTGACCTTCAGCTGGAGCCTAGCTCATTAACAGCTAAACTGAGCAATAATCTTAAATACACTAAAACAGAAGTTTCCAACAAAGCAGAACTCCTTCTCCAGCCTCTGAATATGAACTTGGGTGGCAATATCAGAGGAGCCCATGGAGCAGATGAAATAAAACACACCTACACCCTTTCATGTGCTGGTCTAACTGCAGGCTTGAAAACAGACACCGTGGCAAACATTCAAGGTGCAGCAGTGACTCACAGAGTTCATCTGAATGTGGCAGGACTTTCTTCCTCAGTTACCATGGACACAAACTGTGATTCCAAACCTCTTCGTTTCAGCAATGCTGTGCGTTCCACTATGTCCCCATTTGTCATCGCAGCTGACATACACACCAATGCTAATGGAAAGCTGGTTGCTGTGGGTGAACACACAGGAGAGTTGTACAGCAAATTCCTGGTTAAAGCAGAGCCTCTTGCTTTCACTTTTTCCCATGATTACAGAGGCTCTACCAGCCATAGCTTGAAGTCTAGAGGAAGGTACACTACCCTGCTTGACAACAAAGTTCATATGCTTTTTACTCCATCAGAGCAGTCAAGTGCTTGGAAATTGAAAAGTCAGCTAAACAATAACGTATATTCACAAGATTTCAGTGCTTACAATAATGCAGAAAAGATCGGTGTGGAACTTAATGGAAGAGCTTTAGCAGATCTCTCTGTAATGGATACATCAGTCATACTACCATTAACATCTGAAGAAGTTAATTTTATTGATGTATTGGGTCTCAGGAACAGTGTATCAGAGCCTCAAGAATTCAGCATCTCTGGCTTTGTGAAATACGACAAAAATAAAGATATGCATGTTATCAGCATACCCTTCTTGGAAAATTTGCCAGTTTACTTTGAAAAACTCAGAGGCACCATTCTATCCACACTGCAGGCCATACAAAGTTACCTGAAGAACATAGACATAGAACAACACGTGAAAAAATACAAGGCAACTTTGGACAAACTGCCACAGGACATTAATGATTACATGGAAAAATTAGATATCAAAGGCAAAGTTAGCAGCATGAAAAATAATTTTGTTGCTTTCACAAAGGACTACAGAATAACATCTGATGACCTCCAAATTATGCTGGAAAAAGCCATGAACAATCTTCAGGAAATACTGTCTCAACTGCAGATCTATCTGATAAAAGTTGAACAATACATCAAAGACTGTTACGAGCAGTATGACATTAAAGCACTTATTGCACAGCTTCTTGATCAAATAGTTGAAACCATAACAGCTCTAGATAACAAATATCAGGTAAGAACAACTGTAATCAACATCATTGAAAAATTGCGGGTTTTTTTCCAACAATATGATCTTAACAAAATCGGAAGCAGCACTTTGGCTTGGATTAAAAATGTTGATGATGAGTACGGGATTACAGCTAAGATACAGGAAAACCTAGAAGTACTCAAGATTCAGATTCAGAATATTGATGTGAGAAGCGTTGCAGAAAATTTGAAACGACAGATTAAAGCATTTGATCCTAAAGAATGTTTAGAAAAAATTAAAAAATCTTTGCCAATTGAAAAAATTAATGAAATTCTTGAACAAATCAAAGACTTTATTCTGAATTGGATAGAGGAATATGAATTATCTGAGAAGATCAATGATTTCCGTGGTCATATGCACAAATTGATTGTGAAATATGAAATTGATAAGCAGATATATTTCTTAATTGACAGAATGATAGAACTGCTTAAAACGTACAGAATAAAAGAAACTGTCCAGAAACTGACCATCTACCTTCAAAATGTTGATGTGAAGTCATCCTTTGATAAAGTTGTTGCTTTTGTTGATGATGCTGTCAAGAAAGTGCAAACCTTTGATTATGAAAAGATGATAAAGCAAGTCAACAAGTTCCTTGACATGGTTATTAAAAAGCTCAAGGCTTTTGACTATGACCAATTTGTAGATTACACAAACAACAAAATTCGAGAAGTGACCAAGAAAATAAATGAGGAACTCAGAAATCTAGAACTTCCGCAGAAAGCAGAAGCACTGAAACAGTATATAAGAGATATTAGATCTGTAATTTCAAAATACATGGAACAACTAAAGGACACAAAGTTTGCTGCAGTAATTAACTGGCTCAGGGAGCTCATAGACTCAACAACATTTGCTAATCTAAAAGCCAAGGTAAATGAACATCTGGAAGACCTGCGAGAGAGGATTTCTGAAATGGATATTTCTCAGGAATTCCAATGGTGTCTTCAGAAGATAAGCCAATTCTACAATTCTGTTGTCATATACATTTCTGACCAATGGAACACAGCTTTCAAAAAAATCACTGTGTTGGCTGAAAAGTATGATCTAAAAAATTGGGCTGAAAATTTAAAACAGTTTGTTGAAACTGGATTTAAGGTCCCTGAAATCAGGACAGTTATAGTTACTATACCTGCCTTTGAGGTTAGTCTCCGAAGTCTTCGGGAAGCAACATTTCGAACACCAGAATTCATTGTCCCACTGACTGATCTCTGTATCCCCTCCTATGAGATCAATATTAGGAGACTAAAGGACATGAAAATCCCAATGAAATTTACTACCCCAGAATTTAAAATTCTAAATACCTTTCAAATTCCTTCCTTCACAATTGACTTGATTGAAGTTAAGCTTCTGATTGTGAGAACAATAGACAAACTCATGTCTGCAGAATTTCAGTTACCATCTATTGATGTCTATTTGAAAGATCTGAAGATGAGAGATATGCCTTTTTCCGACATTTCATTCCCAGAAATACAAATGCCTCAGTTTCAAATACCAGAATTATTGATTCCAAAGCTAAATCTAAATGAGCTCCAGATTCCTAACATGAAGATACCAGAGTTCCAGCTCCCACGTATCCCACATACAGTGACTGTCCCTACATTTGGCAAATTGTCTGGTGCTTTCAGAGTCACCTCTCCATTCTTCACACTGTCTACACAAGCTGAGCTTCGTAATACCACAACATCTGCAAACAGTCCAGAATTTGTTACCTCCATTTCAGCTCAAACAACATCCAAATTAGACTTCCTAGTTTTTAGCGTTATTGCAGATTCACGTCTCCTGGCCCCTGAAATGAAGCAGCTGAACCTTAAAAATGCCATGAAAGTCAACCATAGGTTCCTTAAAGTTGATCACACCAATGAAGTGGTATTTTTAGGGACCTCAGTAGAAGGTGAAGCTGAAACTAGAGCAAACTTGCATACAAACAAAAATTCAGTAGAACTACAGAATAATTTAATGGTCAAGCTGCAAAGAAAAATTTGGATGCAGAGTGGAATGGCATATTCTCACAGACTGAATATTCCACAAGCTGATTTCTCCAGCCAGGCTGATCTGGTCAATAACATGACAACAGAGGTAGAAGCGGGATACATATCATTTACTTCTGCTGGTAAAGGAAACTGGAAATGGGCTTCACCTAATTTCTCTGATGAAGGCACTCATGATTCACATGCCACTTTCAAGATTGAGGGCCCCAGTATTACATTTTCTGCCAACAACAGAATAAATGATAAGTACCTGAAAGTCAACCAAGCTATGAGATATGAATGTCATTCCTTAATGTCTGCAGCACTTCAGATTCAGTCTGAAATTGAGTCACAGCGTGTGGGACGTAGCCTTCTGAATGTGAAAAGCACAGGAGAGCTTCTAGGAATGAAAGTAGAATTAACAGGCTCTCACAATGCTCGGCTCCATGGACGGATTACTGGAACTGTAAATAATGAGCTTTCCTTCTTGGCAAACCCTTCTGAAATTCGTCTTTCAACAAACAATGATGGAAATGTGAAAATCAGTTTCCCGATGAAGCTGACTGGCAAAATTGACTTCCTGAATAACTACGGATTTGCCCTCAGTTCTTCTGTTCAGCAGGTCAACTGGCAAGCTACTGGCAGATTCAATCAGTATAGATATTCCCATAACATGTCTGCTGGCAGCAATGATGACAGAATTGAAGCTCATATCGAAATGAATGGAGATGCCAACCTGGACTTCCTAAACATTCCTCTAAGCATTCCTCAGATTCAGATTCCCTACACTGGAATCAAAACTCCTCAGCTGAAAGATTATTCACTGTGGGAACAGGTAGGCCTGAAGGAATTATTCAAGACAACAAGACAATCCTTTGATTTAAATTTGAATGCTCAGTATGAGAAAAACAAAGACATGCATGCAATCCCACTTCCTTTAGCAAAAGTGCATGAAGTACTTAATAAAAACATCCTTTTATTCAACAAGCATTTTGAGAAAGGGAGAAATGCAGCTTTAGATTTTCTCACTAAGTCATATAATGAAGCCAAAACAAAAATGGACAAATACAAAATACAAACATCACTGAACAAAATACCACGGACCCTCAGGATTCCAGGATACACCATTCCAATTGTGAATATTGAAGTTTCTCCTTTTACTGCTGAGATGCCAGCCTTTGGATTCACACTTCCAAAAGAAGTAAGCACAAGAGGATTCACAGTCCCAATAATTGGCTTTTCAGTTCCATCTTACACACTAGTCGTACCTTCTTTTGAGCTTCCAGTCCTTCATATCCCCCAGGATCTACGCACTCTAAAGCTTCCTAGATTCAGAATCAACACCTCAGCAAACAACATCTTAGTTCCTGCCATGGGCAACATTACTTATGACTTCTCATTTAAATCCAGTATAATCACTTTAACTGCAAATGCTGGGCTGTTCAATCAGTCAGATATTGTTGGACACCTCAGTGTCTCATCCTCTTCTGTCATTGAGGCTCTGCAATTTAAGCTGGATGGTTCAACAAGTTTGACAAGAAAAAGGGGATTAAAGCTGGCAACAGCATTGTCTCTGAGTAATAACAAATATCTAGGAGGAAACCATGATAGCACTATCACTCTCTTAAAGAGGATCATGGAAGCTGCCATGGCAACAAATATAGAAGTTGACACACCTGTTTTAAAAATGAATTTCAGCCAAGAACTTTCTGGAAATACGAAATCTAAACCCACTCTTTCCTCAGGGATAAAATTAATCTATGATTTTAATACTCCCAAATATAGTACCAGTGCTAAGGGAGAAATTGCTCACAAATTTGCTTTAGAGAGCCTTACGTATTACATATCAGTAGAATCTTCTACAACTGGGGATATTGATGGAGTATTTTACACTGGAAATGCATTTTCTGGGAGTTTAGACCATGAGGCAAATGCTTATTTGAATGCTAATGGAGCTCGGTCATCCCTCAAGTTCGAGGCCCACTCTAAAGCTGATGGACTCTGGATCATTGAAATCAAAGAATTACTTGCAGTTGAAGCATCTACCCGTCGTATTTATGCAGTCTGGGAGCACAATGGGAAGAACTGTGCACTATGTACATCTCGTTTCACAACAACGGGGACTCAGAGATGCAAAGCAACCTTAGAGATGGCTCCTTGGGATGTATCAGCAGATCTTCAGATTCAAGCCATTCAGCCAAATCCCTACTTGGGCACGGCATCAGTTAATGAGGTTGTTGTAGTGAAAATCAGTCCTGCAAACCAGAAAGCTGGCTGGAAGGGTGAAGGCCAAATTCACTCATTATCTCTCAGTCATGATATGCAGTTATCAAATGAAAAATCAAATGCAAAATTTGTTATTTCTGGATCTTTGGAAGGATACATGGACTTCCTTAAAGTCATCAAGTGTCCTATTTCTGAGAAGAGTTTATGGGATATTTTGAAGCTGGACGTCACTACTAGTGCTGACAAGAAACAGTACTTGAATGGCTCAGCATCCCTCGTGTACACAAAGAGTGAGGATGGTTACTTTTTCCCCATACCTGTGGATAAGCTGACCGATGGCTTCACTGTCACTATTCCTGGGTTACACCTGAAGGCTCCAAGCCCTGTCCTCAGCACTCCAGAGTTCAACCTTCCTTTCACCACTCTCCAGGTCCCAGCATACACTATTGACTTGCGTAGCATAAAAATTCCACAGACACTAAGCACAGTGCCATTTGACGTCCATTTACCCACACTGCCAAAGCTAAGATTCCCCAAAGTGGATGTAGGAGCAAATTATATTACATTAGAAGAATATAAAATGCCATTTTTTGAGATGACAATACCTGAATACCAAATAACTATGTCTCAATTCACTTTACCAAAGAGTGTTTCACTTGGCAGTTTCTCTGTAGATCTAGATGAAGTAGCTAATAAAATTGCAGATTTTGAAATGCCTACAATTACCATTCCTGAACAGAAAATTGAGATCCCCCCTCTGAAAATATCCTTGCCTGCTGGAATTTACATCCCATCATTTGGTGCCTTGACTGGATCTTTCAAAGTTGTTTCCCCTTTGTACAATGTCACCTGGAGAACAGACTTGACAAATAAGAAGGACTCTTTTGAACATTCCATTGACTCTACCTGCAGCTCAACATTGCAATTCCTGGAATATGACCTGAATGGTAAGACATTAAAATTCTATATGCCATGATTTTGGGGAAAAAAATTATTGTAGACTAGGCTTTTTCAGATCTTTTTTCCCCAGGGCTTTGCATATGAAGATGTTTCTGTCTATTTAGCATTGATGTTAGATGACACTTCTTTTATCAGCAGTGACATTTTTTCATAAATTACTATCAGAGTCTCAGTCAGTCACCCTGAAGGCTAAGGACTACATATATATGTGCCATATCCATGTTGAGATATAATGTGAACTTTAAAATGCTCCAGTCAAACAAATGTTTTCATGTCTTTTTATTTAAGACATTCAGTTTCTTGAAGCATAATTTGACATATCAGTGAAATACCCCACAATTGGCCATCTAGCATACAATTGGATATGTATTTTATATATTTGTTGGTAATACACAATTTGAAATCTTTTTCACAGTTGTTTCAAACTACGAATATAAAGAAGGTTTGTTTGTTGTGAAGACAACTGGCAGCTTTTCACATCGTGACATGAGTGCAAACTACAATGAAAATCTAACTATTTCAGGATTTGGGTAAAGATTTGCTCTAATACTATAATTTATAATAGACATAATTGCAAATGATGTGTTGTTGCTTTGATCTCTAATGTCCCAGAGTGCTTAGCAGTAATTAATAAGAACCTGTATATCTACCCTGCCATTGTTGGCTGTGTCCTTTTCCCCCTCAAGGTAACTTGAAAACTGTTCCTCTCAGGGTTTCTAGAACAGCTTTTCTCACCAGCCCCATGTCAGAAAACCACTGAGACATAAACACAGTATTTTATAATCACAGCAGTTCTAGATCTAACCATAAACATAGTTGGGTTTCTTCCCAGTGGATCCCTCTGCCACCACAAACCACTACAGAGTAATTTTTATTCAGAAGTGCCCACACCAGGGATTAGACTTCGTTCTCTTACTGCCTGTTTTGATTTGCAAGTGTTGTGTTGATACATCCAAGGGACAGAATCAGTGAAGGCAAGTACAAATGGCAATAAACACTAGTGCCTATACTTTTGTTGGTGGAAAAATTGCAGTTAGTTTGTAGAAATCAGTAGAAAGCTTTCAATGGTACAGCTACAGGTTTTGTTTTGCTGCCCTAATTTAATGAAAATTCACAACAGAGATCAATATAGTTTTATCTAAAACAGGAAAATTGGAGTGACATGAAGTTTTGAATGTGTCAGGCTAAATTCTAAGAAATGTGGCTAGTAAACCCTACATTTTATTTTCATCATACAGGCATTGTTTACTTACATACATATATATATATAAAATTATAGGTGGTATTATGTTCAGGCAATACAGCATTGGGCTTGTGTTTTCTGCATTGCTTCATAGCTGTGCATTTACTGTGGTTGCAGAGCCTTGGAGGACACTTTATCACTAGACATCATCAGCCCAACTTTCACAGATGTTCACGTGCGTTACCAAGAGAATGAAAGGAAATCATCCGGCTCAATATCCTCGCCCTCGGCCGGGACCCTTGCTTATGTCATAGAAGGGGACGATGAAATTTTCCTTGCCAGAGTTTACTACCAAACTCAGGTAAGCTTGATATGAGCAATAAAAAGCAAAAATGTTTGATGTGGTCAGAGGAAAAGATTCCTTTTAAATTTTGTGTGTGTTTATGTTGAGATATAAATTAACCACCAAATAAAAACTATATTATCAGTAATTAAAGGTTTTATTTCCTACACTGGCCTTTTCCAGTACTAAAAATAGCATCTGTGTAAAGACGTGTTTTCAACTCCTTCACACAGTTATTTTTTTCTACCTCCTATGGTCAAGAAGGCACACCCACTGAAAGTGAAGAATGTACAAAGTCAGTTTTAGATAAGCTACCCATCAGGTTTAATAGATAGCCATCAGGCTACTTAGAATTACTACGTAAGTGACCATTATGGGATTAAGGTGACTAGAAGAGGTCAGACTATCTGTGAAGTGTCTTTTGGAATCCATTAATATGTTACAATACGTGCTCTTATTATTGGTATACTACAATCATTTCAGAATTAAAATCTTACCTTCCAAAATTACATGCTAATTTAGGGATCAGAAGCAACTCATAATTCACTACTTATTATAAAAATGGAAAAACTATGCATGTAAATATATTCTCATTTGAGGATTTATTAACTACTCTGAGTAACTGTCTAAATTGTCTCATTTATTTAAATGATTACAAAATCAAATCCTCTAATATTTTCATATGAAAAATATGCTTTTTTAATTCACTTTAATTGATTTCAGGAATGAGTAGAAGACTCATTTTCCCAAGTAATTCACCTGCCTTATGAGACATGATAGGCATTTAATACAAAGGAAGGAAAAATCTTATTTGCAGTCAGATATTAAAGACCAAACTAAGTTATGTTCTAGTCTTGCTCTTTGAAGAAGCTTGAAGTAGCTTGGTACAAGATAATTTCTTCCAATTCTAATTTCTTTCAAGATGAGAGCAAACAGACAGTGGGCAAAAAATTGGAGTGCTTGTCTTAATAAATGATAAAATTAAAGATGCAATAATGAAAATAAAGATGTTAAAATACACTCATAAATAATAATGGAGTTTTCTTACCCTGTTTTGTATTTTCAGTCTGCTCCCCAGAAGGACATTGACATACTAAAAGGTGAGATATCCCTCAAGGAACCTGACCAGATTCAAATGAAATTCAACTGGAATGAGGATGCTGCCAAAGACTTGCTGTTGGGTCTGAAAGAAAGAGTGCCTAAAATGACAAATGCAGTCTATAGGTATGTTAATCGGTACCATAAGGAGCATATGGGACTGGAAATTAGTGCTGCCACCTTAAAGATGAAGAATATAATGCAGAATAATGCTGAGAAAGCATACACTTTTGCTTCAAATCAAATAGATGAAATAGATGCTCAGCTTCGCACAGCTGCCAATGAGGCCTCTGACAAATATCAGGAGCTGAAGTTCAAAGCTAAACGGCTTTATCGAAGAGCAGCAGATCAGGCTGAGCAGTTTGACTATCAAAGAATAAAAGCAAAACTTCTGGATGTTTTAATTGACATAATAGAAGAGTACCACCAGAAAATAAAACACGTAATTGATTCAGCCACTGAATTCCTGAAAACCACAAAATTTCAGGTCCCTGGGCTGTCTGAAAAGTACAGCGGTGCAGAAATATACCTCATGACTACAGAGAAGGTAGCAAAAACTGCTGATGTATGCCTTACAAAACTTCAGGAGTACTTTGATGCATTGATTGCAGCCATCAATGAGCTGGAAGTCAGACTTCCTGCTTCTGAAACAATTCTTAGAGGCCGTAATGTACTTGATCAAATTAAAGAAATGCTAAAAGATTTGCAGGACAAAATCAGGCAGACGTTTGCCACTCTTCAGGAAGCTGACTTTGCAGGGAGGCTGAAGCAACTGAAACAAGCAGTGCAACAAGTTTTTCAGAAGATAGAAGAAATGGTTAGAAGCTTGCAATCCAAAACTTTTGAAGACATCAAAGTCGAAACCCAACAGCTGTACAAAAATGCAATGGCTTCAGAATTTGCCCAGAAGCTGAGATCCTTGACAAAAGATGTTAAAAAATACGTTTCTCAGTTCAAAGACTTTAGCCAGAAGACATTCCAGGACCTTTCAGAAAAGCTGCACCAGCTGCTCCTCTATGTAAAGTCATTGCGGGAGGAATATTTTGATCCAACTACAATTGGATTGTCAGTGAAATACTATGAGGTGGAAGACAAGGTACTGGGATGGCTGAAGAATATCATAGATCTTCTAGTAGATTGGCACAACCAGTGTGTTGGAGATCTTGCTGGCATTGTCACACGCCTGACAGACCAAGTAAGAGAATTGGTGGAAATCTACAGTGAGGAATATTATGGCCTTATAACTGATTTTGAAGGAAAAGGAAAACAGAAGATCATGGAACTCTCATCTGCTGCTCAGGAAAAAATCCGATATTGGTCTGCAGCTGCTAAGAGGAAAATCGATGAACATAACAAGCAACTCAAAGAAAAACTCCGGGAGATCTATGGGCAGCTTAGTCAGTCCCAAGAAAAGCTAATCAGTGAAGCCAAAAGGTTAATTGATCTAACTATAGAAAATTACTCTGCTTTCCTGCAATATATCTCAGAGCTTCTTCGCTGGCTTGAGCAAATAACAGCTGAGAGTGTAAAGCCGTATGTAGCTGTTCGTCAAGGAGAGCTTAGAATACAGGTGCCCATGTGACTGGCAAATTTACCATTTACCAAATACCCCAAAAAAGCAGACAGGCACTCAGGAATAAAGTGGAAATGACACACATACTGATTCAGCAAGGCATTGAGAAAGGCTCCAGGAAATGGAAAGAAATGCAGTGCTTCACTGATGAACAGCTTGACACTGAGCAAGTGAGTCCTCAGGAGATTATGGAAAATGTTCAGCAGTGCATGAACACCTGAATGGGCACGTAGAAGAGGAGAAGTAACAAGTTTCTACCAAAATGTATTTAAATATAACAGCAATTAGTATACTGGAGCTTCAGGTATATATGTTTGAATCTGAATTTGTAAATGAAAACTTAATAATCTACACTAGGTTATTTTAATAAGGTTAATAAGCCAATAAATGAGTTCTTTATTACATTTTTGTGTCATTCATTACAACTACTTTTAGTTGGAGCACAAGGCTTAATCCAACAATTTTCAAGGTCAATGGGAAGTCTTTTCTGTAATTTCACAATATGTTGGATCAAGATAATAGTGTGCAATGCATATTGTAAATAGTCACAAAAGCTACGGAATACACAGAATAAACAGGTTTTAAGATAAAGGTCACATTCATAAGCCAGTTGAAGGAAGACTTGGAAACACATCTAATTCCCAGAACAGAGATATCTTCACAGATAAGTAAGGAAAAGAGCATGTATTAAAACCATGAATTAAAAAAATTAGAAATTCTGGAAATGGCATCAAAATTTGAAAACTAACACAGAAATTTGAACGTATGTAGAAATCTGACTCCTGGAAAATTGCAGATAATAATGCAAAGGTTTTCTTAATAAAAATTAATTTATGCCTGTGTCAGTTTTCAGACAACTATACCGAGAATTTTATATGAGTTTTCTTTCTACTGGCTAATTTATATTTCAGAAGTACAGGGTTTTCTCACCTGTTTCCCCATGATATTTCTGGTTTCACTCCAAATTGTCTATGTTTTACTTATTATGACTTCAGTCAAGTAAAGTTTCAAGGACATCACTGTGTGTGATGGGAATCAAAAAGTTTCCCCCTCCTAGGCAGATGCCTAGACCATTTAAATGAATTCTCAGTTTAAAAGATGAATTTAAAGCATGTTGAAGAAGTCCCTCACAAAATAAGATTGTTTTTAAGTGGAAAAAATGTTGACCTGCAATGGTGCACTATATAGGCCGTCCTAGAGAAATGCATGCTCGGGCTGAAATAATGTTGCCACTTTGAGAATAAACTTTTTGACAAACAACAATAGAAAGTTTGTGCACATGTCTGTTTTGATACAATCAGTTCACTCTGTAATATGGGTCTTGCTTGTTCATTAATGGGAAAACAGAGAATCTGTTTTCATTCCATGGTATGGTGGAGTACATACGTGAAGCAGTGAAGCACCCAGACTTTGATATCCCTATTGATAGATAATATTATTACCTGAGTAACTTCACCAGTAATGATTCTTATCAGATAAGCTACTTTAACCCTGAAATCAGAATCTCACAATCATGATATTTATACACACACCTATCTAGCTGTCAGCAAGTGGGTATCTCTTAGAAAGTAAGGTAAATTCGTTTTCTCTTCAGAGCTTTCAGCCATCACAATTACAACAAAAATTCTCAGAATAAGAAATAAAATAGTCCCCTGTGAACTATAAAATATGTTTTGATTCTGAATAGAACTAATCTGCATATGTTGCTCTGCCTGGGGCAACCAAAGGTATAAAATCCCTATTTACATGTTCTACTAAGCATCCCAGTAATAAAGATGTTGGCTGCAGAGCCCTTTCACCTTCATTCACAAGGAAACTGAAGCCTATTGGTCACCTGATCTTTATTGGATGTCAGATTGCACAACTCATTTCCCTGAATTTCACAAATGTTTAAGCACAACCAGATTTCTCAGACACTGACTGATTATTGCTTCCCTTCGTTATGACAAACAGCCCTGTGAAACAAAGGACAATAGAATAAATTATAATAGTTATGGGAGAAGAGAGATTTAAAGTTTTGTTTTCTTTTGTTTTCCCCATCATGTCTATTTATTTCTGTCCATCATCCATCGTTCTTGGAAGGATTATAAATGCTAAAAAAGGATCTACTTATAAGGAATGGGTTAACTGAATAATAAATATGCCAAATAGCATAAATACTGGCTCTTATTGGCAAGAGTGAAGCTTCCCAAGAGCAAACACAATTGTTTGCACACTAAGCTGTGGTTAGAGGTTAGAGGAGATTTCCAAGTCTCATAGCAGCCTCGCCGCCAATTGGATTAAAGCGCTCAATCCCATAATCAATGTGCCATCTTGCAGTCATCCCACAGCTGGTCTGAGGAGGGCCTGGAAGCAGAACACTGCTCTCAAAATTTATCTTACTGGAACTTATCTGTTTTGTAAATCTCCACACCCGAGAGGTCATCTCAAGCACCCCTTTGAAATTCAGGTAATATTTTGACACAGGAAGAGGTTGTTGATGTTTGTGTGTGTGCATCACACAAGCACATACAGCCAGGTGGCACTTTAATTTCCATTTCTTTTCCTGCTGTTTCATTGTTGTTGCTGTTTTCTTTCAGGATCTAGAAAATTTTAGCCTTATTTCCCATGTAGTAAGCTACAGAAATATAGACAAAACCACAACTATTCAAATTCTGTTGCAACTTATGAAATGTTTGCAATATTATAATTTGTAATATTATTAGTTCTATTTCGGCTTCTTTTCAGCCTAGTTTATATAACAGGAAATATTCTATTTTATTAAATCAAATTGTGTGGGAGATAACAGGGAATCAGCAACTATCTGGGGCTCAGTGACACTCCTTCTTTCTTTTCTTTTTCTCTATAGTCTTCATCATCTGAATTCTCATAAATGCCAGAGGGGCTTTTCTTTATAATTTACAGCAGGTATCAAACATAGAGCAGAACTGGTTGTAAAAGTTTAATTACGTGAAACATTTTAACAAGAAGTTGAGAGAACAATATGCCCTGCTCTAACTAAGTGGTTGTAGAAATAACATTGACAAGAAACGTGTGTGTTCCTAAATGAAAAACTTTTGCAGACGTAGGACAGCAAAAATGTTCCAGAATTTTAGATTATGCAACCAACTAGAGCTGATTTTTTATTAAGTGATTTAAAAGTACATGCACAGTTTGCTGCATATCCAGAGATTCTACGCATTTATCCACATCCACACACACCATCATCCACCTCTGGCTCTAAATTGTGCTACTGATACTTTTAGAGCAACACACATTATGGCCTACTGATACCTTTCAAAATTTATATTAAAATATTTAGTTGTTCAGTAAGTGACACCAAAATCTGTACTACTCTTCTGCTGGCAGATTTATTGCCCAGGTGGGAAACCAGAATTTATTAAAGGCCATGCGGACATACAGAATTGCTTGTATTCCATTTCTACACAGCCAAATCCCGGCCCAAATGAAATCGATAGCAAAATGTCTATTGGCCTCAGCAGGAGTAGGCTTTGGCCAGTTAGGTGTATAACTTGAGAAGCACTCTGGGATCCTGTAGGACAAAGCTATATTATTATCTATAAAAATCTACACAAAAATATCATTGAAAAAACATGCAGACAAGAAAATTAATCACTAACAAATTTGAGACAGATCAGAATGAAGCTTGCCTGTACAACATTAACCAGAGCTTCTTTATAATTTTTTACCCAGTATTAGTATCACAGAGAAAGTCTGCCAGGGCCAAGAATTCTAGCTTCTGGTCCCAGGCCTTAGACATGGAAATATACACATACATCTCATCTCCCTTTCCCTCATTTCATTATCCACTCAAAACATTAAGGGAATCTGGGACCTTACAAAATAAAAACTTGTGTTGATGTTTGCAAGACCCAACTGGGCAAATTCTTGAGCAACAGGATCTTATTTAAAGCTTGCCTCTGTTTAGAGAAGTAGGTTGTACTAAAGATCTCTCAAGGTCCCCTACAACTTGAGTTACTTTGTGATTCTCTTGTGACTAAATTGATATGGCTTTAGGTTGCCATCTCTAACACTGTACCTACCCTTTGGTAAATGGATTATGAGCAATTGGCTGCATCATTATTGTAAAATGTCATTATACATAGACAGAAAATTTCATGGCATCCCTGCATGTAAACTCATCCTCGTTCTGATTGCAGCCATGAGGCATCCTAAAATTCCCTGAAGCATTCTAGCAATTGAAGCCTTCTCAGTTGGTTCAGCATCTTTCCTCTTCTATTCTTTTTATGTGAATACCTCTGCCATACCAAACCATAGATGCTTTCCCAACATGCAGGAACTGATGTTATGATTATTACCATTCATATTCTGACAGCATGACTGTGTAGCTGTTAGAAAAACAAGAAGAACTCATCTTCTCAGAGTGCCTGGAGAAGGGTCCTCTGCTAGGCTGGGCATTGTCAGAGTGAGAGGATCAAATACATGAGCAGCAGATCCACCACAAACTTGGGGAAGTAACAAAGGTCAAATGCCTACACCATGCATCTGTTATGAAGAATTTGCCAGGTATTTGCTGTAAGCAGAGACTCACCACAAGTTATAACCTCATATTGATTTCCCAGCAAATGAATTCAAGAGGACATGTTTAAAACAATCTTGAATTTATGGATAAATCAATTAATCTACACTGCCTTTGGGACTCAAGGAGCAAATTCTGGTCTCTGAACAAGTGATACGAACTAGCTCAAACATTATATAGCATATAGGAAATAGGACTTGGAACAACTCTCTGTTCAAGTGTCCAAGTTTCCTCTAAGAGTGAGCCAAAAGCCATATGCAGCATAGGTGCCTGGGGGACCTGAGACTTGGTCTGAAGCAAGGAGTGAACCAAATGTGCAGCAGAGAGAGCATGAAGAACGAAAATACTCACAGCATCTAGCAGACAAATGCCATGGTTAGATACTTAGGGGAGGCCACTGGGATGAGTAAAGATGGTCTTAAATAAAGGCCAGGCATGGGGAAAAGTATCAGACCTACAACTTTTTAAGTGCTGCCTGCCACTTCTATTACACTACTGAAAGAGGCTGGTGACTCCTGGGTTTCTGGGCAACCTGGTTATTCTGGCAGGGATAATATTCTGCTCTGGTTTCTGTGCAGCTTTGACTAAGGATGGAAAGGAAATATTTAGCCTCCATACCATACTTTTCTTTCCCCACATTTTCCCTGCTACCACTACCTCTGCCACAGTTAAGATGTATTCCAACGTTGGTGCCAAGTAGAGGAAAAAGGTTAAAATACCTGTTAACTTGTTATTTGCTGTAGTATATTTTCTGGTATTTGCAATGACTACATGACCTTATTTCTAAAAAACTTGATACTGCTTTTATTCAGAACTGTTTTCTGTAGAAAGTGTTTTATGGATGGCTTTATATTCAGCTCTACCACTGCTCTGAAAGCAGTGGCAATTGTAGTTCTCTTGGTAGGTTTCATCTGTGGAAGGTTTTTGCACTGGAATCCTCAGAAATCTCTTAATCTGCTAACAAGTTGTTTTGTCAGCAGTCTCATAAACAGCCCCACACAGTGCCAGCCAGTCACTCTGAAAGGTCATTTGTTTCTTTCCTTCTAATACCTGTAATATTCTTAAGTTTTAAATCAGTGGCTCTCCTGGCTGGAAGTGAAGATCCAAAGCCAGTTACAAGATGCTATTAGGCCCCTACACTAAGGCCACAAGATCAAACTTCTGCATTTAGCCAGAAACTCCCCATTTCCCAGGTATATGCTCACTCCTTGACACTTCACAATCCCATTGAGACTGCATCATGTTATGCTGCTAAAAAGGAAGAAAAATGAAAAGGTGAAATCACTGTCTCCAAAGTTCAGCCTATGTGTTAATTTAATTTATTTCAAGATTACTACCTTTGAATGTTCTCAAAGAGAAGCTGGATTAAAAAAAAATGCTTTCACCTCTGTGTTGCATGACACTTTGCACAGACTTTTCCCATTTTTAGCACGCTGTTTGTCTCTCCATAATGTTCCTTCTCTGTTGTTACTATATTTGTTTATTTAATAAGCCTTTGTTTTTCTCTGTGGAAATGACTGGCTCATAACTACTTGCAAACAATATGGACAGTAATGCAAAAGCATTTTATTTTAAAGCTGAAGAACAGAAAACCAGCCAAATCTGAAGGAACACACATCTCTCACACATAGCCCATATTCCAGCAGTACAAACCCCACAACGTCTCTCTCTCAGACACATCTGTCTATATGTGCAAACGTCCATGCAAACACACACACGTACTATGTACATTACTGTCAAGTTAAAAGCCTGAAGTTAATCCTTAATCCTTAGGTCATCCCCTTCATTTCAGCACATGGAGCCATCCAAGCCTTCCCTACATGCCTGTCAGCAGCAAGCTGATGTAACTCTTCCCACTCAGGACCCATTAATTCAGCAGTTTCACCAGCAGTGTTCCACCAGGTTCATCTTTCAAAACTTCAATTTTTGTTTGAACACAGAATCAGAAAGTTATAGTTTTAGGTCCTGCAGGGACACAGCTTTCCTTTTTTATGCACTCCATTTCAGCTGAAATGTGCTGATGAAAACATTGCACAATTTTGTAAAGTGATACAGTTGATCTTATTCAACAATGGCCAGTTCCTCCTCCAAAAGATTTGAGCTTAAATTTTCCAATCCTTTTAGAAACACACTTTTTAAAAGAAAAAATTAGTTAATATTTTGCTAGCCCAGTAATGACCTGGTGACTTCTTTGTGGCTGTGTGCATATGTGTCATCTGCACTCTGTGTGTCCTCCCTCTTCAGGTTTCCACTGAACATCACTATCTTTTTGCTTTTTACAAATCTTCTTGATGTATACCCAATTCCTGACTTCCCTTAAAATGTGTTACCATTGAAGAGACAGGGTCAAGTTTTAATAGCTCACTTTCTGTGTTGGGGTTCAGCTCCTAGGCCAGTTTTTTATCCACTGCATCATTCATCCACCTCATTTTCTCATATATTGGTTTCCCATGAGTAAAATGGGAATTATACTTCTCTGCTTTTCAATGGAATTGTCAGAGTGAAACTAACTCATGACCTGGAGATAATCTGATAAGTCTTAGTGCTGAAGACCATGAAGTAGATAGACACACTGTATGGCAACAAGAAATCAAGATACATGTATTGACTTCTCTCTCCCATTATCATGTTTATTGTTTTAGAAACCTGGAGTTGATTTCATGTGCTAAATCACTCAGAAACACTCTAGTGCACCCCAAAACCATCATACATACCAGGCATCAAACATATAACACTCTCATACAGATAAATGATCCGAGGAATGGACTCAACGGCTGCTAGCAGTTAATTTATATCGTGGTTTCACCATAAACTTTTAACTTTGGAAATAATCTGCCGCCCATTTCAGTTTTTGGCTGCCACATAATGCACCTTTGTGAAGTCACTTTTCTGTCTAATAGAGATATTTCTTTTTACGGGTGAACATTTGTTTAAAAATAACAAATAATAATCTCATTTACCATGCACAAAGAGCGTGCTACTTAACTGTATGTAACCAAGTCCCATTTCATCTGGTTTAATGTTTAGCAAGGCATGAAAACTGTCAATATTACAGGGAGAACATGATTTATTTAATAAAATTACATTTCTTTTATTTTTTCCATTAAAAAAACAAATAATTGTAACCCAAAAAAAAAAGTGTTTAAAGTAGAGAAGCACAGCCTGCAAAGATTGATACTGAAAAGTCAGCACATATTAGAAAGTCTGATGCTAAGCTCAGCTGCTTCTTTACTCCATCTCCACTTCTGTTCTGGGTCTGGTGTGCAGCCAGTCTCTGTTTCTGAAGTCAAGTACTCCCATAGTGATTACTGATATCCACCATAATGTAGTTAGCAGATAGCCCATTTGTTCCGCTCTGGATAAGGTTGCAAGAGAACATTTTAAGCCCACTTTGTTCCTTTGGGGAGGATAAAATTTAGGATATATATAGATATAATACGTAATGTGCAATGTCTAATAGATGCATTTACATGTTATATCTACCTGTCTGTACTCTCCTTGTGACAAGAAGTTGAGCAGGAGTCAGCAGTATGGTCTTTTGCCCAAGAAGGCCAGCTGCATACTGGGAAGTTGTACATACAGCTAGCAGGTCTGTGAAGAGATCTTTCTCCTCTATTTGGCATTTGTGAGACCACATCTGGATTACTGTGTCTGGGTTGGGGATCCCCAGTGAAAGAGAACCGTGGACATACCAGAATGAGTTCAGCAGTGGCCAGCAACCTACTTAGGGAGCTGGAGCACACAGCATGCAAACAAGAGGTAGATGGATGGGTTTGCTGAGTCTTAAGAGGAAAAGGCTGAGGAGAGACATTATTTCTGTTTTCCATGGCCTGTTGCATGGTTATAGAATCAAGCTCTTCTCACAGCAGAAAGACAAAAAACAATAAATAAAAGCCATATGAAGGATAAAAAACGTTGTCCTGGGAATAATCAAACACTAGGACAGATCTAGGAGAGGTTGTGGAATGTTCTTCTTTGGACATGTACAGAGCTCAGATGGGAACATTCACAAACAACTTCATCTGACTTCAAAATTCAACATAACTTCCAAGTTAGTCCTACATTGTGTAGGGTATTGGATCAGATGATTGCAAGAGGTGCTTTACACTCTGAATTATTCTATTTCATTATAAGACCTAAACTCTTTTTGGGGTTTGCCTCCCAAAACCACTGAAAAGCTGCAAATTCACACCTATTGAATGACAGAGATTTCTCAAAGAAAAGCTTAATTATTAATGTCCTACACAGGAAAATCTTCCAGTGGAATTCACATTCGACCATGCAACACAAATGTGTGTTATGGCTTCAGCAATTCTTGTGCTCCCAAAGCTATTCAGTGTAATGTAAGTGAACTGTTTCCCACTACCATTTCAAGTAACAGAAAATTGCTCTACACAACAATTAGTAGTCATAGAGTCCCTGCTTTGCTGCTGTTGTTTACCTTCACACATGTAGAAATTGTTTTGGTGGAAAGATGGGCCAGTAAATGTGATCTTTTGTTTTGACGTAATGCATTCCTCTTACTCATTTGATGCCTTTTGAGATTAATCTAAGAATGTTGCTTTTGCAGTCAACCAGATAGCGCTTCCTTTTTCTTTTGGGGAAGGGAGGGAAGGGATGTCTACAATTTTTTGGCTGGAGCAACTCTGACACTTCATGCATTTGAACCTTTGTTCTTAAAATAAACACATAAACTTGGCTTAAAGTAAGAAGTAGTAGAATTTGTTTATTATTAAAATGCACTTGTAATTAGAGGAACCATTAACCAGCAGCTGTTCTTATGCACTGTGTGAGATGACCACACTTTCCCTACATGTTTTAGAGGGCAAGAATGGCATGTGCTATGATGCTAAGGATCTCACAAATGTCAAGGATGCCTTTTAAATTACATTTATTGCTCTGTGTTTCTCCAGCCAAAGAAGCACTGTAGGAAAACAAGGAGACCCTGATCAAGACAAAAAGCCTATGTCAAATTATTTTTACCTCTGAGCTTGCCTTTTGCTATCAGGTTGCCAAGTATAATTTTCTTGAGATGGTTTCCACTCAGAGAAAAAAATACACAAAAGGAGGCCATTCATGCAGACATGCATATCTTCCTAAGAGTGTCTGTAGCACTGCTATGTGTACACCAGAGGTTGTGAACCTTTTCCAGAGGGCTGTAATTTCTTCAATCTCTTTTATTTAAAGTTTTTTATGCCCTTTTCATGTCCATTCACATACTGCCCCAGAAGTGTCTGGTAGGAAGCCATGGTGGATTTCTCCAGATTTTGCCCTTTGTTGGCAAGTGGGCTTGACCTTTAAGATGATTGAGTCCAACTCTCAATCTGACACTGCCAAATCCACCACTAAACATGTCCCTAAGTGCCACATCTAAATGTCTTTTAAATACCTCCACAGATGGTGACTCAGCCACTTCCCTGGGCAGTCTGTTCCAGGGCTTGACAACCCTTTCCATGAAGAAATTTTTTCCAAATAGCCAAACTAAATGTCCCCTGATGCACCTCAAGGCCATTTCCTCTTGCCTATTGCTTGTTATCTGGGAGAACAGACTGACCCTTTCAGGGGGTTGCAGAGTAAGGTCTCCCCTGAGTCTCCTTTTGTCCAGGCTAAACACCCCCAGCTCCCTCAGCAGCTCCTTATAAGATTTGTGCTTCAGACCCTGCACCTTTAGGATCTCTCTGTTTCAGAATATCCATTCTTCCTGCACTTCTTTGCCCTTGAGGCAGAGGCATAGTCCTGGCTGGTAAGACAATTTAGTGCTACCAGCAGCTGACAGTTCATCATAGCTATGCACCACCTTGCATCTCTGTACCCCACCACAGTCCTCCTGGCAGCTGGAAGCTCTATTCACAATAAACCTGCCTGGAACAACTGAACAGACATCAAACTAACGTCTTTAAACTAACTATCTATAAAGCTAATTTGTCTCTAAAGGTAAGAGTGATTTCATATGGGGAAGATATCATTTGTATATAGTTTTTAGGGTGTAAAACTCTTGCACAACAGTCAGGGAAGGACAGATTCAGGAAAAACAGAGAAAAACACAGAGTCACAAAAAGCAGTGCAGCCCATGGAAGCCAAATAGTGGCTCTAGGACAGGGTCATTATCCAAAAGGTCACCCAGGATTAAGGGCATCCTGTGCTGAAGAGTGAGACAGCAACAGCAGCAGTGAGAGCTCTGGCCTTATGTTGGGCTCTATAAATACATGGCTTCAAGTGTGGGGAAAGAATCTTAAACAGATCTTTTCCCCATATTCAGTACATGTAGAGACCTCACATCGTGGCTTGACCTTCACTGGTCCTGAAACACTTGAAGTACATTACTTTTGGCAGCTCTACAGCGGGGTCAGCAACCTCCAGCAAGAGCCAGTAACAAAGAGCTCAGGTGCAATAACATCTTAAATCACCACAGCTGCTTGTTTGGTGTGCGTGAGTCACAGGCCCAAGTGGTTGAGTATAAAAACCTAAAGGTTAAATCTATATTAGTAAACTAAATAGTGTCAGGGCCATCAAGCCATCTGGAACAATCTGACGCATCCATAATATTAAACTCTCTTAACCTCTAGCACAGGACAGCTGCCTGCATGTTGCCTGCTGGCAATGGTCCCTGGCCTGAACTAACTCACAAGCCATACCTAGGAAATTTTTGGGAGGTTGTTAGTTGATCTGGGCCAAAACCACACCAAGGACTGTTCTAACAATTGAATAGTGTAGATGAGTAAATCCCAGTGCCTGTGCCCATGCCTTGACACTGCTTAATTTACCAGAATACATGTACCCAGAGTTTTCTGAATGTGCCACTAGTCCATCTGCTGTCTCTAAGTATTTTGGTCTTTGAATTTATATATTTGAAACATATGCAGCCTGACAATACCTCTTTACTCTGCACACTCTTAATTGGTGTGTTGGCATACAGCACCCAAAATTCCCTCCATAAATATACATTTTTTGATGACTGCAAATGAATACATCTCTACTTGGAATAAAACCCTCCATGTTTGGTCAAGCCAAGCATATGTTCAGAACTGGTGCAGTCTGGAATGCACATCTGGAATGTGTGATGGCGTTAAGAGATCCTAAATACCAGAAGAGCAACAAGTTAGGCTTCTGAACACAGCACTTACATTTATTGCACAGGCTTTGATGTTCTCTGGTTGTCAAGCCTCTATAGACACCATTGTGGTGTGAAGAGTCTTGGTGCTTTTTAACCCATCAAATTTTGGTAAAATTCAGCAAGGTCTCTGATTCTGGTCCCACAAATATATCCAAAAGGTAGACATTTTGTACAACACTACTTCTGGAATTGCCTGAAGATTTTTCCATTTACTACCAAGGGCACCACTGGTTTGAGCACACTTCCTTTTCTACCCCTCCCTGTCCTTTCCCATGGACAAAGGCATGGGGAATTATAACTTAGGGATAGTAAGTGTAGAAACCTGAAAATCTGCAAAACAAATCCAAAACATAGCTCTCCTCCTTTAAACCATTGGCTTCTCTTTGCTTTAATCTGCTTTCCTTCCAAATAAAACATGATTTTTTGGAACATTACCACGCAACATGCTTTGTTATCATTCAGCTAGTCCATTCTTACTACCAATCCTTGAGTAGATCTCAGTTCTTTAGATATGAAAAAATCACCTTTCACAGAAAAGCCATGGGCCGTAGACTGCTCCCCAGCTCTCTGCAAGAAAGATTCAGGAGCAGGAAGTTTCTACCTTTTAAAATTATTTTTCTCCCAGTTGTTTTGACAATGATTACTTTTAATGTGCTGTCAATAAATCCATTCAAATCTGGAGTAATGTTGGCTTGAATAAACAAGAAAAATTTCAAAAATAACCTTTCTCCTGTATATGTTCCAATAAACAGAGTCATGTTATACTCAATAGTAATTATGAGGTGACCCTATAAATGATTGTACAGTGATTCATGTTATTCTATAGACTTTAGGTCATACACTTCATTTCAAGCTGAAAGTGCTGCAAAGGATATATTAGGCTCTCGAGGAAACAGGGAAAGAATATAGTGTACACTTCATATTGGTATCACGGGAGACCTGGCTGTGAGAAAGCACTTTCCAGCAAAATATACTGAAATTACTGCAATGAACCTGAGCTGAAGAACCAACTGTGTGTTTCCCTACTGACTTGAGAGAGGGAGGACCTCATCTTGTCAGCAGAAGCAGTGATTTGAATTAAATCTTCGTAAATTCTTTGTCTGTTCAGCACTAGACAGAAGATTAAACATAATAACATTAGCATGGCTTTGTTTCAGAACATGATTTATGGTGATGTGACACTGTATAAGAATTGGCATACTTCATTCTCATAAAATTTTCTTCAGTCTACCTGAAAACACTTTCTGTAGGAGGCAAATAGACCTGATTATCAGAGGTGGGAAACAAGCATGAGCAATTAAAAATGAACTAAGTGTCCCACAATCGCTTAGAATCTGGGAGTATGCTGGCCAAGACAAATATTCCATCCTTCTGATTTTCTCAGCCATTTTTTCTGTAGTCCTGTGTAGTTCTGTAGCCCTGTAGATCCATGTCTCCTAGAGGAATAAGTCCTGTCAGGTCTGCAGCAGCCAGACAACCTCTTTCTGTTCAGCTGACTGACAGAAACCCAAACTTTGAGAATCAATCAAAGCTGGCAGAAAGAGAAAGAAAGCCACCACTAAACTAGGAAACCTAGTTTTCCCATCTCAGTTCCTTTGATTTTGGAGTCTACTGATTCTGTGTTCTGCCTTTGATTTTAATAATCAGCAGAAGGAAGTGTCTTGTTCCAGGAAAACCTTTCTGTTTTACTGAAGATGAGCAGGTGGCTCCACGACCAATTTTCTCTCTACAAACACTGAGCACAACCAACCCTCCCTTTGCCTCCCAAATTCACAACATCGAAAACAAGACTTTTTTTCCACATCAGTTCTGTCTGGCTGATCCCATCTCTGGGCTACCCAGACTTTGCTGGGAGAAGTTGGCTGCAAATCAGGTCAAAGACTCCAACAGGATCACTCCACTTTATCCCAGCTGGTATCTTCCTGGTTTTCTCACACCTCTAATCACATCACCAGCATTCTGGTGTTGAATATATGGCAGGGAAGTGGCTGCTCCAAGGATGGCACTTGAAGTGGGTCATCCCAGATGGGGCAGTTTGTCCAGACTGACTCTTGCTTCCCACCCCACAGTGTGCAGAGCTCAGGAGGAGTGAGCTGTATGACCTTCCCTGCAACAGCAGGTAGTCCTGAAGGGAAAGAAGTGCAGGAAGAGTGGCTATTTTGAAACAGAGAGATCCTAAAGGTGCAAGAGCTGGTGCAGGGTCTGAAGCACAAATCTTATAAGGAGCAGCTGAGGGAGCTGGGGGTGTTTAGCCTGGACAAAAGGAGACTCAGGGGAGACCTTATTGCTCTCTGCAACCCCCTGAAAGGAGGTTGTAGCCAGGTAGGGGTCAGTCTCTTCTCCCAAATAACAAGCAATGGACAAGTGGAAAAGGCCTCAAGTTGCATCAGGGGACATTTAGTTTGGCTATTTGGAAAAAATTTCTTCATGGAAAGGGTTGTCAAGCCCTGGAACAGACTGCCCAGGGAAGTGGCTGAGTCACCATCTGTGGAGGTATTTAGAAGACATTTAGATGTGGCACTTAGGGACATGTTTAGTGGTGGATTTGGCAGTGTCAGATTGATGGTTGGACTCAATCATCTTAAAGGTCTTTTCAAACCTCAATGATTCTATGATTCATCGCTTCCAGACAGATTTACTCTTTCCTCTTCAGAAGGTCAATCAGTTCAAGGCAGGTGTGAGAACTGCTGCACAAAACAGCCAAAGGGTTATATAGTGCACCTTTCAGTGTGTGGTCCCACCAAATATTTCTGCATGGACTTTCAAGTTGGCCCTAAAATGGTTTCCAAAACAAGGTCAAGAGAATGCATTGGAAACTACTGCTGCCATCATTCAAAGAACAAACAGCATCAAAACATTAAAACTGTGGAGTAAAATGTACCATATGTTCCTGCTGTAACGACATCCAGCCTTACCTCTGGGGCTTTATTAGCCCGACAGATCCAGGCAGCACGCAGAACACTTCAGCTGAAATGCACTGGCCAGTCAGACGATGGCACTACAGACCCAGGTCCACCAGCTGCACTCATTAAAACTCCTGCTTGGCCGTTCATTATTCTGGTTTCATTCTCCATCCCAGTTTTCCCCTGGTTACCTGGTTGGAAACTGTACCCCCTGATAATTCATACGCTGGCTCAGACAGCCCATGGCAAACGTTGCTAAGAGAGGGACTGCCGCCTGTTAAGAATCCATGGTTTGGGGACGCAGTGAAGTGTGCTCCTTTCCCACACTAGTATTTTAAAAGGTTATAGATCATGTGTGCATAATAGGCAGAACATTAGGTCACTTGTCTCACTTACAACAATAATCCGTTTTGATATGGGTCAGGTTGACACAAAGGGTCCACCCATACCAGATCTATTGATGAAACTGATCCCTTTCCCCCAAACTAATGAAATTTTCAACTAATGGGTACTTAAGTTAATAAAGTGTGCCACACATCTGCTAGAAGCCATTTGTAAAATAAAGCACTGGAGTTCAATTTTGAGAACATTGACATAATGTTTGAGTGGCATCCCACAGGGACCCAGCATGGCACCAAATTAAGGCGAGTAACACAATAAACGTGTGAGAAATAACGTTAGTATATAAACAGTAAGTAGGAGCTTCTCTTTCTTTAAAGGAAGCATAATACTACTTGGGGTTCATACCATCACTAATGAACTGAACGAGACAAATCCTGATCTCCCCTCACAGCCAATGAGCATTTGGACAATGACTTCAATAGGACCAGGATTTAACCTGGGGAATTATTTTGACGGAAATTGGCAACAAGCTGATTCTTATAGCTAAAAAGTATCCTTTCACTGAACTTGTGCATGGCTCAAACTCTCCACTCCATTTTGTGGTTTTGGTTTTTTTTTGTTGTTGGTTTTTTTTTTTTTTTGTGAAGGAAATTGGAGGGAAAAAGCATTTCAGCAGAGCCTGAGAGATTTATTTTTTAGTTCTTGAAGTTACCTCGTTTGATACAATCCAAGGTAAATGTTTCTTAGCAGCATCAAAGCTCTCTTTTTCTGCAGCCTTTTGCATAAAACACAGGGGTCATTCTAGACAATCGGCTGAATTTTAATAGTCCTCTTTCCTATGCCACACACTGCAAAACAAGAGGCAGCAAGGAATATCAGTGACTGACTGATCATCATGAATGGCATTGCTCTTTTTAAAAAAGGTGCTATTCAAACATTGCATTGTTATAGTTGGCCAACATTTTTGCATGAAAAATATTTTTGATTTTACAATTACACTGAAAAATTTTAATAAAGCAAGTTTTGACAGTACCACTCATAATCAATTTCCTTTTTAAGAAATTAAAACAACATCTGAAAGAACTTAAAATATTTTTTTTAACAAAATAAAATTATCTTACTTTTTGTAGTACTGTCATATTTTGAAGAGGAAAAATTGCTACATTAGTAAAGCTAAAATTTTAATTCAAAAACTGAGAAGGATTTACAGCTCTATTTACTGGTTGCTCTTTTTCTCAGAGTTTATATGGAGGAGAGATATGTTGATCTTATAAAAAAGATCTTTAAATCTCCTTGTTAGCATACTCCTAAAGCAGTTTTCAGTTAAATGGGCAGTTGCCAAGTGATGTGAAAAGGTCATACTGAAGAATTAGCAGAGTTTGTGCCTTGACTTTGATACATATTTATTGTCCCATTAAAGACAGGATGAAACCTGGACATAGACGAGAGCTCCAGGCCTACTTTTGCTTTGCAGATCCCCAGTTCAAAATGCTGTTAAACTCTGATTGCATCTATAGTAAACATCGGTCAATACTCAATCTATGTTTTTTACTAATAAAGCCCCTCCATTTTTAACCTTATTGATCAATAGCCCACATAGATTAACATTGTAAACATGCTGATTTCCTTCTTTTCCCTCAATTGCTCCTCTATTTCAGCTTTTAGTTTTGGAAAACAGGAATAAAATGCTCATCCAAGTTCATGGGCTGAGGTTAAATGTGGCCTTAATCTAAATATGGTTGGAGCACCCTTAACCACCCTACACTGGAACACAGTCGCTCTCATCCCTGAATCCATACAGATGTTGTTCCAAGAATAGTGTTTCCCACAATATTCCTAAGCTTTCAACACTGAGTTCGGTTGTATTTCACAGGACATATATGGCAGGGTGGGGAGGGAATAGATGAGGACGTGCAGAGGAAGATCCCACTCAAACATCACTGCTGTGAGACTGTTTTCTCCAAGCTAAGTTCTCTCCAGGACACCTTCATTCAATAATGCTGTTTCCCAAAGCAAACCATTTTTGTATTCCTCATGCATGCAAATACATGGGAACCTTCTCAGCAGCTGCAGTGGGGTTTGCACTGCATCCTGCTTTGCTCAATAAAGCCAGCTCCAGTGGGCTGAGGGCTCTGCTGTGTCTGCATGGCAGCTGAGGGGGTGGGTGAGCGCACTCAGTGAGGTTTAACTTCAGCCAGGGCCACATCCTCACTCACTTGGGTCACTCAGCTGCTGATCTCACCTGTTCTACCCCCCTCTCAAACACCACCCTGTGGGTCTGTCTCTCCAGGAGTGAGCACATGCCATTGCAAAGTGCTGGGTATGTGTTTTACTGAATACCTTAGCATCTGAATTTGGCAACTTTGAGTCGTCTGGTTCTGTTATGAATATTATGGGCTTTTGGGGAGGGTCGAATCTAGAAGCCCAGCTCCCACTTTCTACCATTTCTGAATCAGGCCTCCATTGCTTTTAGCTCATTTATACCACTACAAATGAGAGAAGAAGCCACCCTACAGGTTATACTTCTGCTCTCTACCAAGGTGTGACTTCAGCTGGTGTCTTTGGAGATGAAACTGCTGTAACTAAGGACAATGTGGGACAGTCCTTTACCTATTTGGACTGACCCTGACAACTGAAGAAGTAAAAGGTAATCTTCCATCCCAGGGTGCTGAGTCAGCAGATTAAGTTTAACAAAGTCTTCCTGAAATTGCTGAGAAGAGCTGCTAAAAAAAAAATGAAACCTTCTCTATTTCAAATATTTTCATTTTGAAGTATTTCTCTTTTCCATTTTCTTGATTTGTACCCATATTTATAGTTCAAAAAGCATTATGGGAACAGCCACCAACATTTTTCATTTATCAAATACAGGGATTTTGACACATGATATATTTTAACATAAATTTCCTTATGTTTTCTATAAAAGAATGTATTTAAGTAATACTGAGAAGATCACAATTATTTCCTGGTCAAAACTCATGCCAAAAAGTCTACTTGCCTGTGCTATCATTCGGAGGAAATAAATTGCCATAGTATCTATTATCAACTTTTCCTTTTTAGGGAAACACCTGCATAATCTGCACAGCGAAATCTGGCAGAGCTCCACTTCAGCCTCCTCATGTCTCAGTGTTACTCTTACAGACTGAGGTTAAATTCTGCTGGCAGCACACATTTATGTTCTGGAAGCAATTTTTTGTTAACACCTATGGTAGCTCTTAGCATCAAGTTACTTAACATGACAATTAATAGAAATCACTGCAGTGGTGCTCTCTTTTATGTCAAATTCCTACCACAAAACCAGAAAGGGAATTAGCCACATCAAATTAAGAGAAGAAACACCACCTAAGTATTGTTTGGAATGAGGGGGAAAAGGTGTCAGGCTCCATGAATGCTGTTTGAAATTTATTTGTGCGGGTGATTTTATATGAATAATGCTTAGACATTCCATATGCTGCATATACGTCAGTGCATGTTTTAAAACAGAACTAAAATTCCTCTTTAGTAAGTTTTTGCACATCTGCAACTTTTACTTGGTCCCTATACCCTCACATAGTTTTTCATCTGAAAGATCACATTTTCCCAAACAAAGAATGTTTGCTATGAGCTTACAAGGAAAAGAACCTTAGGTGCCTCCTAACAGAAAATTATGGTTTCATGCTCAGCTCTCATGTCTATGGACTAATGAGGTATGAACACTAGACACAAAAAAAGTGACATTTTTCATGTGGACTTGAAAGTTTGTCCTCTGCACATAGAATCAAGAGGAGTTTTGGAGCTCTAATTGTGCAGTATCGATAGCATGTACTGCAAACCTCTGGAGTGTTTTCAATTGCCAACACAAGGAGAACCCCCTCTGCAAATCCATTCCATGTACTTGGCATTTCACCTTTGTGTAAAAAGCTGACTGGAACAACTGATCTTCAAAGTATGTGGTCACGATGTACCACTGCACAGATCAAGAGAGGAATCTGGATTAGAGTGCAGGAGAAGGCATGAGCAAATTGGAAATGGGAAAGATGATTTGTTCAAGGGATTGGTAGCTGGACACTGTAAGGCAATCATGGCCTGACCCTCAAAGACATCTTGGTACCTAAATACCTTTGCAAATTTTCATGTCAGCAGCAATATTAAAAGACAGAAACTATGCAAAGAGGATTAGTTCACAAATTTCCTGATTAGACATGCATAGTTCTTAAAAAAAATGACAAATTTCTTGGAGAAGAACAGGAGAGGGACGGATTCTGCTGCAGGGGGAACTGGAATCAGATTGTGCAAGTAGCATCAGCAAACTCCATCTGTAATTGTCATCTTCCTGGTGGGCCGCACCATCAAGCATCTCCAAGGTCTGTCATGGTCTCTCTGCTCTGTGGCGAGTAAGGATATTCATCAAAAAGCTCCAGGTCCCCAGCTCTCACACATGGGTGGCTCCGCTTGGGAGTGAAAGGATACAACTGTATTGGAAAATAGCCACATTATAAATCCAGCAAAGGAAGGGATTTTGTAATAAACAGGGAATATCAGAGACAAATGAGAAATAAAAAAGTAAAGAGCCTCCTCCAGTGTCACCACATACGTGATTAATGAGACTTAAGGAATTCTCCAATAGACTCTCCAAGCAACTGAGTTCTGTTTCAATGGTATGCAGTCAGGTTGAATTTGTATTCAGAAATCCCAGCTGTACTCAATACCCAGGACTATTCCATATATGTGAAAAGAATTACACGCAACTCAGCTAAGAAAAAAAGGAATTGCCATTCAAACACAGGATATTTTTAAGGCCAGGATATTGCAATGGGCATTTTTACTATCTGACTGCTTCTCCTCTCCTTCTTTAAGTAGAATGCAGGGAAATTGGAAAGAGATGAAGTTATCAAAAAGTTATGATTTAACAGTCATCTTCAGACAATGTCCACTTGGATGGTACAAAACAAAATTAAAGTACTTTTTAAAAGAACAAAATACAAATACAGTATGGTGAAAAATGAAGACAATGCTGTTCTGTCTGCTTGACTTTTGTCTTGATATCTAACTTGCATGCTTAGCTTCTCCTTGAACCTGATCTCACTGTCAGTGGAAAGAAGACACACTTTCCCTGGGTACTTTATTTTTCAGACTCTTGGCTTCAGATCTGAAAAGTCCCCTGTGCATCTTGCACATTGGTCATCTTTCCATGTGTTGGAGGCCACACACTGGGTCTTTGAGATTGTGGCAGTGAGACTGAAGACTAATCGACTTCACATCTGTAAAAGGCTTAAGGAGAGAAACCTGAATAAATATTTCAAGGGGTGGATAAAGTAGCATTTATACAATTCTGGTCCATTTCTAATACCCACTGAGATCCCAGGCTGTTTCATTGTGAAGCCAGAAGTGAACGAAAGCTGAGCTCCTTTCCCATTCATAGTTGTTCTCTTTCTATTTAAAACAATATTTTGAAACATTTAAACCATATGGTTTCTTTATAGATAGTTTATATTTTTCTGCAGTCAAAAATGTATCGATAGCTCCTTTTTAACTGACAATATGATACGATCATAATATATTAATAGTTAAGAATTAATATGTAAACTAGAAATAATGCCTAGCCAAAAAATCAACAATCTACATCTTAGGACAATCCAGAAAGGGCTATGGTGGTTGTATGTGGTTTGGATGGAATGTTCTACAAGGAAAAATTATGTTTAGTCTGGCAAAGATTCACTTGAAAAGTGGTTAATGATAGTATACAAAACACAGACAACTGAAATCTGGACAAAAGACAGAAGTATTAGAGAACCTAATTTCTTCAAATTCTGTAAGATGATTAAAGTAAAAAAAACAACCAGATCTTATTCTAACAGACAACTGCTGGTCTTATGTAGCCCTTTAGCCTTTTAAAAATAACCAGGAGAATTGCAGAACAATTAGTAGAACAAATATTTGTTCTTACACAAAGCATATTGAATAGATTTGGAACACAGGATGCAAGTAATTATTAGAATCAAAATAGGCTAATGTTCTCCGATGCTATTTGTAAAGCAATTTGAGTTTCATTATTAGAATGTGTATTTAACATATCATTTTGAATCTCATTACATGCTATTTGGACTAAACTTAATAGGATTATTATTTTTGGCATTCATGGTCATGCAATATCCATAAACAATGTTTCTGAACCCTTTACTACGAGAAACAGACATACAGTGTCAAGAAACGAGCAGGCTTTTCAGCATTTTTAACAGCACACTTATAACACACTTTCAATTTCTGTATTTCTAGGAATAGTTGTGAATGTGCCACTATTAAGGTATTAGTTGTCCATCTCTCTGCTTGTCTACCGTGTCTTCTACAGATGGGAATAAACATGGTTTGTTTAAAAACCTTATTATATTATTTACTGCCCCTTGTTCATTCTGAATTTTTTCTTCTAGCATAGTTTTGAGAATTACTTAATGTTTATGAGGTGATAGAGAAAAAACCTTAGCACTTATCTTGTTCTAAAAGTAAAAGAAAAGGAAACAGTAAAAATCTTATTTCCCAAACAGGAGAAGTTAAATTGTCTCTCCCCACATCTGACATGGTTTCTAATGTGCACTGCAAAGCCCCCGTGACTGGCAGTGGCTGCTCTACAGCATCCACACGAGACATTGTCCACAGACACCTCTGAGACCCACCTTGAAAAGCCCAAAACCAGAAGTGGAAAGCTGCCCGGACCTTCAGATAAGAAACCATGCTGGTAGCAACAAAACTTAGTGTTCTTCCTGCTCATCCATTGGGCATCATATCCATCACACATCCATGTGATCAATGTCCATCACATGCTGATGTTACAAATGATCACTGAGCCTCAAGATGGACATTTATGAATGGATAACAGAATCACAAGATGCTCCTGTTTGGAAGGAACCTTTAAAGACCATTTAGTCCAGCCCTCCTGCCATGAGCATGGACACCTTCCACTACAAGTTACTCTGAGTCATATCCCACTTTACTTTGAATATTTCCAATAATGGGACATCCACAAGTTCTCTGGACAACCTGTTCCAGTATCTCACCACCATCAAATGTAAAAAACCAGCTTCCTTCTGTCCAATCTAAACCTACCCTTTTCCAGTTAAAAACAATTTCCCCTTGTCCTGCCACTATAGGTCTTGGTAAACTGTCTCCTCCATCTTTCTTGTAAGCCCCCTTTATATAACAACAGGCCCCAATAAGGTCTCCTCCAAGCCTTCTCCAAAACTTTTGAAGCTTGATTTCTTCATACCCCACCAGCCTCTGCTTGCTCTCCATGGCTACCTCTTCTGAGAAAGGCTGAAAAATCATTTCTGTCACTTGCTTCTGCATCATGGCCTATCTAAGTCAGCCAGCTGGGATCTGCCACATTTCACTGGAGATGCCAAAGGAGGTCACAGAACTTGGACAGAATAAACCTTTTGTAACATGTCAGCAAGAAAAGTTTAGTGGTTTGATCCCTGTGCAGTCAGTCATGATTGCCCTGATTATGTGTGGTGAAGGGAAGGAATGAATCTTCTGACAGGATGTTAGATGGAGCCCTCTTTACATTAGGTTGAATTTTTGGGTTTTTTATCAATATTATTTCATTCAATGTGATGTCTGTGGTATGCATAAATGTCTGTCAATTAATTCTATGTGGGAGAAGGAAGTAAAAAAATGGATACATATGAGATTATGGTGATTTGAACCATTAATATGAAGTCTGCAAGAAGTTTGTAAGAGGAATTGAAAACACCTCAGCAAACAGTTGGTGCTGCCTGACATAGTGTATACCAACCCCATCCAAGTGATTGGCTTCTGAGTTTTTTTTTCCTTTAATCTTGCCTTGATTGAGTCTTTGTACTAAATTAGAAGCTCTTTGGGAGAGGAACTGTGTAAATGTTTAAGGAACACCTACTGCAAGAGGGTCACAATTATGGCTTGGCAGCATGTAAGAAATAATGAAGAAAAGAAGAATGAGAATTGGGCTCTTGAAATGGCATTGTTCAACCTTCAATATCCCACAAAGATACAATTGAAAGTAACTAAATAGTAGGCTTAGTCCCACAGGTCTGAAAGAATTCCTGAAAGAATTTCCAGCCTTTTCAAAACAACAAAGGAAGCTGCCAGTCTGGCATGTAAGGATAGATTGGTGCCTGGTGGAAGTAAATTCCTCGTCTGAGGCAAACATTTCAATTACATAGCAGGAAATCCTATAGCAAAGGAGTTTCTGCCACATTGAGGAAGATTAGAAGGGCTTGACTCTACTCCTTGCACAGCAGAGAACACTGAGAACATTTATCTGGCTCCCCAGAGCAAGAAAAAGGGTGATTCTGTTAATTCTGCCTCTCATCCTTAAACAGGTCCTGTGATATGAGATTGGGTCCAGGTCTCAATGAAGTGTAGGTGAAACCACGTGAAATTAAGCAGGAAGCAGGGGGGAGAGATGCCATCTCCTCCAAAACTGCAGGGGAGCCAGCCTGAAATTAAGGAACCAGAAGCAGGCCAAGGATACAAAGTTTAGTAATTTGTTGTTTCCCAATTTGTTAATGCATCATGCAAGATAAAAGCTTTGCAACAAATGTTGTTTTCATCAGAAAATTTTAATTGCTTTATACCAAAATTTAGGCTTTTGTAATTCAGTGCAATCTCTCAATTGTGTTTAAAAAATGTGTGTAATTCTAACTTATTGTTGTATTTCAGCACTGTGAAAAACAGTGAAATATTCAGCATTACCACATAATGCTGTTGTGCTCAGTTCAAGCTTTTGTTTTACATCTGAGACATCCATTTCGAAACTGAATGCTAACTCATTCAGTAACTCTTTGGTTTAATGGGCTTCCTCATGTGATTTTGGGGAGCACTTCTTTATTTGAAACATTCCTTTTCCAACACTGCTTTGGCACAAATTTGCTTAACTAAACATGATGGAAACCAAGGGAAAAAAATAGATCCTCGATTCATAAGATTTACAGACAAAAGGAGAACAGGGTGATGACCTGTCTCCTTGCAAATATGGGGCATCATGGAGTAAGAAGGACAAAGCTGCAAGAATTGAGCTAAAGACGAGAGTTTCAAGGGCTCACTTCTTTTTTTCCGTTCACACCAAATCTGGAGATACGTCAGAAAAGGCATTCTATCATTACTATGGAAAAGCTGTAATCAAACCTTTTATTAAATATGCTTTTTTTTTCTTCTGAGTGAGAACAGGATAGTGCTCATCTGAGTTTTTTTGATATGTTGTCTGTAAACAGTTTTATACCACTGTGACTCAATCAACAGAAAATTATGACCAGCAGAATTCCTGCAGCCCCACAGTGTAAAAGGAGATCTCTTGACATGTGTCTAATGCTATTTATGTTGCAGGGCATTTTAACTGGAGGTTTCTGTCTATCTGTGTGTTCACCCAGCAGGTGCCATAATGGCTATTGGTCCACACAGGCTCCTGGCACTGCTACTCCCACTCAGAGCTGCACCACATGGGAAAAGGGCTACCACAATATCCGTGTGTCCACCACCTCTGTCCTGTCTTCACCTGATTCCTCAAGTCACCTTATTCCAAGTGCAAATGGACAAATGATACTGAAGCGACAGATTTTTTCTGTATCTCTGCAAGGTGAGATTTTTAGCAGTATAGCCCTGCTCTCAATCAAACTCTTCTTTCAGCCTTCTGTCCTGTCCAGCCTTTCAGGCGCTGGTTTGGAAGAAGGCAGAGAAATGGAAATTTGGGGGAAATTTGAGTACCCTGCTGTTAATAATTTAAATGACCTAAGAAGATGAGAGAAATTAAGAAGAGCAGATAGAAAGGAAACATAAATGTTGATCAGAAGTAGAAAGGCTTTGGCATACGCATGAATATGATTAAAATGGCTTTTATCCTATGCATAAATACTTAGAATATTTGTGTTTAGAAACATAACAAGGAAAAAAAATCATTAAAATAGACTTTGAAACAACATTAACATTGCACAAAGTGTATAGACTTTAACAACCTTCTCATATCCAACTTGTTTTGTCAAAGAAACAACGCAGAGGTAATGGAGTCTCCATGACAAAGAAAATATCTCTGCATTAAAGAAAACTATCCCACCTACAGAAAACTTTTGGAGTGCACCATTCTGCACTCTCTGCCTAGCCAAATGCTGCCATAGGACTTGAGAAGCAAGGAGGCATGTAAGAGTCAAGGGTGAAGGAGTTGGATGGCTCAGGGTTGGTTCCCAGGGATAGATTGCAATAATAACACTGAACAGTCTCCACTGGAGAGATCAAAGCTGAGATTCTTGGGTCTGCTCAGGAGACAGGTGATGCTGTACTGAGGGTAAACACAGCCTGACCAACTCAAGCTAACCCTCAGTAAAAACCACCTAATATACCAGAAACCCAGGAGCCTGGGTTTTATGTATGTTGGTAATATAGGAGAAACCCAAACCATGAGGCTGCCAAAAGGCATAAAATAGAAATCAGTTTGCTGAGCAGTCCGGGACTATTTTCACACTTTATCTTTTATTACCATTCCTGAGTATGTTTCACTAAATTACAAAGCAGGGTTTCATCCACAAGGAACATTTTTCTTACAGACTAGATCCTATTCCAGCTTGGACCATTGCACCTCAGCCATCCTGCAGAATTCATGGGACACTGGAATCAGTTCCACACCCACATTTGGGCATGAAATTCTTAGATTCATAGAATCATTAAGGTTGGGGAATATGTCTAATATCATGGGCCCTGCCATCAACCTAGCACTGTCAGATCCACCACTAAATCATGTCCCCAAGTGCCACATGTACATGTCTAAAATATCTCCATGGACAGTGACTCAAACACTTCCCTGGGCAGCCTTTTCAAACACCTGACCACTCTTTCAGTGAAGAATATTTTTTTCCTAATATCCACTATAAACATCCCCTCGTGCAACTTAAGGCCATTTTCTTTCATCCTGCCACTTATTCCCTGGGAGAAGACAATGACCCACACCTTGACACAACCTCTTTTCAGGTTGAGAGAGGTAAATTCCCTCCTGAGCCTCCATTTCTCCAGATTCAACACACCTAATTTCCTCAGTGACTCCTCATCAGACTTGTTCTCCAGACCCTTCACCAGCTTCATTATCCTCTTCAAACATGCTCCAGCACCTTTGGACACACTAGAGCACCTGAATGATCACATCATCTTCTGAATCAGAAGTAACTATAGCCAGAAATAAAGGTGCATTCCACCCAAACTAACTTTTGCCATCTTTTACCATGTCTATCACGCATCCTTACACAGGTTTATTTTCTAACGACTAATTATAGCCATACACTAAGCAAATATATTTGTTCAACCTACTCTTCATTTGAAATTCACACACAAAGAGTGTGTTCCTAAAAGACTTCAGAAATAACAAAGAAGATCAAAAAGTGAGTTCATTTTAAGATCTGCCTCATTCTTCCCATGAGGAGAAATGACCCCTTGCTGGTTGAGGAGGTTTAGAGTAAGTGAAGTGTAACTTACATTCTGCTTGCCATGGATAAGGTCTTGGAAATCACAGCATCCAGAGGGTCACCTCTTCTTGCTTGAAGGAAACACCCTGGAATGTGCAGCAAGTTGTTATTTTTCAACAAACTTGTGTTTTGTGGTCTTGTTGGTTTGTTTAGGGTTTTGGTTTCTTTTTGGGAAGGGGGGTTGTTTATTGGTTTGGTTTGGGTTTTTGTTTGTTTTTTCTTTTGTTAAACACAGATAGTAGCCTATTGGAAGCTAGAGCTGGCAAGCTTTGTAAAGCACTGTTCTGTAGATAAATATTTGGATAACTTAGGCTTATTATTGTAAAATATTTATTTTGATGGAACATTTGCTCATGTTTTCAAAAACAGAAATATGTTTGTTAATCCATAGAAAGGATATGTAGTATTGGTTCCAAAGAAGGCAGCTCCCGTTTGGTTACGCTGATATAACTTGGGCAAAAGAGCTGTTCTAGAGTCTGATATCAAGTGTCCTGAATTTCCATTTCACAGATTGATCACGGAAGAGCAGGACCTGGAAATGGGGTGTCACAAAGAGAATTTTTTATAAGCCAGTAAAAAATGAACAAATTAATGACTCTATAATTTTTTTAAGAGGAAGGGAACAAAAAGAAGTCAGGATAGAGTCTGTTTTTCTTTCATTAAGTGTGCCTCCCTACCTGTTTCCTCCTACTCAAACTCAGATTCACTCACCTCATATCAAACACTTAGCTCTTGCAAGCAAGTCAGAGGAGTTTTTTATAAGTTTTTATGTTCCTCTTGTGGCCAGTGGACTGAGAAAAGGTTCCAGAATGTAGTGCAGCTTTCAAATTGCCCCCTGGAAGAGTCTTTTTTCAATGACTGTTGAGGGTGTAGAGTCTTTTAGATTATAAAAGGCTCTGAATACACAAGATGGATCTAAGTTCCATAACATTGGTTGACATTTGAAATGTCAACCTCATTTCAAAATTACCAATATTTGAAAACAAAATAAACACAATTTTTTATTGTAAACTCTCAAAAACCTCTTAGCCTTCAAGCTCACACAGACTGTGCTATACAGAAAAGTGAGAGCTCAAGCCTGCAGTCAGCAGCTAAACAATTTGTCACGTGACTCTTACTAGTTATGTGTGGTTAATGAGTCCACATCTCAACTAATGCACTCCTGCATCAGGCACAAAAATGCAGACAATTTTACTGCTTTACATGCCTTTTTATCAATCGTACTTTACAGTTACATTCAGCCAGTAAATAACTGGCAAATAGAGCTTAAAGCAATCCTTAAATATATATAATTCATAAAACTGTTTAAACAAACTGCAGTTGGGTTGCCAGGTGACAAATATGCACACAGAAATGTATATAAGACCTATATATAATAAAAAGAAAGTGATGTCAACATATTTTTAATATCTCTGGCTGCATATTAATGACAACAGATTGTTTTGAGTGTACAGTTACTTGATAGTTCCTCAGCATTCATGGATGGTAACCCTGCTGTATTGCTACTAGGGGCTTTTCTCTATTTCCTGGCATCTGATGGAATGAGTATCTTATTGACATTTATGAGGCAACTTTTCTTTTCCTCACCTAAAAGCTGCCTTTCCATGCAGGGCTGACCATGCCAAAATACACACCTGATTTATGTGGTGGATTTGTTGCAGCACAATTGTCACTACACATAGTCATAAATGATGCAAGAAACCCATTAATACCTCTAAATCAGCATTCAAAGCTGTTTATTTAGATGTAGCCAAAGCCATGACGTGTCTGGATAGATCCCAGGCTGGACAATGAGTTCAGCCATAGCTCTGCCAAAGGCAAGCTACTTTTTTTCTTCCAGGTGCTCGTCTACTACAGAAATTACTTAACACCTCAGCTGTCATTCAGTAACATTATGAAAATGTCTCAGTTTCTTTAGCCCTTGTCTGCAGACTGCGGATGGCACCAGCTTAGTCCATCAAAGCAGTGGGGTGAGATTTTCCACTGTGCTCATTTCACTGGACTGGTGTGTAATTGCGTTCAGAGGAAAATAAATCTTTCTAGAATAATCATGAAGCTCAACAACCTTTAATCCAGCAGAGCACACTGGCATCACCTCCTTACATAATAAATACGCGTCTAATAAATAAATGTCTGAAGGAGGCTTTATGGCAATAGAATCCCATTAACAGGGGTCAGGGTTTTACATCAAGGCCTGTTGGAGCCCTCTCCAAAGCAGTAGGCTGCTTTTCAGGTCTACTGTGGAGGGTTTGCTTTCTTATACAAGCGAATGTGGTTCACCTCAAGGGAAAAGAAAACAGATCATTTGATGGTTCACAGTAGGCCTGCACGCCACACTGCGAACCATGAAGGCTTCATGGAAATACTCTGGGTGGAAGGCACCACAGTCTATTCCAGCAGACCTTTCCCTGGAGCCAGCTCTGGGGACCAAGTCGATCAGAGAATAAGAAAATGGTGATGGAAAATGCAAAAACAAAATTCAGAAAGATTGATTAAATAAAGGGCATCCTTCCAAAAAAACTGTAACAAGCCTGTGAAATGTGTTTTCAACACCACAATACTCCTTCTCTGTTTTGTTTCACAGCAAAATCATTACATGTAAGTGTTGCCTTTGAAACACCAGGGAAAGACACTGATTAATGTTACACCGCAGACCAGAGGCTGCCAAAACTAACTGATTTCTGTTTAGGGATCCTAAGAGTGAAATCCCTGTGAAGTAGCAGAGCTTGAAGAGTAATTAGCTACAACCATAACAAAACAGTGAGCTACTCACCACTCAAATCTCTATGACTTCTCTGTTGTTATAGGTGACATTGATCTTGCAGGTTGCTGAGAATGGACTGTCCATGGAAAGAATTGCTTAGCAGGAAAACAACCAAATGAGTAAGATGCAGAAAGTTCATCTGTCATGATAAAAAATAAATTGTTAATGTTAGTGAACACTGATTTACCTGTTGCCACATTTTAAAGACTTTAGGCAAAATTAATCTAAATATTAATCTAAAAAAAATGATCTAATTGATCAATCTCACTTACTCTGGTGGACACATACTGGTGGTAATTGTGTCCCAGCAGGTGTCATTTCATCATTTCAGCACCAATGGTTAACTCAAGTTGTTGGGATTTGGGGTTTTTTTGCTTTTTCATCAGCTAGATAAAAAGAATTTTCACATAATTTTTTTATGCCATGCTTATGAGAATTTTTGCTAATATATTCCTATTTTTGCCCAGAAAAAAAATAGGTAACAGTGACCAGAAGTCTAGTGTGCACATCAAATGAAGGGACCTTCATTTGTTGTGCTTTCTACACCTGCTGTGTGAATTGGCAGAGTGGTGAAGTAACAATAGATGGTTCACAAAGGTGAAGCATCTTGGCTGGGATCAGTAATGTTACACTTTTAATAAAGCACTCTAGAAATAACTTTAAAAACCTCATAAAACCCAGAAATACCTTTTTTGGTTCTTCAAGGACAAAAAGGATACACTAGAACATGAAAAGAAACATTTTCATAATATAATCAGATATTAAGTATAATTAATAGCTAGAAAGGTAAGGGTTTCTTATTTCTGTGCTTCTGCACAGAAATATGATTTTATTGATTATTTTCTTGACAATGTTGTTTGTAAGCTAATAAGACCTGCTTTTAACTTCCCAAAAATTGATTGATCAAAAGTAATTCTAAAATGAAAATTTAATAAGTCTGAAATATAAACTCAATATAAATGTGAATTGAATTAATGAAGTACACATTGAATAAAGTATTGAGGATCAGACATTTGATATGGTTGATCATGATTTTCCCTAACCTTCAGTCAAACAAAACCTCACAAGAAAACACCTTTAAATTATGCAGAAACTCAATGTGAGATTTCTTAAAATTCATGTAGATTCTTTCCGTAGGACTTCTAAGGGAGACATCTTAAAAATCATAAAAATAGCCAGATCTAGTTAAGTTGTCATAGGCTTTTGGTAGAGATGAAAATATAACAGCAGGGCTGCATTTTATTGAATTTAGTCTACTTTTTATTGGACATATTTCAGCCAATTGCCATTTTGACTATCCTGGCCACCCTTTTGAGAATTCAGTTTTTCTGTAATTTCAACACATCAAGAGAGCAAACTTGGAAAAATGCCTTTCCCACCAAAACTACCCACAAATTGCAGAATCAACACTGAACTATTTTGTAGTGATTATTCCAGCGACAGGATTTGAACTTAACATCCTCTGATCCAGGGGACTCAGGTAATTTATTCACTCTTTATGAAAATAAAACCCAGCAATGTCCAAAGGAATTACCCTCTTCTGTAGGCTGAAACAATTATATAAAATGGTTTCCTTGTCAGCCATGGGAACAGTAGTCCTTTTGACATCTCTGTTTTTTCTAATACTGTCAAACATCAGTCTAAATGGAAATATTAGGATTTAGCACTAGCACCTCAGACCTCCTTATTTGGAAGCGTCAGTGTAACTGCACAATTTAGTTAAAACATCATCTTTCTTTCTGAACTGTTACTCTGTTTCACAGTTATTTGTATACTGTAACTTCTGCAATAAAGTGCATCAAAACCCAAGCTTCAGAAAAGTCTGGCTACAGGTCATTTTGAAGTGTAAAGAGAATTTTGTGCCCTATTGTCTAAAGAAGTTTGCCACATGACATAGTTAACACAAGTTTCAGTAATCAGACTGTGATAAATCCTGTCACTTGTTTTAAGACTGATTTTGACATTCCAAGGCTTTGCCATCACAGATACACATGGGAAGGCATTTATTCCCTTAAAAAAAGTCGACAGACTTTAGCATGAAACTGGCAAGATCTGGAGCCCTGGCTCTAGAGTTCATCAGCAGTAATAGAAATTACTGATAATAGAAATTACTGAGCAGAGGTTTGTGACCTGCACAGTGTGGAGGCAAAATACCTGTCTCCCCCATGTTACAGCTCCTAATTTACCAACACACAATGACTTTCTGTGTTACTTGTCTCACTCCTCCTCACCTTCAGAAAGCCTCTTGTGAAAGCAGCAAGTGCATAAACTGGTCCCTTGCTGTTGACAATCTCCTTTTCAGCTGCCTTTAATCTGTACCAGGGTTGTCCCATTAATCTTCACTCTGAGAGAGGAGTCATCCAACCTACCAGCTCACACCTCATTTCCTCCAGATCCCAGTGGCCCACCAGTCTTTCCAGGAGCTTCTTCCTCTGATTTCTCTTGGTAAACTCTCATAGCTATTTTTCCATCACACTGGATACTAGACAACAAGGAATATTTCCAGCAGTACTGTAGAGAACAGCAATGAATGCAAAGAACAGCAGCTGGGAACTGCTGTGTGACTGGGTTATTTAAAAACCTTTCTGAATCTCCATCTTCAGTAAAGACGAATTTAAGCTGTGATAGGAACAAGGTCTGGTTTTACAGGAAGACACAATCAGCATCTGTGCAGTCTAGAACTTGTTGCTCTAGCTCTAAAAATTAGAAACAAATAAGTTATTATTATTTAAATTTACAGGAGCAGGAAAAAATCAACACAGGCATCAGGAAAATAAATCTGCTAGAAGCTGCAGAAAATGTTGACAGAAAAATAAGTGGATATAAAGTCTCTAGAAATAAATGCAGATGAGAAATTAAAAACAAAGAAATCCCTTTTTGCAGTGGAGGACTGTTGAAAGAGGGAGAGTGAAATACAAATAGTTTCTACCTTCTCTCAAGAGTTTATAACTTCATCAACAGAGCTCTCGGTTGGGGTTGCCTATGGCAGCAGTGACCTTGTCTCCTTCAGGCCTTTTTTGTACTCCTTCACCCAGATTCACTTCTCCAGTCATCACCCAGTCCCCCACAGGCAGGACAGAGCTGATGGCAAGAAAGAAATCTCCCCATTTTTTCATATTGTTCTGCCACCTGCTTGTCACATGCTATTGTTGAGTGCCTCTTCTCATTTAGTGTCAGTTTTGGTCATGTTTTACAGTACATATGTCTGCAGAGAGGGAACTGCAACGTGATTGTCCCTGTTTCAGGAAAACTGACCCTCCCTGTGCCAATTTGTTTCCAGAAAATAAGAAAGCAGAAAACACTTTCAAAAAGACAGGAGTAAAAGGCTTTATTATAGCTTAATTTACTGTTAGCTAGGTAATTACATTTCAAAAATATTTCTGAAACCTTTCCATATTGCAGTTCTCAATTATTAAGCCATAGGACACTGGAAAGTGATAATTAGGTGTGAAACACCACTCATACCCCTGCAGATAGCCCTCCTGCCAGCCATTTAACACTTCTCTGGTGCCAAAACTATGAATGCTGTGTTTTTCAACAGCATTTAGGTGCTAATAAATTATCCAACAGTTTGAAAGCAATAGCCTGCCTAGATGGGAGAGTTTCACTACTGAGGTCATGGGCAGTTATACCCCTGACCTGCAGAAACCAGACCTACCCCATCCAGGGAAGAGTGGGACAGGCTTGCTGGCAAAGCTGCTCTATTTCCACAGCAGCACAGGCACAAGTCAAGGGTGACTGTCCTGCACTTCAAAAGTCCTCTTTTTGAAATGGAAATCTAATTTATTTGTGGGATTCAATCTTGAGATGCACCTCAAGTGTGTCCAGAGTTTGATACTTGCCAGCTGTGGTTATCCCATGCAGATACAGTCATCTAGACAGGTAAATTCCACTTGTCCTTTTTTCTCATTAGTAAAGGCTCCTTAAGTACAATTTACCTAAATCCTTTCTGAAGCAATACCAAGCCAAAAATGCTGCTCCACCAGCCGGTAAAAAGATGTCAAGAGTTATAATTCTTCTGAACTGCGTATGTTGCATTCACCTCTTTAGTTTATTGCAAATAAATTCTCCACTAGAAATAACATTCATGTGGATTTACAGTTCAAATCAAGAGCACCAAAAGTCATTCAGCATCTGAACATCTACCTGGCTGCTAGCACACATTTCAGAGGCACTAACTGAGTAGACATAAAGATGTCATGTCAAAACTGCCCGTGTGTGCTGCATAAACCAAGTCCTATCCCAGGACTAGAAATTACTTACCACTTTATGACTCTTTGTCATAAAAGAGTCATATGCTTTGTCATATGCTTCATTCCCTGTTCCTAGAATTTGCTGTGGAAGACACACAGCCTCACTAAGTGATTTAAAGTACATTATACCAACACATCTGGCAGGATCAGAAATGGGCTCAACTGGGCTAACACGTGGTTATCACTGGTAGAGATAGAAAAATCCATGTGCACATGCATTCAGATATATTTTCCAAGCAAGTGCCTGCTACGTTCAGAAGCTGTGGTTGTTTTTCACTCAACAGTGGTATCAATCAGAGATTGCCACAGTGCAGCAATATGGCATCATGGGAGGAAAAAATCTAATACAAATGAGATAAAGGCCGGACCCAAAGTATTACAAAACCTAGGCACGCCTAAAATACCTGTTTATTTTTGCCTTAGGTGCTTTAGGGCATCCCACCTGGCATTCATCTGCTGCCTCAGAAGGCTGCAGGCTTTGGCAGGTCCTGTGTCTTACTTGCCAACTCCCGTGACTACCCTGGTGTGCTGGAACTCGCTGGGGTGGAGGTAGCTTTCCTGTGTGGTGCTGTGCTCTGAACTGGCAGCTGAAGCAGTGCTGATAACACAGCAGTGGTTGTATAGCTTGTGAACACTGCAGCACATTGTTCTTCCACACTTTGCTCCCAGTGGGAAGGTGGGGAGTGCTGGGAGGGAACCCAGCTGGCCCAGCTGACTCCAGCTGACCAAAGAGCAATCCCACCCCATGACACCGTGCTCAGCAACAGAAGCTGAGGGAAAGGAGGAGAAATGGGAGGTAGATTTTCATGGTTATTACATTTGTCTTCCCAGCTGTTACATTCTTTCCTCAAAATGGCTGAACAACCGCCCACCAATAGGAAATACTGAGCATGTTCCTCTTTTTGATTTGCTTGCACGGATGGCTTATGCTTTCCCTATTCAGCTATCATTATCTCAACCTGTGAGACTTTTTTCCCTCTACTTTCTCTACATCCTGCTGGGGGAGAGGGAGTGAGTAGATGGGTGGGTATTTGGCCTTTGGCCTGGGGCAGCCCACCGTACCTGGACTCCTAAGGGTACCACTAGGTATTTATATTTATAAAACTTGGTCTCCTGCTGCTACCCTAAAGAAGTTTACCTTAAAGAAGTGTACAAAACCCCAAACAGAGTAGAAAGAAATGGAAATGAAGCATAGCCACAAAAAAATTAGCAAATACTCATTGTCCATTTTGCATGGTAACTTGAAGAATATGATGGGATGGAGGCTTACATATCTTCCATTTCTGTACTGCCTGAATCCAACCCTGTGTCTCTTTCCCTTCCTGATTTTGTGTTTGCTCTAAACTCCTGACCATCTACCAGGGCTAAAAAGAGAAGCTGCAACAAGTTCTCTGCACTCACTGCCGTGAAAAGTGCTGGCCTTGCTCACTACTGAGTTTATTTGGGGATTCCATTTTAATGGGAGGCCCAAGAAGAATTTCTCACTTGCTCCTGGAAGAAACTGAGCCAAATGCCATACAAATGTATATTTTCTCTCTGTAGCAGCATTGTCTTTGGTAATCAGGGTGCTCTGCTGGCAACAAAATATCTCACATATTGCAGGTCTTCTGTGAAGAAATGAAAACAAACAGTTGAGGAAAAATCACTTCAGAAAAAAATTCAGCAAAACTGAAATAGTTTAAGGCTCTTCTTTCTCTGTAAATAAAGTGGTGAAGAGAATGAGATATTTCAGTGAAGTGCTCAGCCGCAGCAGAGGTACAGATGAATGGAACTAATGTATGCGCAACTAGAAAATGTTGAGTAGGGAAATTGTTCTACAAATGCCTTTTTTCCTTTCACCTGATCCCCCCTGGACATGCATTCCTCTGGAAAAGTGCTGTGTTGTTGTGGCAAAGGGATTTTGCAAGTATGAATATTGATCTATCCCTTAACAGAGGGAAGTGCTTGAGGTGCACTTGTGTGTGTGCCATTGTGTTGGAGTGCTCAGTCAGTAAGTTTTGTGCAAAGGAACTGAATTATTGGGGATTTATACATTCTGACAAAGCACCTTTGTCCCATCCTCTGTAAGAAAAGGCTTTAGAATCCAGTACATTATACATTATCCAATACATTATATTTATTATACAGATATTTTCTATCTGCTATGTCAATATAAAAAGACCTTGAATTAAGTAGAGTGCATATCTTTCAGCCTCTTTACATTGCCATAATATCTCATTGACATGTTATAGAATCATCTATGTGACAGAGGCTACTAATATGTTAAATTTTAAGGCAAGCCAAAGATTACACAGCTAAAACAGGTCTGGCCTCAAAGGAGAGCAGATGAGGTGACATTTTTCAGCCAGAGAGTTGGTGGCATCTTGCATTTGGATACGAAAGACATGCAGCATCTGTACTTGAGTTTATTTATTATACCTGCACATATCTACAATGCTACTTACAGAAAAAGTATTTCAAGAACCTGGAAAGGGAAACTGGATGGCATCATCCACACTTTCTGACTTCCATTAAATAGACAACACTCTTTATAGTCACCTTGCTTTGAATCAGATACTATGGGAAATACTTTCAGACAACTTCTGATTGACTTTCTATTATAATTTTTAAAGGTGATAAAGTGGAGTCATTACAAGTGAAACTGTCAGGAAGTGGCTTTTCCATTTTTTTCATAGCTGAACAGGATGTACAGAAGAGACAGATATTTCAGTGAAAAACGGAAGACATGACTAGCAAAGTTGCTGATCTACTAGATAAAAGGAAAAAATGCTGATTTAACCTGAACAACAATCTGGGGCTTGTATTTTACAGCTTTTTTCTACTTTCCACCATTAAAATGCTTAATTCACTACCCAGATTGGAATTTTGCTTGTGGATTCAAGTTGTAAAGAATTGTTTAGTTATTTCAATAACTCAGAAAAAAAAAAATCTTTAAAGTAAACATTGTATCAGATTTGGGATTGAATGCTGAATTTTAGTCCAGAGGCTGAAAATAACCATTTTATCTACCAGGTTAGGGTTTCAGAAAGCATACCCAATTTACGATAATGGTTGATTAGAAACCAACACCATGAAAAATTTGTTAAACTTCTATCTGTGGATATGTTTATAACCTTCACAAGAAAACACCGACTGTGGATGCCCTATCCTTGGAAGAGTTGTGCATTATCTCTTCCAACCCAACCCATTCTCTGATTCTGTGATAATATGGTCTAGCTTTGGATTCAGCCCTGCTTTGGGCAGGCAATGGGACCAGATGACTAAATGATCCTGTGACTCTATAAGTGGTAAAATAAAATTTCCAAGCTGCTGCTCTTTATTTATTGTAATGGGGAAGAACTTTATGAACTTTGTTTGCTCTGGGAAACAGTTAATGGACTTTGCTTGCTCTTTGGCTTGCAAACTCTTAATCAAACTTGCTATTCAGAAGTATTTCATTCTTTCTTGATAATAGTGAGAACATTTGTGTGAGTGACTTGTGATTTGGGATGTCTTCTTTTTTAAAATCTTTTAAGGGACACCCATCTTTAGGTAGGGCCAGTGGGGCACTGTGAAGCTGAGAGGTGACCAAATTCCTGATGATGGCAGATAATTAACAAGTTAAAAGATACCAATGGAGCTGCAGCAATTCTCCATGCATGCACTGTTGCAAATATAATGTAATTCAGCCTTAAATGCTCTGCCCCTGACAGATTTGCTCCACTACTTGGCCCTTTCCATGTGCTAACAGCATGTTCACAGTCAGTGGGAGCACTTCAGATGTATCGTAGCTTGTCAAGGAACAGTGACATGATGATCTATCTAAGCCTTCCTCTTCTTCCTCCTGAACTTTGACTACCATCATTATTGGGATTTTTTGTTATTAAGCTACTTAAGAAAGCAAGAAAGAGTGACTGAGTAATCACTGGAAGGTGATAAACTCCCAGAGCTGTTCTTCAGAAGGTTTAATGAAGCCTGAGCACCAGTCAGATCAGCAATTTGGCACACTGCTGGCTCCAGGGTGCAGTTCAGCTCCCCATGAAAGCTCTGGAAAGACTCTGGGAACTAGATGATGCTCTAAATGAACAAAGGCTGTTGTTTCACAGGCTGAGTGACACTGAGTATTCCCAAAGGGCTTTTTTATTATTATTATTAGATTAGAATCAGTTCTTAAATCACTAAATTGCGTGGAAATTTCCTATTCCAGAAGTAAGCAAACATTCAAGAGTATATATATTTTACTTAGCAGCTACCACAGAAAAATATACAAAGTGGGAATCTGTTAAATACAAAACCTAACTGGATTTAAAAATGTATTCCCTTGACAGGTCTGTTTCTTTAATAGAGTTTCATTAAAGAGGGAACCATTGTTTTATGGAATATTCTGTGGTTTAATAAATGAAATATGCAGCCATTTAATGTGTCTCAAAAATTTCGGTTTTGCATTGTACTTTAATTTTTCATCAGCATAAATTTCACTCAAATAACTCTCTGTAAAAAGGCTTCACTTTGCTTCTGTGCTTGTAAAATACTTCTTCGATCAGTTTTGTTACCTCTGAGTTCATTTTTATTTATCCCATCCAGGTGACACTAAAGGTGTCACCTTTAGTGACACCTGTCATTATTTAAGAAGTTAACAGATACTTGGGACTCAATTCCTACAAATCATAAATTTAGGACCACAATAGTAGGGTCCAAAATGGGGTGTAGTCTGGCATGCACACAGGCATATGAGTGTCCCAAAACCACTCTTCCACGTGACAGGGCAATAAGCCAGTAAAGCTCATGTCTGCTGTTATGTATGGCTTTAATGAGAGGAGGACAGTGTAGCTCAGCCATGATGGGGAGGATGATGTCAATCCTGCCAGCCAGGCACTTTGTAGTGGCAGGATGTCACGGCACCTCTCACATCACATCTTGGAGCATGATGCTGATTTCACCCTCTACTTTTACCTTGATTGTTAAACACATAATAAATGGCACAAATGCTTCACTCAGTCCTATAAATACTCTGCATACCCATTTAAACCACACATATGACTGCAGCAGCAACAATTGGCATGCACTGTAATCTCACGATGATGTAGTTCTAGAGATAATCACTGATTCGCTAATTAATTTAATAGGAACCGATTATTTTATGGTGGTCTCTGCCAAATATCAGAAGGCCTACAACCTAGACAGTAAAAGAGTAGATTTTAACTTACATACAGAATATGAAAATTTTCAGAACCACAACCTCAGCACTGCAGTCAGTTCCCTTGTGTGACTCTATCCTTGATTTCTTGTGGGGAAAGAGTAAACCAGCAAATCTTAAGCTCAGCTTGTGTTGGGATACTCTGAGTGTCTGTTAGATTCCTTTTGCCCTGTAAAAGACTGGTTATGTACACTCCAAAATGTTAACAACATAGAATTACACAATGATCACTTGTCTATAAACTACCGTAGCAATAACAGCACTTGAAGATGGAAAAAGCAGAATTTCTGAGACATAGATATAATGGAGTTTTTCTCATTATTAAACTTAAAATTGTGTGGAGATTATCTATTAAAGCAGAAGTAACCCTCCATCAGCAACAGCTGAATGACACCCCCAGTCTTTCACTCGCATACTTGCTCTGAAACTCTTCCTCAGCCAACTCCTAATAAGATTGTTAATCTGTCCCCTGGAAATGACACTTCGTATGCTACTTATATCAGTGACAGTGCTCAAAACCAGTCAGACACAGACAGCTTCTACAGGAAAATTCATTAAGGTTTTCATGTGGAATAACAACTATTTGATGTTCAGGCTCTTTTTTCCACTGATTAGTTCTGAATTTGTTTTAAATACATGCTGAGAAGAAAGCAGCAGAATTAGACCCTAATTCAGCAAAAACCTAAGCATGTGGGTTTCTCCCACTGCATTAGTAGCACAGCTAAAGTCATGGTGAAGTTTGCTGAATTTGCTTTGCTTTGAAGCCGTACCTGTGAAACTAAATCTAGTCTGCTGCACTAGAGGGATGCAGTACATAGCTTTTATAAATAGAAGATGAGCTATAAAGTCTGATCCCTTTTTCTGCTGTAAGATACAGTATGACTCCTAGCTTAACCACAGAGCAGAGGAACAGCCAACTTACTAGAGATTATGTTGGCCAAGCCCCAGTCATTATCTTCAAGCACAGTTTGTTTGAAAGTGGGCAATTTTCTGAGTTCACTTTTGTCCTATGGGAAATGGAATCTCCTGACTCAGCTTTCTTCTACTACTCTCACATGCACTCTGGTGTAGGACAGGGTGTTCTTTGGGGAAACAGCAAAGACAATAGTCAACCATATCCCCTAGTAAGATATCTATAATTTTCAGTGATCTCAGCCCTTAGAAGTCATGCAAATTGTTTATGCTTGCCATCACAACCTTATTTACTCTTTTTCTGCACTACCTAATTTCACAGAAAGGTTTGAGTTGAAAGGGACCTTAAAGATCATCCAGTTCCAACTCCCCTGCCATTGCCAGGGACACCTTTCACTAGACCAGGTTGCTCAAAGCCCCATCCAAACTGGCCTTGAACACTTCCAGGGATGGAGCATCTACCACTTCTCTGGGCAACCTGTGCCTGAGCCTCACCACCCTCACAGGGAAGAATTTCTTTGTAATATCTAGTCTAAATCTGTCCTCTGTGGTTTTAAAGCCATTACCTCTTGTCCTATCACTACAGGCTCTTGTCTATAGTCTATACCTCTCAGCTCCCTTGTAGCCCTTTTAGGTACTTAAGGTGCTGTAAGTTCTACCTTGAGCCTTCTTTCTCCAGACTGAACAGCTCCAAATCCATTTGCATAGGGGAAACACTTCTTTGCCTTCACCCCAAGTTTGTCATGCCTGGAGGGATTGCTACTTCCTCTAGCCCAGGTTTACAGAAAGCTTGGGGGACATTCAGTTCATAACTCCCCCTCAGGCACTTCACTGTTCAAATTCAGAATAAAATAACATCAGTGACACTTTGGAATGCAAGGTAAACCCCTAATCTCATAAAATAAGCTCAGATCCTTGTAGGTCAGTGGAGAGAAAGAGGCTTTAGTATCTGACAAATGCCTGAGTGAAGGCACCAATGCTTCCACGGAACTTCTTAAACCTCTATTTAAAATCCAGACTACATTGCGGGGGCCAAACTTATATTAACTTCAGCAGCGCCAAGACTTCACCCTCAGTTTTTAGTTCCAGCAGAGTGGAAAGCCAACTTTGGAGAAAGTGATGGGACTGGGAAAAAGGAGAAATGTTGGAAGTGCAATAAAAATTTAAATGAATAATTAATTTCAACAGAGGTAGAACTGGGAAAAATTGTCAATACTGACTGTGCTGTTTCATCTGGGATCAGATTCTACTTATTCTGTAAAAAATATTTTAACAGAAGATAAGCAATTTAGCAGTGTCTCTTCTGGAACTGCTTCCATGCTTATCCAAAGACAAAGTCTGTCCTTCTCTTTCTTGCACGCTTTTTAAATTTATTTGCTTATTTCTGCCTTCTACATGCTAACATTTTTCCAAGTGGCTCAGCTTGGTTCTCCACTCTTTCCGTAGTATGAAAGCTTTATTGTTCCCTGTGAATGCTCCATCTCCGTCCCCTCCCAGCTCCATGCTTTGGCACAAGTGGACTCTTTTGAGCTTCTGTGTGAAGACCACCTGCAGTAGACCTTGGAATGGCTGACGTGGAGGTGGGCTGAGATCAGCTTTAACTTGAGTTTCAAATGTACTCTACAACTCTTGCTGTTTCCTACCCCCCAAAACTACTTCATTTCCTACACCAACTGCTAAAGCAATAGTCCTGAAAGAGGGAGCCATTATTTATAGTGGCTCTTCTTAATATATGAACATTAATTTTATTTATTGTACCAAGTACCAAATTTTCTAGAGATGAGGTCCATGACTGGCATTTTGAAGGAAATATGGAAGATTACTCAAATCTATGGATATACCTGTAGAGATTTATAGACCATTGCCTTCAACAGTTAGAACATAGTAAATGACTAGTGCTGAGATCATGTCAATGTTCATTTTTGCTCATTTACTTTTGCAAGAGGAGATGAAATAGCTGCCAATTCACAAAATGAAAGGGATTTTTGATAATAATATACCGAAGAGTAGATATGTAGAGGTAGGCTAAATGAAAAGTATAACTTAAAAGCAAATACATAAACTCAGAACCAACACAAACTGTTTGTGATTTTTAACTGCTTGAAAATTGCATTTAAAAAAAAAATCTATCCTATGAAAAAGTCTATCCTATCTGATCCTATGAAGACTCAGTACTAGTCAAAGGATGCGTTACTTGCCTAGTCCTATGCCTGGTAGAGAGTGCCAAAGATGAAAACTCACAGTAGTTAAGCACTTAAGTGGTTGATGGAATTTACAGGGTCAGTAGTGACAATTTTCCAGCCATTCTCTTACTCAGGCAAGAGATACTTTGAAATCAATGAAATTGCTCAGGATAAGCAATAAGGTGACCAAGTGCACAATCAGCCCCAATAGAAAAATTTCTTGTAGTTCATTGTGCAACTAAGCAGATAAGAAAAGTCTGCAGTTTCCAAACATCCCAGACACATAACAGCCAGACAAACACACAAGTGCACGTACCGGGGAAATGAAATTAGCAAATGGTGTCATTTGATTTAGCATGTGATCACATCTGACAGGCATGAGCCTGAGCTAGTCTCTCACGTGTTTTCTTGTTGGGGCTGGAAAAAGAAAAATATGAAGCTAGTTAGGCATGTTTCTGAATGTGATGCTTTCCTTTTCACCTTGCTTTCTTTTCCTTTTCTTTCAGTAAAAACACTGGAAATGTTTAAAATCCCTAAATCTTACAAGGCATATTTTTAATATCTTGTACTAGGGATAACCTTTTTAATAGTACTGGAAATCCCCATATAGCATATCTAGGTGTATCCAGATGGATTGCTTCCATATGAAGACATTTTCTTCTGCCATTTTTCATTCTATTGTACGTATCTGTAACTTGTGCTTTTTATAACGAAGGGCTACTCTTAATAACCTTATATTTATTTTATTTTATTTTTTTTAGAAAGAGCAGATGTGATGAAGTGAATGAGAGCTATTGTTTTAATAAAGCACAGTCATCTTCTCTCAGATGTTACAATAAACCAGATTAGATAGAGTTTTAATGGATAAAGTTCCAGCGTTACTTCTGCTGTTGATAAATGGTCTGAAATTTCATTTTCTCTGTTCTGTGTACCTTGCTTACATGCCTGTGTTTAACTGTTTAGAAACTGGAATTGTAACAACATGAAAGTAAAGAACCCCAGGATCACAAAATATCATGTTATATAAATGATGATTCCTACATGATAGGGAGAAGTGAAAGGTGACAAATCCTTCCCTCTCAATTAAATTCCCTTCATGAGAGTCTTTAGTACATTTCTGGCCATAATGTCAATAAAGAAATAACAGAAAACTCAAGTGTCATTATGGAAAAAAGACATTAAAACTGTTTTAAAGGTGGAGAGAGGGGATGCGCAAATATACTTCAAAGAGAGGGTCTTGTTTTCCTTTTATTCCTTCAGTATTTCCATGAAACCTAAGGCAATGACATCACAACAAAACAGGGTTGCCAAGATATACTATACAAAAACATGTTTTCACATGGTTACATTTTCTGCAAATTATAGTTCTTGGAATATAAATCAGAATAATTGTTTAAATCAGAGTGACTGTTGAAACAGATTTACAGAGATCAAATCAAAAATGTAATAATTCTTGTGGTTTCACTAATGCTCAGAGCACCAAATACTTCTGAAAATTTTGGTTGTCAGTTATATATAGTGTTTACATTAACATGCTGCTTGAACAGAGAAAATATATATTTTAAGATGAAAATGTGAATCCAGGGTTACAAGAATGTTTCTGAAACAGCTAAGTCATCTTGCTTCAAGTAAAACCAGATGTTTGCTTAAAGTGAAAGGCAATCATTTCTTTTAATTATGTTCACTGCTTAGGCCACCAGGAATATCCATATGTGCACACAATGATCCAATTAAAATCAAAGACCTTACGATGGAGAAAGCAATCAACAACTGAAAGACCACCAAATGACATGCGAGGCACTGACCTGGATTCCGCTGCCTCCGTTCTCTCATTTTCACTCAGCAAGTTGAACAGGAGGGACTGCTGCAGTCTGCCAATGTCCCCTGGGAGTGTCACATCCTGGGTCCCAGAGGTATCTCCAGGAGCAGTGGCTTCCTTAAACAGTTGCTCCAAATTGATGAACCTGGACTAGACACATTTCTCAACTTTGCACTGGGTCAATACCTGCAAAAACATTCCAAATTCAGTAAGGAAACAGCTGCAACACTCTTCCTTGGTCATTTCAGCTTTTAGGATGTGTGGCATTGTGGTGAGTCTAATGGAAGAGAGAAAAATATGGAAACTCATGAAGTGTTTTGCATGAATATTTCACCAGAAGAGAAGGTGACCGAAAAATGGATCTAACAGGTGGATATTCGTGTCCTCCTGAAATCCTGCTTGTAAATGCCACGTGACCATGCTTGGCAGAGACTGTAAGCGCAAAATATTAGCATGATGTTTCTTAAATAATCCATATTCTTAACAGCTCTTCCTATCTTTGACATTTCACACGCATTTATCACCTAAATTTTTATTGGCGGCTGATGGCTTTCAAACTTTACAACACTTTTCACGGTTTGAAATTTCTATTCAAAATTGTGTTGTTCATATATATAAGGATATATTCTTAGTCCTCCTGTGAAGAAGCACATTTACTCACTTAAAGGGAAAAACCACATCTTCTGGGAACTGGCAGCTAACTCCAGTAGGACCTCCTCCACTCCTCTGTGATCCTCTCAGAAGACAAGCACAGCTCTATATCCGTGTATTTCAATGAGAACTATATATTGTATATCAAAAATTGTGCATTACATTTACTTACCATGAAATATACATGTAATATTCACATAAACACACGTGCACAAACAGCGCTTATGTGCAGATAATATGTTGCAGGTGGGCATAACATCATATCCTCTGATTTTCTTTTTATAATATTCTTTCTGGAGCTGAACATTTTCTCCAGGAAAGTTTGACAAGTTAATAACTTCTTCTGCCCATAGTTTTCAATTGGTACTACCCCAGCTTAAAGGTACAGGACCCTTTATTGTTTTGTGGCATACATCTTGAGCCTACGTTACCTTTTGCTGGAGGTTGCTCAGTTTTTTGGTGGTATTTTATGTCAAACAGTTCCCTCACCAGTTTATGAAAAAGGAAAGAAAAAAAAAAAAAGAGGGAAAAAACCCCTTTGTAAAAGGTACTCTCTGACCACATGTATTTGTCAGAAGAGCTTGCATTTTCACACCAGACTGAATACATAATCAGGTGATAAAATGTCTTTACAAAAAACATGAATAAAACATATGGCTGCAGTGGGCTGCAGTGAACCCATCAGGATTTTTAACTGTAATTTCAATGAGCCAAAGAAACACCCCTTTCTATTTTACCAGGTTACTTCTGTCATGGTTGGGTAGGTCATTTCATACGTGCAGTTTCTATGAAGAAGGTGTTCTCCTTGTCCAATTGGGCATGATCTTGGTTCAGTTGTGCATGATCTTGGTTCAATTGCTATGTTGTTTTGCTTTTGTTTTGTAGTCCACTTTTTTCAGAAATACTTTGCACCAAAAAAAAGATCCTTTCACTTCCATCCTCACTGCTCTGCAAGACAACCTTTCCCTCTTCCAAGCTTTACACTCAGCCTTAGATTAAGGCCAGACACTACAGCATTCTTTGATAAACATGGATATGTATATATAACACCCACGTCCATGACAACTTTATTTTAATCTTCTGAGTCCTGTACAGTCTTTAAAATGTTTCTCCTTCACATAGCTTCACTTAACTGTCAGTGTTCTCACAGGACCCTCTGTGCATTGCAGCCAATTCTTTAAAGTTCCTCTCATTGTTTTGACTAATAAGCATTTATATTTAAACTCTGGGCCAGGATATTTAGAGGGAAAAAGAATCATGCAGACCCTGCAAATTTAGTAGCAGACACTTGATTTTTGTTGATTAGCTTGTTGCCAGGAATATCTTCCTCAAGGCACACTCCTTTCTTGAAACACAACATCTTCACCAGCTTTCAGCCTGAGACAGGAACCGAAACAAGTCAGCATTGGAGTGCATGGCCTCCAAGAACTTCTGGCACTGCTCAATGGAAAGTAGATGGCACTAATGCTGATATAGAAGGGTAGCAAGTAGGCTAATTTATATCCTAGAAGGATCCCAAAATATGTCCCAACTATTGTTTATTTCTAGAAGCTATAAAATAGATTTAAAGACTATTTTATTGTTTATTACCCAAGTCATAAAATATACAAGCACAGGAAATATAAACAACAGCAAGACAAGCTGAGAGAAGGCAAGCTTTCAGCTAGCTGAATCACCTCAAAATTCTAAGTATTATCTCATGATGGATGGCTGCTGGAGTCTGCAAAATGCTACCAAATCCAGTTCCCTGTTTCACACAGACCACCCCTATCGAACTGTATTATCACATATTTTCCTCAAAACAGAAAATTTAATTTCCTCATCACCACTTGGTGAGTCTTATGTTGAAAAAGGGCCTACTGCATACCTGTCTCTGGACTGGCTTTTCTAGAAGAATTGTTCTTCTCCGCTGTGTTTCAAGGAACAATCAAGAATGTCTACCTTCCTCACTGTGCGCCTGGGTAAGTTTTTCAAGTCCAGATTTTATAAGCTTTCCAACACTAAATTCTAATCATTTCCCAGTGGCGTGTTAAGTGATACAAACACTATCTGTTGCATGAGTTCCTGCTCATTCTCATTTATTATTCTTCTTTTCCTCACTGGTTTGGATGTAGCACACCCTTCTGTACATCTTTCTTTCCATGCTGCCACACTGAGTATCCCACTGCTAATCTGAGGGAGACTTAGGAAAAGGATATAAAATCAGAGGATAGCATAAAAAAGGGTCACAAATTATGTAACTAACACATTTTGTATATTGACATGCCCACACAGAGTCCACATATTCCCCATTACAGGCACAACATTTCTGGATGTAAATCCTCTGGTGACCAGGACTCTGCAGCCTCTCTAGAAACTTTGTTCTGTTCCTTGACTGTGCCTTTTTTTACCTAATGCATAATAAAATTGTCCCTCTCTGCAAGTTAAATTGGTTACATCTTGTTCTATGGATCGTGTCTGTGAAGAGCAGATTATTCTTTTAATTTAAAGATTCCTGAAAAAAACATTTGCTTTTGAAGCCCCCTGACTAGATGGTCTGGATTCAGCATATCTGGAAGGCCTTAACTAGCAGAATGAGCACTTTATGACTGACCAAGCAATCTGAACCAATCATTCTATTTCAAATGAGGCTGAAAAAGCATTTTGAGAACTTGCAGACAAATTGTATATTGGATGGAAACATCATTGCAAAATCTCAGAAGTTTGCAAAATGAATTAAGTTTTACAACTACTTTATGAACTTGGAAAATGTGAGGCTTAAATGGGAAAAGTTCAATATTTGTCTTTTCCTCTCCTACTTCTTATTTCATTTAGCCAGAAAATGAACTCAGTGTTTAACAAAATTATGCTTTATATCAAATAATATGTCAAATAATTACTACATTTGTTTAATGGAGTTTAATAATTAAGCAGCCTGAAATGCAATCACTAATATAGTTTATAGATAAGAGAAAAACATTTGAAAGGATCTTAAGTAAACTACAAAAACATGGGTTAATCTTATGAACAAGTGAAAGTCCACAATCCTGTTTAGGCCACGGTCTGCTGGTAATGCATGCACAATTAAAGTATTCTGTGATTTATGGAAGTCAGAAAGGAAATTACTCAAAAACATCTACACTGAAGGTTTGTAACTAGCTCCCTTCTCCCAAAGGACAGGACTTTCCTGTCGCCATGGCTCAGCTCAGAAGATCTTTGACTTGTTTTGCAAAATATTTGTTTGACTTCTTCATCTTCATATGTTAAATGTGCTCAGCTCAGTAAGATAACTGGCACAGAGGTTACAGAAGACTTGTAATTACAGTATCAATTCTTATAAGATATTTTCTACAAATGGAGGAGTCTATTTTTATTCTATTTTCATCTTCCTTGAGGAAAATGTTCAGACTAATTAATTTCCCTTGCCATTGAGAACTCAGTGCACCAATAAATATAATTATAATCTCTTTTAATTTTTTAAATTTTAGACTGTTTCAGTCTGTTCTAGTTGTTAAAATATCCATTCAGGACATTAAGATTAATGGCAAGGAAAAAAATGAAAGATTTTTCACGAATAATCAAAATTCTGAAGTTGATTTAATTTTAAAATATTTACAAGTCTTTTAGCTTATTTTAAAAAAGCAAACATTTAAAGTTGCCACATTGAGAACATTATCACAGAATATACAGATTATAAGAAAAATGAATTCATGAAACCTTAAGCAAAATATGTTTGAGTTTTCTTTAGCCGTGTTAATCTACCAGAAAACTCCATGGGAGAAAAATGCAATAATATAAGGTAAGAAAAAAATCAATTTGCAGTCATGAACAACATGTTGGTCTCAACATGTTGATTCTGTTTGGATCATGAATTTTCTTGGAGGAAAGCTGGGAATGAACTAGTTTGTTGCTATTGAGGAACAAGATGTGGTTCAAGGTTTATGTCAAAGCAAGCCCCTGATTCTATGATATTCACTTGTACTTTTTGTCTCTTTCTTGTAAAAGAAATCCCTTGTGGATATAGAAGTAGCAGAGCTGATTGACAACACTGCTAGAATTAGTCTTGGCCTAAGATATGGAACTGATTTTGCAAGTGAAAAATTTGTTAACTGAACTTTGGAAAAAAAAGGCAAACAAAAAAAATAAGGTTCCATGCCACTCCCTGAATTAAAAGAAATGAGAAGCCATCCTCCCCTGAGTTTTTTGCTGCTTATCGGTAAGTGCAGATATGCATTTTAAGGACTATGGTAACTGATGGCAGTGATACAGCTGGGATCTGAAATAATTGAACTTTTGAGCTTCATCAAGACAGTGAACATAAAAGATCTGCAAATCACTAGCCCTTCCAGTCTTTTGGGTTTTCACAAGGCCATTAGGAAAACCAAATACCAAAGGCATTTGAAAATCACTAAAACGTTTTGCTCCATGGCAAAAACCTACTGCAAATGAGATTCTAACCTATCTTCCCTTTTAAAAGTTGTAAATGCCCAAAGGCTGGCTGTGCTCTGTCACGTGCAGATGATGTTCAGCCAGTACCTGCAGACAGAGAGCCAGCGACAGGCTGCAGAACCCAGCTGCAGTGGGGAAAGGTTTGGGAGAATGGTTCCCTCTGATTATGAAGTGAGGCAAGGGATGGTGAGACCACAGCTCTGCAAATCCAGGCAAAGGCACTCACAGCCAGAATTTTGTCAACTGCAACCTCGCAGCCCATTGATGCGACTTACAGGCCCCTTCCATGCTGCAGTCAAAAATTATCTCAGGAACATATCTACATATCCCAAGGGAACTTGGAAAATGCAGACATTGCGACTGCAGCCTGGCAGGGGCAGCCCAGGCTATAGATTCCTTGATGGGTTTAAGGTGAGGGGATGGGAGGTAGAGGCAAGAATCTGAGGGAAGTGATCCTCCACACACTTCCCATCCCACCAAGCAGCAGCTCCAGGAACCACATGGAGCTTGGGTGAGAAGATTATAAGGTGTCTTGTTGGTAGAACTGCCACTACTCATGCAGTGAGTACTCACTCAGCTTCCAATGTTTTTGTTTTATCACCATTTTTTGTTATTTTGGGCTGGGGGTGGGAAACATTACCTGTGGGAGCTCCCCCAGCATATTGCCTTTGTTCCCGAATACCAGGTGGCATGTCACCATATTGGTGACATCAGGACATCAGGAACAGTCACCATATTGCCTCTGTCTGGGGAAACCAGACACTTCAGGGGGTGTCTGCCTTCTTGCTTTTTTTACTGGTGGTGAATATCTTTTTGTGGACACCATCTCTTTTTTGTATACTTTTGCTATTAATATTGCCATGGTTATTGTGTCTTTTCCACTGCTTTGTGCTTTTACTAAATTGTTATCTCAACCCATAGTCTCTCCATTTTTGTCCCTCCTATACCAAAAGGGGTGGGGAGAGGGAGCTGGCTTATTTGGAGTTTAATTTCCTGCTGTTGTTAAAACCCAGCTAGATAGATTTAGTTTCCAGAGAGTTCTTCAGAAACTGATTCATTCCTTGGTGCCCTTCTCTAATGCCATCTCATTGTTCTTCACAGGTCTTTGCACTGTGGATATCAAAATAAAGCCCCAGGGTAGCTTGCACCAAGTCTGAGGAGCTATTGATGAATGAATCCATTAGTCCACATTAGAAGCAGCTGTTTAACAACCATCATTTTTGATCCTTTTTAAAGAAATTACCTTCTTTATCCACTGCTTAAAATAATTTATTGGGGTCTATTGTTTAGGCAGATTACTTGTATTTAATGTAATGCTGATTCCATGCCCCTTCCTTCTTAAGGAAAGAACATCAACAAAAATTAAAATATATAACACTGACCTTTTTCTCTTATATCAGTGTAATATGTTGCTGTAATGTTATTGCTACATCAAAGCATTTTGAAATCTATTTTCATAAGCAAATGACGCTTGCCTTAAATTCTTCAAATTTTGTTATGAATCTGGTTGAACTAATATATATTCCATACTTTTGTCTGAAATCAGCATCTCCCTGACAATCCTGTAATTGCTAGCATTAGTATAATTATTCCTTTTTTGTTTAGTCTTGGCACTATCTTTCTTCTGACAGTCTGGCATTTCCAAAGTCTTGAAGTACTCACTGAAAGAGAATGCTGTAGATTCTAAAATCTTCCTTGGGTAGCTATTTTAAAACTTTCAAATGAAAAAGACCTGGATCTAATGCTGATTGTTATTTCAGAGCATTTATTATTACTAGAAAATAATATTTTTGATAACATATTATTTACCTTTTTCATTCAGAGTAAAAATATATATTAAACATGTCTTTGTATGTATTGTTATTTACTGTTCTAAAATCAGATCAATAACTTGTTCATTTTATTTTAGTCCCAAAAACTGCTTTCCTCATACTCTCCTTAATACTAACAGCCAGATTTCCACTTACAGTGTCAATTTTTCTACAGTTTCCAACATAAAAACCCCAACAAAACCCACATTATAAATTGGGATTTTTTTTTTTTTGCTACACCTGTTACAGATATAGGTATAGTTACTGCTGCTTTCATTACTAAGTATTTTGGTCCTTTAAACAAGGCTTTCAGTCGTGGGATTATGCTGTTTAGGGTTTGAAGTAAACAGTTTTTAATTACCACTCACATTTTTCTGATTAAATTTTTCCTCCCAGATGAATTGGTTTGTAATTGTTTTCAGCTTTGTGGGACTTTGCCAAGCACACGGGGTATGCACACACATGCACACAGGCACAGGCACTGCTGCAGGCATTAATGCACGAGTGTGTGTGTGTGTGTGTGTGTGTGTGTGTGTGTGTGTGTGTGAGCACTGGGGAGTGCGTGCGGGTGTGTGTCCACGTGTGCACTGTACAGCTGGGCACAGATGGTTGGGATTTTATTATGTTTATTCAAAACAACTACAATCAAGTTGCAAACGCTTGAGCTGAACCACAAGCATTGGGAAATTCTTCTGCTAACTTAGTGTCTCACACAGGATTGTCCTGCGCCGTATGCAACACGTTCTGACTTAGACAATCAACATGAACAATATTTTCAGATTCTCAGGACATTGAGTTCTTGCAACATGCAGCCACCAGCCAGCATTTCCCAGACTCCTGAAGTCCCCCAAAAGGAATCCTTCATCTTTCCCAAGGCACTGAATATTGGAGGTGCTTATTTGATTTAACCGTAACTACCAATGCTGACAATAACTTAGAAACAAATTAACATCACAGTATGAAAAGCAACATAGCAGAATATAAATACAAACTGCAGTTCTTTCCAATATTGGATAATACTCACATTAACATTAAATAAGGCAGTCAGAGAATATTGAAGAGGCAGAGATTAAGAGGTTAAACAGGTGATTTCGTGGGCAGAGGTCAAAAAGCCAACCTGATCAAACCCAGACACTTGTGGTGTCAGAAAGAATAACTTCATATTAGAAATTTAAAATCAAAACATCTGTCTTACTCAGGGGTAATTTAGCATTAGTGGTATCCAATTTTCCTCTGTGCAGTGAAACAAAGATTTTTATCTGCTATGAACTTGGAAGAGAAGGGTTGGGCTCCTTGGTACAGTTTATTACAGCACTGTCTCTCCAGTCCTACATAAGGGTACTTCAGCAGTTACACAATCTGTTTTGTAACCCAGGAAGAGATTCCATTGCCTAAAACTGAAGGATTCAGCATCATTTTAGGCGCTGAGCTTTGTCCTGCGTGGCTTCCACCTGAGTCTGCAGAAAAGAGAGTTCCTTGAAGGCCTGAAACCTCTGTCTCAGCTCCACTCAGATCTCTTGGGTAGTTTGAGGTACCTCAAATGCACCTGGTTGCCCGTGTTTAGGCAAAAGAATTCCACCTACCAGCAGCTTCTAAATTTGGGATTTCTTTCTTAGCAGGTTGGCCACCTACTAAGAGTTTTCAAGGTAAATGAAAGTTTCACATTTAATGATTTCTTTTTCATAATTTACTATTTGTGTTTTCTCTCCTTTGCTACTGATATGATCATGTATGTTCTGTACTTCATACCAGTGCCATGTATGAATTCATATCTTACCTGTACTGATCTTCCTTTTCTTACTGGTTTCCATGTTTCATATTTTAAGTAAAACTCTGATCTTAGTTTTTCTGATGCAAAAATTTCCACTGTTCTCAGGGCTTTCCTGTCTTCCTTTCTTCTGTCAGCATAGTGCTTTCTACCTGGTTTCACTGTGAAATTCCCAAGAACTTCAGTTCTCCAGAAGTTCTCCTGAAATTCTGCTGTGCCTGACAATGGAAGAGCCTTGCAAAGATTGGAAGGGGGTTGGACAAGATATTCAACTCTCCATCCCATGAAGGAACAGGCATTTTCCATATTGACTGCACTGAGACCTGGCAACCAGGGAGTACCTTCGGGAATGTCTATGGTGCTGGACCCTCGTCCTGTTTGTGCTCAGACCATGAACACATAAGCCCTTTTCCCAGAACTGTGGAGAATGCTGCCTGATCCTTGTGCTTCTAATTTTGCGAAGATAATGTCTTGTAACTATCTCATTTGGTTGCCTGGTCTCCTTTCTTGAATATTAAATATAATTAGTTATTATTATTATTATTACTCCAAAATAGCTCAAAACCTCTTTAATGACTTATTAGGATATTTTCAAAATACTTTTCAACCCATGATTAATCTCTGCAGTATAACTAGTACTGGTCCTCCCAAAACAGAAATTTGTGCATTCTTGGCAGAGCCAAGAAATTTTGAAAAAAAATGTTTATTTGAAGGATCATATCTTCACAGGTGTTATTTGAAGGACCATATCTTCATAGATGTTATTTAAAGGACCATACCTGCACAGATGTTAGTTTGCTCAGAGACAAATGTAGCCAAGTTAGTCATACATTTCCAGCATAATCTTCTTGGTGAGGGGCAAGGTAAAAATTAGTAATTTTATTTAAATTTACTGGCTTGGGATTACTCAATAGTCATAAGAAAAAGATGAAGGAGTCCCCAAGGAGGTTTCATTCCACTCATTTCAGGATCAGATTAAACACATTTTGATGTGTCTGTTTCCCTACAGGGAGCATGTAACTGTACATGTCAGACACTCATCATTCAGAGCTGAATTTAAATTTTCAAAATCCCACATTAAAGTGGGAAATCCTTTTTTTCTATATGTCATTATAAATGACCATTAGAAACATTATTTCTAGGCTCTGCTTTTGTTAAGAGCTTGATCTACAACAGCCCTTAGGACATTATGTGCAGATTATGCTGACAGATTAATCACACAGTGTGTTTGTCTGCTAAATTTATGGCACATCATATCACGTCTCCAAAATTACATGTATGAAGAAAAGATACCTTAAACTTTTTTTTAAACACAGTTTTAATTTGGGCTCTTCTGATGCTCTAATGTTTAAAAAACAAAATAGTAAATCAGGATGTGTGTACCACAGTGATTGTGCAGCAGCTCATGTAGTGGCTAAAATTCATGTTCTCATTAAGTGTGTCAAAGATCGAGCTATTATATACAAGCATGCAAACGCTATGGGGACAGGCACAGTATGTGACTTCAAACAGACCTGTGTTGGTGGGTCAGTGCACACAGTGATGTCTTGAACCCATCTAGAACTTCTGGGAGTGGCTGATACACAAGCAGAGAAGTAATAGAGAGAGGTCACTCTGCTAACATCTCCACAGGGGCCTACTGCACAGTTCCTGAAAGCAAAACTGCCTGAAGGCTCTCAGTCTCTGAAGCTGAGATTTATCAGAACACAAAACATGAATTTGTGTTTGAGAAATGATTGGTATCTTTTGACCCTGAAGTTGAATGAGGCTCATATGAACTAATCCGCTATTATCATCTTCATCATATTCAGTTATGCTGCTGGGTTTTGACCACACATCCCAAAATACACTTGAACATCCGTATGGACTCTGTGAAAGGAGTTAGACATGGCCCTGACATCCATGAACATTACTCCCCCTGAAATCCCTGGGAGTTATGTGTACATCTGAGGGCAGAGTTCGGACCATAAAGTTTAAGTACAAGCATCTGGGCACAATTTTCTCCAGTGAGCAGGATTCCAAGTTTCTGTAACATCTGCTGTGGGAACTATAAGTACTTTACATTAATGTTGTAAACTGTGTGAGCTATAATCACCTTTTTTAATGGGAAAAAATGCAGTCATCTCCACCTGGTGATTCCAATGATGCAGACACCTGTCTGCTAGGAATTGGGGTGAGACCATCAACACATTTCACACAAGCAGTTGAAGGGCTATGAGATGATAATGGCCTGAGGTTATAATTTTCAAGTGACCCATGGATGCTGGGCTTTTTCCAGCAGACATCATTGTCAGATAAGCCCTTGTTTCTCTGTAGGGACTCAGCTAGTTCTATCACTTCATATTTTTGCAAACTGTTTGGCTAAGAGATAATAAGTGCATGCAAGCATAGGAAAGAGTCCTTTAACCGTGTTGTGTGTACAGAAAGAACTATGCTGTAGAATCTATTCTTATGTTTTTAATTTGCTTCCTACTTATGTATGTAAATATATAGCAAGTAATGGTTTAACGTTTCCCAGGGCCATCAGTAGTCCTCTTATCTGTTTCTGGTTTCTTGATGGTTGTTGTCAATCTCATTATATCTCATTATATCTCATCATGTATGTGATGCTGATTAAGGAGAAGTAATTGACTACACTTTATGCTTAAAGCTGATTTTCCTCATCTATCTAATTAAGGGAATAGTGAAAAGAGGCAGAGTCATATAGCCCACAGTCAGGTGTATGTTGCCTTCCATAGGTTGTTATTGATACTTGGATCAGATTAAAAGAACCTAGAATAAATCTGCATAACACTTTTTATTACAGTTGTAGAATGTCATTGTAAGAAAAGAAACTGCTGTTGAACTCTAGATGGAGTTCTAAAGAGCTATGTGTGTACCCAGATACATTTTAACTAAAAATAAATCCTACAAGAATCTCTTTGTTGAAGGAGGAATATTTTACCACTCCTGCTCCTGTGCTAAATTTAGTTTCAAGACTGTCCAAAGGGCAATATTTCCAGCTGCATTTTTTAATGATTTCTTACTGTCTGGCCTGTGGAAATGAGTTGAAGCAAAAGTAAAATTTAGTGCCAAACTTTTCCCATACTTTCCCATTATTTACTGTGAAACCCTGTTGATGACCAGTGTATCATTCTCTACAAAAAGGAAGAATATATTTTGGAAAATTGACAATGTTCAGGCTATTTGAGTACAAAAGTAACTCAGGCCCCAAATCCTCAGTACCAGCCTGTACCCTTGGTCTGATGTCAGCAGCAAAGAAGGGGTTTCTAAACTTACAATGATGGCTGCACTGATCTATACATGTACTATACATATAGACAGAATCTGTAAGGTGGAAGAATGAATTGTCAGATGGAGGAACGGATGGATATCCCAGAATCCTATAAAAACACCACATGAAAGTCTTTTTACCACCAGTATAGTAGAAACCACTGAGTAACTTCCATCTCCCCTAAATGAACCCTGTTATGAAGGTCCTGATGTTAAAATCAACTTCCCACCGAAGGATGGTGTGCAAGGGTGCAGCACATCCCTGGAACCTCAGGAGAATCTCCTCTGCTGTTGTAACCCCCAGGTTACAGTACCAAGGCGGTACCTAGATGGAGTTTTGCCTTCTTGGATGAACATGAATTGATTCTTGGAGATTTTAATCCATGCACCATGTGTTTGCTATGTTGTAAAACAAAGTAGTGGAAGTATTTCTAATACTTTCCTCTGAGTCAAGGGTTAGGAGGCAAGATACCAATACAGATGGGAAAGGTTGGTTTGCTAAAGCCAGTTTAAAGTCAATGTGGGAGTATAATTTTCCTCTGCTTGTGATTTTATTCCCACTGATTCCAGCTCCAAGCATTGAGATGGACTGATGAATCCATGTTTTTACTGGATAAGCAGGTAGGGACAAAAAAATTCCACTCAACTTTTATTTTTAACTTACTCAAATTGTTACTAAGGAGTAGGTTTTCTTCCATGCAAAATAAAATGAACTTGAAGAAATTGAAATTCTCCAGCTTAAACTGCATGTTATTAACACTGGCTTAGAAAAGTTCTTATTTTCTGGCATCTCCAAGCAGTATGCCTTCAAAAGGAAAATTTAATAACTTGCTTCTTACCACAAGAATGGACCGTAAGCAGAATTACCCATCAACAGCTTTAAGCTCTTCAGTTGTTTGGATGTGAACGGCCTTCAAGAACCTTTCTGGATTCACCAATGTTGTGGGAACCTTCCACTTACACTTGGCTTGGGAAGTGTGAATTCTTATTTTGCAAAGAGCCTGGGGATCTTGCCAAGGCTAATATTCTGGGGTCCATATGTGCTAAGTGATCTGCAATTCTGGAGCACAGCAACAGGCAGTCAGATTGGGGAAGCCTCTCAGAGACACTTCAGCCAAGGAAAGGAATATGGATTTTTTTCAGGAATAAAGCAAAGAAATGGCCAAGAAAAGATCATTTGAAATTTGAAAACATTTAAGACGAGAACTTTTGTCCAGGCTATGTGCATCACAAGGAGTTTTTTGTGTTGCTGTAAGTGACAAGCACTTTCCTTAACACTGAATGTGTAAAATGAAGTGTCACTGCACTCAGGATTGTGAGCTCTGAGACCACAACAGAACACATGTTTTTTCTACATCCATTGGAACGACTACATGTGAGCTGGTGCAAGAATCCTGAGAGTGATAAAGCACCAAATATATACAGATGATATTTTTTCATTCATTACATATCAAGAACTCAAATCATTGTATTGTACTTTCATGTTATGAAAGTATTATTTTGTACTTTCAATGTTACACCAGAATCTGACCAGCACTGAAAAACACAAGCAATTCCTTATCTTTTTGCTTTCATTTTTGCCTAACAAAGTTCTAGGTCTTATGTCATATATAACCCAAGGTCTTATAGGTAGGAAAAATTAATCCAGCCTGCAGCACATTTATAATAGCTCTGATGAATATCCTCAGAAAAGGACTTAAATTATTCCACCACATTTACAAATGAGGTTCCCCAGACTTCAAGAGAGACATTGAGGTGCTGAAGCAACAAAGCTGGTGCAGGGTCTGGAGAGTAAATCCCGTGAGGTGTGACTGAGGAAGTTGAGGGTGTTTATCCTGGAGGAAAGACTCAGAGGGGGACCTTATTTCTGTCTACAACCACCTGGAAAGAGCGTGTATCAAGGCAGGCTTTGGCCTCTTCTCCCAGGCAACTGGTGACAGAATGAGAAGAAATGGCCTCAGGCTGTGCCAAGGGAGGTTCAGGTTGGCCATCAAGGCTCATTATGCCTTGGAACAGACTTCCCCAGGAGGTAGTGGAGTCACCATCCCTGGAAGTGTTCAAGAAACAACTGGATGTGGCACTTAGTGCTGTAGTTTAGTTGACATGATGTTCAGTCAAAGCTTGGATTTGATCCTGGAGATATTTTTCAGTCTTAATGTTTCTATGATTCCATCATTCTATGCATAGCAGTTTATTTGATGGCACATAATAATATGAAGATTGTTTTCAATGACAATTGATAACAATATTCACTCTAGAGACTACTGCTTTTCTGGCTTCCAGGAAAGGTGAATTTTTCTTCAAAAAATACTCGCAAACATTGACACTGTTTCTGGGATCATTACATGAAATTATTTTATCATTCCATTGAATTATTTTGATCTCTCTTTGTTATAGTACATACACTTTAGTACATTGCTGTGGCACTTTGTAACATCATAAATCTTCAGGTGAGTAAAACTGGTATTAAACATTAAATATTATATATTTAGAATACCTAAAAAAATCTGACCAAATCATTCTGGACTTTGACACTTCTGCATTATATGTTTCATAGTTCAGTGCTAGGAAAAAAAAACACTTAGCACTGAAGTTCCTGTTTGTTTGATCTGTTGTGACTGGGTAGAATTAAAAGTAAATATCTCAGCGGTTTCTCATTGAAACTTGCAACTTTCTTAATGACTGGTGTACTTTGTGTAATATACAAAGGCATTGGCTTAGCAAGGTTTGGCATATATAATTCCATTAAAATGTAGTGCTTCATAAAATAAAATTGTCTCTTCTTAGTTAACTCCTTCTCCAGAAGTGAAGAATACTTCTAGTATGGAAACAGTGGGTGCTTTTCAGGAGGTGTTTATGTAAACAGAGCAACAAGAGGAAGGGCCAGCAAGCAGATGGTCTTCTTCTGACTTTTCATTTTAGAGCTACTGTAGCAGGTGTTGAAAATGCCTTCCATTTTCCTGATGTAATAATGAGGGGAAAACAGACCTTTAGGAAAACCACAGAAAAGAGTAATGACGGAATATGCTGTCATATATCAGTAGGAAACGTTCAAAAATGCAATTCCTTTCATGGAACTGATTAATATTTCAAACAAATGTGTGCTGCACAAAGGAGATGTGGCTATTCACAGTGGCTATAAATTACTGCAAATTACTCCAGAGAAAGGTCTGGGAAATGAACATCACTTTTCACAAGGGCCAGGATGTTGGCATGAAAATAGTTTGTATTTACATTCTAGCATTTTCATAACATCAACTCAAGCCATTTCAGAGTAAGCGTTCTTCCGATTTTGTGGGATTGCAGCCTCTTGTGTTTTCCTTTCCCTGCCAGTCATCACAAAGAAAGTGCATTTATAAACACACTCAAAGCTGGGCAAACACAAACACATGTTGCATCCAGTTGTTAGAGAACATGTAGAATTATCTGTCATGAAATAGTTACGAATATTAGAAATTTTAAAATTAATTTTAGTTTGTTCGTTTCTTCCAGTTTTAAATTTACTTTGGAAAAGTGGAAGAATGCAAAGAGATTGAGGAAAGAGAGACTATCTTGACAGCAATGATCCAGAATTCTCCCTTACTAAATATTTTCACGTCTGAAAACCAAATGACATTCTAAATTTCTCCTCTTTCTTCAGAAAAACACTACTTTTATGGCCATCACTCTGAGATCTAACATATGCTTCTGAGGTCAGCTGGCTGGAGAGAAGACAGAGATCCTTCATTTTATTGACTCCATAAATAGTCAAACACGAATGATTGTGCTGAAGTTTCAGGAACATTTAGTTCACACCAGACAAGCTCAGTGTATTAACATTTTAAATCACATCCTTTGGTATTTTTCATTTACCTTATTTCTATGGTTAATCTTGTGATTTGGGCATCTGTCTTTACAACACTGAATATCTGAATTGGAAGAGTGCCATTCATCAAACAGTCTGACACCAATTTTACTGGCATTTAAACTTATTACAAGTTGATTAGCATTCTGCACTTATTCTGATTGCTGGATTTCACTTACTTGGGCTTATACAATTTTCAGAAATAATCTCAGATTTTATAAGGCTCTGGTTTTGCATATCCAATTTGAAAAACTCATTTTCTGTTTTATGGACATGATGATGTATTTTCTACTTTTGTTAACTGCAATTGGGTTGTAGGTGACTTAGGCCAAAATAACAAGCTCTAATGTTTAAAAAAATATTAGATTTCTTAGAATTTAAATTAGGTGAATTTGAGACATCAAAAATTAATAGTCACACCTAAAATCTTTCAGAAATTAGCCCCATAGTTATCTGAAGTAGTACTTTATTTTTCTGTCTAAGGAAGAATAAAGCTACAAACTAAAAATAAGATCTCATTGGAATTGTCTTTTCTTAGTATGCATCATTAGAATTTTATAGAGAATGAGTGAAATTACACAAATGTAGATACACCTGATGTACATAAAGGGGTAAAAGTCAAAATAAGTAGCAAAAGATGTGCCTTTCTGCACTTAGAAACGTCAAGTACTAATAGTCTGTGAAGGAAAAGAAGATAAGATTCCCTTAGATTTATCTCCTGGATATAATCATATAGTCATAGCATAATTTAGGTTGGAAAGAACCTCTGGATATCTCTAATCCAACCCTCTACTCAAAGCAAGGTCAACTTAGATCGGATTGCTCAGGTTCTCGTCCAGTCAAGCTTTGAGTTAATTCCAAGGATGGAAGTTCCAGAGATTTTCTGGATAATTTGTTCCAGTTTTTGGCCACCCTCATGGTGAAAAACTGTTTCCTACAATGTAGTTGGAATTTCCTGTGGTTTTCACATAAGAATTTAATCACTGAGCATCTCTGAGAAGAGTCTGGCCCGGCCTTCTCCATACCATCACCTTAGGTTGCTATAGGCAGCAGAAAGACCCCAATTCCTCTTCACTGGACTTGCTCTAGTATGTCCATGTCTTTCTTGACAGGGTGCAGTACCCTGGATGTGGTAACACAAATCCCAGATAGAAGGAAATAATCACTATTTTTATAGATATTCTGCCTTTTCCTTTTCAGCAAGACTGTTCAGAGAATAAAAAAAAAAAAAAACAATTACAAAAAACTGACTTTTGGTAATAAAGTCAAGTGAAGAATGAGCATGAGGATAGGGTAAAACTGTCTGTGGAAGTGGTGTCTAACTCAAAACTGTGTGAACAACTTGGCAATATGGGTGACTGCATGTCCTGGATCTGCTTGGTCTGCTGATGTAGACAAAGAATGCCATGGAAAATCTCAAGAATTCTTTTCCCTACTTTCCGCAGGTGTTTAAATCCAGAAACACTCAGTAACATTGTCTAATTAATCTGTCATGAAGACCTCAGAATAAAATTCATAATTAGTGTCCAACAAAAAAGCAAGTTTTTTCCTTCTGCCAGGAAGAGTAAATAAATAAATCAATAAATAAACCAGACAGAATGTTCCAAATATCTACAAATCAGGATTTTATTGGCCAAAGCAGAAAAATGTGTTTGAGTGAGGCAGAGTGTATTAGCAACAGTCCTTATCTTCCATCAGAGAACAGCTATCTGGAGTGTCCCTGAAGGAAAGAGGAGCATCTATGTGGTGGCCAAAGTGCAAAACATCTTCAGCTTTACAGGGGGGAAAAGAGCATCTTTCACCCCAGTCCAGACCTAACCAGCAATCTGTGAAGTTGCATCACCTACTTCCTGTGCAATGCATCACTTGCCATAAGAACAGATGTACCGGGTCAGACCAAAAGTCCATCTAGTCCAAAATCTTTTCTCTGACAGAGGTCAGTTACAAAGCAAATTTTGTTAGCAAATAGGTGTGAGCAAAAATCAAAAGCAGGAATCTGAACAGCCATGAACTTTGAAATCAAAATCCTCAGTCGGGTCAGAAATTATTCAGAGTTTTTATCCCTAAAACAGGTCCACTCACAAACTCTGCCTGACAGCACCGAATTCAGTGTGTGCTGGTGAGTGTGAGTGGAAAGACACAGGAAGTGAAGAGACAAATTCCACAGCTTGAACTCCATGCCTTGTAATAAACATTGGTTTTAAATCATTGTGGAATTAGCCCAAGAGAGTTGAATCATTCTGCTGCTTGTCTCAGTAATCTATTAAAGACATATACATACTTGCATAGTCTCTCACTCTGTCTTTTCATTTTCTGACCAGCTGGATAAATGTTGATAACATGGTACATCGTCCTAATTTTAAAAAAGCTCTGTACCTTAAGGATGTGTGTTTATAGGATTATTTGACTTCTTCATGACCTAATACAAACTCTTCTGCCAAGGGATGAACTTGATGCAAAGGCCAAATTTTAACTGGAAACACCCTTGGAGTTTTTTTGCAGCAGAATGCCACACACTGTGTGTGGGAATACTCATGTCCAGGACAGCCTTGCAGGGATTACTGAAATATGAATCCTGTTCTTAAAGCACTGCACCTGAAAATACTCTGATCACTTACATAGTCATGGATTAGGTTGATTAAAGATACAGGTAGGTATCCATCCTCTGGATAACTGGGGTATGTAGAGGAAACAAGATGCCAGAGGTACACACAGGATATTCCAAATTGGTGGTTCTGGTGATGTTATTTACATTATGACCATCACTGCAGAGTTTCACTTTCAAAGATCACACCCACAAATCAAATCCAAGTGTGCTCAATTTCCCCCCCCCAACAGTAACAAATGTCAATCTTAACTCCAAGCATGAATTGTCTCCTAAGAATAAATCAACAAAATTCTCCTATTTCAAACTCAGTTATGACCACAACATTTTGCACTGCAGCAATAAAGGGGCTTAGGAATGAAATTTTTCCAAGAGAAAGCAGCTCCCACTATAGCAAAGCAAGGGAAGATCTGTTCATATGAGTAAATGAGCGTACGCAGGCATGAGAGGGGACACGTCTCTGACTCTTTTATCACAAAATGGCCCACACAGGTTGGCCACTGAATCAATAAGAGCATGTAGGTATAAACAGAAAAAAAGAGGTAACACCTCTTCCTTCTGAGCAGGAGTGAGGTTTCAGTCCCCCGTGTATATCCATACCTGTGTGTTGGTGTGCACATCTGTAAGAATGACATCTGTTCATGGTCCAGAAGACGCCTTTGCACTGAAGTTTCAATTCACTTCTCATCAAAAGACACCTTCCAACAACTTACCCTTGTGCTGTTTCCATTCTCCTGCAGCTTTCAGGCCTCAGAGACTGACAACCAGACACCGGAAAGTGTTTCAACAAAATGTTTACTAATGCAAAAAACCTAGCAGGAAGCCTTGCATTTTTATGTAATACCCATGAACTCAAATCAATTAAAATTTTGGTTCCGCTATAAATGTTTCAGCCAGCTCTGAGCAATCCCTAGCTGACACTTCCTTTACTCCAGGAAGTGCTAAGCAGCAGCAAAGGTTTCAGTCCAAGCCATTACGTTAATAGAGCAACAACAGACCCTGTGCCATGTGTCTGACTTCTAAAGGGCCGCTCGCTGTCCACCTGGCACAGCACTCTGCACATGCTGCTCATGCTGCAGAGACAGAAAACTCAGCAGTCACCAGGGGTAAACTTCAGAGCTGAAAGGAAAAGGAGAGGGACCTCTGCTTCAAAGGTCTCACTGAAGCACTGATGGGGCTGGTTGAGTCTCTACTGTAGTTCACTTTCCCCTCATGTTTCTGAATTTTGTGTAGGAGCTGGAGTTTTTCAGCCCTGTCCTTAACCACTCCATAAAAACAGTGGGGGATTGACTTGACTTAACTCACATGAAGGGAACAGGGCTAGCTTTCCAAACTGGCAGTGTCTCTCCTTCGCCTGCTGAAGCCAAGCGTGCTGCCAGCAGGCCCCAGGTGTGCGCCACATGAGCAGGTGAAGAAAATAAAAAATGTTTATATGCATTGCGATGACAGTTCTGAGTCCATGTAAAGCAAAATACATGACAAGGAGTGTGGTTATCCCAAGACACCAGCATTCCTCATGTGTACAAACAGGCAGGAATCCAAAGGCACTCTGCCTTCATCTTGGAAAAAAGTCACTGGACTGTTGCTCTTTAACATGTGTTTTTATTTTATGTTTTTAAAATTGATTTGTTTTCAGTGCTACACTTTTTTTTTTTTTTAAATACATTTTCCTCAAAATAGGCAGCAAGGAACCGCTTTACAAGACAGAATCTCGTACTGCATTTACACAACTGCCTAAATTTTAGTGAGATCAGAATCAGCCACAGACAGGTCCTTTCAAACACACTAATTAAACTACTCTTTGCAACTGAAGTTTAAATTGGATTTGTCCCTGTGACAAAAGCCTCCATGCTTATAGAGCTCAAACAAGAAAGATCTAACACGCAGCTTCTTTTGAAACAGTACGTGGCACTCATGACCCATTCATAGGAAGTGTCCCAAGCTGACAGTCTGTTGATAAAAAGCTTATGTACAACCAAAGCCAAGTGAACTTTATGATAAAAAAGAACCTTCTTGCTCTGTGTTCCACTGAGGGGAGGCAAGCATTTTTCTTTTCTTTAAAGAACCATTCTGATTATATTTGTTGTGTATCTTGAACAAAACCTCTTCTCTCAGACAAATTGGAAATTCATATCATATTAATGGAAATTCATATCATATTAATGCCAACATTTACCCATTAATGCACATTCTATCACATCAAAAAGAATCATCTTGGAAATACATAGTAGATATGGCAGAAATGCCACAATGAGCAGATCAGACCACCAGTCTCTTTGGTAATTTATGATTCCATGAACAGTGAGACAAATGTGATAAAAATGCTTTACATGTGACATGAGAAGATGAAGTCTCAAATACTAAACCTCAAGAAATTTTATATACCAAACTATTTCAGTTTGGTACATGCTGAAACTTTCTTTTAAGGTTAAGAAAATGATAAGAAAATCACAAATGCATTATCCAGCTAATTCAGATTCTAAAATGGAATTTTGGGGTTGAATTTGTTGTTACGTATAGAAGAATCTTTAGTTTTTAAAATCTTAAATTATACTGTGAGGTTTAAAAAAAAAATATTCAAAGCAGTCACGCACCTGCTTGATTCAAACCTGCCTGTTTCCAGCAGACTTTGTTGGCACAGAGGTGTGTGAGTGAAAACAAAAAGGGGCTCGAAAGACCATTTGTATGTATATGCTTTTATCTAAGCAGGGACATAAATTTTGACCACAAGATCATGCCTGGTTTAAGATGAACAACAGAAAACAAAATGGGCCTCTTGAGATTTTATTACCATCTTCACTTTTAAAAAAATAATATCTTTTAAATCGTAATCTACAAAGTAAATGGACTATATATATATATATCTAGAGCTGCATCTGTTTCAGAAACATGAAACAGCCCCGAAGTTCAGGTTGGGAGGTAGAGAACGGGTGGCTTCCAACCAAATGAGTTACTAGCTACATTTTGTTTCCTGAACGTGCACTGGCTGCTCTGCTCTGTGGATTGTTACCAGCTTCAGCATTTTTAAAATATTTCCCATTACCCTTTATTTGATATTTTATGCTTCCCCTCATAAACCCTTGAAGCAGATTAATTGTGCCTGTGATGTTTGTTTGTAAGTACAGCTGCTCTTCCTTCCAGTTTGTTTTATAATTGTGATGTCTCAAAGATATCCTCATAAAACTGACGGGTGGATCTGCAAACAACCAGAGTTTTATCAGAAAGGAAATCCAGATTGAAGTTATTGGAGAAAACATTTGAGTAATGCTCAATGTTACCAAATAAAATCACAAAAGAAAACTTTTAAAAAATTCATCACTTCTTCTACTTGTTTATTATGTGTATATAAATACTGCTAATCCTGTGGTTTATATTGTTTGGTATATACAAATATACAGTTCTGGTACAGTAGGATGTCTTAGAACAAATAATAAATCCAAGCTCAATAGTATAAGATGTAATACTAGTTGGTTCAGGGGCTGTCATGCTGTACCTCCAACAAGTGCTATATTTCAGGATTCTTTTGTTTATTAGTTGGAAAGAATGGGTGAAGTTTCAGACCAAAGCAATTGCTAACTATAAAACCAGATCAAATAAAGGCTTCAGTTTGAAAGAGCACCTTTAAAGTCCATTTGTGAGATACACTGTTCAGCTGTTAAATGTCTTGTAAGTTTTCCAAGAACTTTGTTGAGCTTTCTTCATAAAATCTATATTATTTTCATTGAAGATTAATGATAGATTTATTAAAAAATAAAAAAACTTGGAGAGGCTTTCTGTGATTATGAACAAGGGTCATCACACTACATTACTTTGGAATGTTTTTATAAGCATTGTCAGTAGAAGTACAGTTCAAAAAAATCTATAGACCAACTTTTTCAAGTCTGTTTTTCATTTTTAAAGGATTTAATTTATTTTTTTCTCTTTCATTTACAAGTACATGAACAATACCAGACAAATACCAAAGCACCATTCTCAGTTCCATCCACACATTATCATTGAATATCATTTCATTATCAGTTGTAACTGAGCAGCCATGGTCAAATCAACAGGGCAAGGTATGTACAAGACAGGGAGGATTGTGCCTGTGGACTGGCACATTGCAAATGAGGACAGAACCTGTGAAGAGGGAAAACAGCTCCTGGGCCTCCGTTTTGTCTTACCCAAGGCAGGATAAAGGGTGCAGAGTTCCGTATGGCTGCCAGAGAGGATTTGTGCTTCAGAATGAAAAAACCTGCATAAAACAAACAAGGAACCCTTTGGGGCTACTGCAGCCAGTAAGGATTGTCCCAGGAACCAGCTGATGTGAACCAGGGAATGCAGAGGGCTGCCTGCCCCTCGCCAGCCCATCAGGCTGCAGGGCTTTCTGCTGTCTTGTCCTGCAGAACAAGTGGTGTCCACTGTCATGGGGATGGCAGAACCAAAGAAACAAATTGAAGTGTCCAAGATGAGTGGCTGGTTCTCCTTGTCCTGACTTCTCCTTGCCTCTCTGATGGAGAGCATTGCTCTGCTTTTTACAGGGTCTACCACTGTTGAACCTGTCAGTTTATATGGACTCAGGTATCTGAAAATGATTTGGATAAAAGTATAAGTTTTTCACAATGTTGCCCAATTTGAGATACTTGAAAAGCAGCTGAAAGCCAAGAAAGCTCTTCTAAGATGCAGTGGCCTGGGTTCATGCCATACTAGGGAAGCACCATCATGGATGGAATTGGTTTTGCCTTTGCCTATCCATCAGTACAGACGGGGATATGCAGAATGTGGTTCAGGTTTTACAGAGTAATTATATGCTGGAGGATACTGAATTACTCCTGGTGGTGCCTATTTCTCCAATAATTAGAGAAAACAAACTGTGGCTTTGATCCTAACTCAGGCATCTTAATTGAATTACCTGAATCCAAGCCTCTGTGTTTAAACATTTTTCTTCAATCTTATGTAACTTAAGTAACCACCTGTATTGGTATGCACATTTTTAAACAACTTTGTAAACTGCAGAGTCATCAGTCATTGCTAGAGAGCACTACATTTGACAGAGAGAAATAATGTAATTTAAAATAAAGACTTCTATCACTTTTACCTGAAGGAAAATTAGGACTGAAATGGTAAAAGTACACTGGACCATTTTGGGAAATTCTTGTAAGCAATGGTGTCAGGATACCACCTTCTGTTGCTAAGTATGTGAACTTGAAATCAAGGATAAGTTTAAACAACCTTAAAGCTTCTTCTAAAAAAAAAGAAAGAAAAAAGCAGCAGTGTTGGAATTTGTTCCCTTCCTCAGAAAACTCTGTAGTCATCAAGATGTCACTGCAGTCTTTCCCAGTATTAATGAGAGAAAAGGTATTATATATCATAGAATCATAGAATATTCTGAGTTGGAAGAGACCCACAAGGATTATGAAAGTCCAGCTCCTAGCCATTCCCAGGATAATCCCAAGAATCACACCATGTGCCTATGTATTTGGAAGAGGAAAACTGCAGATGTAAACTGTGGTTCTATAACCACTGTTATATAATAACACATAATCTAACTGTGGTTATATCAGCTAGAGCAGCAACACCTTGTGAATCTTGAACTTAAATTAACATACAATTTTTTTCATACCAGATGAAAAGTCTACAGGACTAGAGATAAGGATCAAATTAATTGCCTTTTATGAAACATCGCTCTAACAATTGACAAATCTTATTATAAAAAATCTAAATGCACAAGAACTGAAAATGCCACAATTTTCACTTCAAAGAGGAAAACAAAACCTCTCAGATAGAGTCACAGAGCTGTCCTTACTCTACTGAATTAAAGAGTGCCTGATCATATGCATACCACATGCATACCACCAGAGCAGGATTGTTTGAACTGTTACCCTCTCAGGTGGTCCCTGGTATAGTCTTGGCCTGGGCCAGCTAATATTCTCCAAAACTGTTCCCAAACACACTCGGGGCATTAGCATGTGTCAGGAGTTACTGTCTGTCACTAACTTTACTATGATGTCCTGTGTGGGACAGCAGGAAGGTTGAAGAATGTGGATGTGAGCTAGGTCATGCAGCTGGTCCTGGTGAGAGGAAATGGGCATCAGCAGCTTTTGGTTTCCCAGTTAAAGGCAGGGCCACCAGGGCCAGGCATAGGAAATGCAGCCCTCCATCCATCTGAAATATGTCACTACATCCTCTTTCAAGAATTAAATATATACTGCTGATCAAAACCTCAGTGTGCTGTTGCTTCTCAAACTCAAAACACCAAAAAAACTGAGATAAACCTCACCCTTCAGCGAGTCTTCTAATTACCCATCAGTAATTATGCCACAGTGTCCTCCATCAGCATGGCTGTTGCTGTGACAGTCCATGTGACATCCATGTCTCCTAACACTCACATGCTGACATCCCATGATGGTCGATCTGCAGGAGTATTTACTGATTCCAGCACTACTGAGTTAAGACAAAACTTCTGGCAGGTTCCTGGAGTAGGTAATTGAACAGTTCTTTGCAAGAGATGCTGGGGTCCCATACCTCTGCAACCACCTTCATGATCTTCCCTAATTCCTGCAAAAGTGCCACTAGCCTGTGGTCATCCTGCCAATTTAGTCATTATGGTGGTGGACTCTGAAGCTGGAAGGCACCAACCTGTGATTAACCCTAGACACAGTGCAGCAATCATTTTGAGTTACTACCAACCTAAGCCAGATTTGAACTGCTGACCAAGAAGTGAAAGACTTTGTATCCTATTACCAATATCCTAAATCATTCAGCCTCCCCTGCAACTATATTTTTTGGATTATTATGTAGGAACAATAATAGAATACCCCATAAACAGGTTCTTTAGATATTCAAACATGTCAGGTTGTACTTTCTACATTTTCAGATAATTGTGGAGTAAATATTTGTTAAATGAAGTATTTTACATCTGTCTTGGACCAAAGTGATCTTTCTGTCAGTAATACCACAGAACACTTGTAAAAGTATGCCGGCCATTACAGAGTTATGCACTCTTGGCAAATACAGTCTTTGAACTCATGTTACTGTGCTGCCAATAAAAAACATGTTCTTTTTTATCAACTGGATGTCTTTCAATTATACAATCATTGTCTGACAGAAAAGCAGTTGAAATAGATTTTAAAAAATCCTTTTTTTAAATTTCACACCAGTTGGCAAAAGGTTAATATTTGTTTGCCTGACTCTCAAAGAGACATTTGGTGTAGTTCAACAGTACAGAGAAAATACTGTATAAAGATCAAAAGGAAAAAAAGCATGCACACTTTCCTGTGAAAGACAACACATGGTCCTTGCAGAAGGAAATGCTGCATTTCTTTCCCATATATCAGAGCTAGTCCTTCACCTCATCATGGTGTTCATCTGCAGTTAAAGCAAATTGTGCTGGAGCTGGAGGCCTGGTCTGACCAACATTTTCATAACCCTTTTTAATCCTATAGAACACCAAAAGCAACCAGTTACCAAAAGTAATAAAATAGCTGGTTCAATCTAGACTGCCATTGCACAGACATTCATATATGCAGCCTAATTCAGACTATACTTAAAATTGCTAAATTATCTTTCCCATCACTGTAACCACTGAAACACAGAGAAATTACTTTTCAAGGACATAATAGCTCTGAAAACACCCACCACCACCACCTAGTCAGAACTGCACATGACAGCATGGATGCACTTTGTGATCCAACATGCTGCCACACTTTATCCATTCCAGCATAACCTCACACACACCCAATATGTGCACAAAATTTACTTCATCCATAGGTTTACAACTAACAAAATACAATTTCAATACTAAAGATATGCCAAGGTGTCCCTATCTCTGAAACACATGCAGCTCCATCTTTTTCCACAAGCAATGCTACTCCTTTTGTACTTTGGAAGTTAGTTTAACCTTCCTATGAAGAAAGGATGCGCTTTTAATTGTCACTTATGTAATCAGCCTCTCTGTCTCCTCTTCTTTCCATGTGCAATTACAGTAGTATTTGTCTAACTGGTGTGTGATTGCACTAATGTGGGATGCACTTGATCACCCTTTGTTTGTTTTTAATGAGGGAATTTGTCTTCCTCCTGAGTCATTCCTCTTTGCATTGCCCAGAAGTACCAAAAGACCTCTTTTTTTTCTACATGTATTGTCCTATTTATCTGCTGCACTGTTTCAGTTGAAAATTTTCCCTTTTCATGTGAAAGATCCTACCGCATTTCTTTTTCCTTACTCTTACTAATTTTTCAGTACTTTTTTCATCAGCCACCTCCTGCCTCACTATTTTGCAGGGTCCTCTTTTCTCCTTTGCCTCTATACAGCTCCTGTAATTATCTTTTTCAATGATCCAATTAGTGGAGGTGTGAAGACAGGTCAGGTGCTGCTGCAAACTGAGTCCATTTGTGCCTGATGGATTTGTTAGTTAAATCAGATACCTTCCCCTTTCCAGCTTTGTCGTTGGATAGGATGTGTGCACTGAGAAATTTCCTGGGTGTGGTCTATTTTTAACCTTGTCTTTGAGGTTCTATGAGCTGTTTGTCAGTTTACACAGTTAGGTAGGCTGCAGTGGGCTACTAGCACAGCAAATGCTCATTCCAAAATACCAACCAGTTCTCACAGCTTCCTGGGAAAGGGGGAGGGAGGGAAATCTTTGTTGATGGGCTGCTCTTTCCTCCTGTTGATCTCTCCCAGAAAGAATTATTCAGGGATGCTGCAGTCTTCTGTCTACAGGGAAGGTAATGCTGTTTCAGAGGTAGTGAATGTGAAAAGAAAGGTGGAGGAAAGTCTCCAGAATCCCAAACCAGCCACTTCTCTTCCTGCCTTTGATGGGAAAACTGTATTTCTTTCATCATCCCACTGCCTTTTACTTATGTAATCATTCCTTAGAGAAAGGAATGGTTACTTAAAAAGAATGTTTACTTGATCCATCTGAAAGTGTGGGAGAAGAATATGCTGTTGTTGTAAGCACACAGTTTGTGGTAATTGGGAGTGGGGCTGTGGCCAAGCCTCATACATAATGGGCTACAGCTGTGTAGGACAGGTGACTGGTATTGAAGGTGATGAGACGTGGAGTGCTGAGGTGCACTGACCAACCACAAAAGGGTAGAGAGGACACACAGGTGGAATGCATGTAAGATCAAGAGTTTAAACGTTGTACTGAGGAGCAAAGAAGAGCAGATGCTTGCAGCCTTCTGAAGTGATAGATGTTGCTCTGTATGAACAAATGCCTGAAGCCTTCTTCAGTGTTGGTTGTGGCTCCGCTGTCCCTCTGCTATAGCTGAAGCAAAGTTAAGTCTGAAGAAAGGATGGCTAAATGGAGTAGGTGGAACATAATTGGAATTCCTAAGATATATCAAAGCTAGGAGATGGTACAATCAAAACTATTCCACACAAAGATTTGGATTCACTGGGGCTGAAGTATATATCCTTTTTGTCTTTAGACAACTCTGATATCAAATTTTCTAATAATGATTGAATTTTTTTGTGGATTTGACTCAGCATTTATAGACCTCTGGACCCAGGTAGCTCTGTATGAGAGAGGGATTTGAAGGTGTTGTGAGCATTTTGTACCATGTGGCACATGACCCCTCACACAAATCAGCATTTACAGAGACCTATTCCATCTACCAAAGCCCCAGGTCCTCCTTTAATTATGCCTTCTGTTTCCATTGCATGTAACAGAAACTGAAGGACAACTGGAAACTGTAGAGAAACTTTCGGTGACTGCCTTTCTAAATTAAACACAACAGTGAAGTGCCTGCAATTAATAAAGATGAAGATGGATCCTCTGTAGCACTCACCCAGGAAGAACCATTAATGACCCTTGCCTAAGATACTCATATTACCTCTTACTCTGCCTGTTTCACTGTCTTGTAGAGACAGGGAATATATATTATTACATCTATATTTAAAATACCAATCTTAAATTGTCTTGTTGACAAGAGAAAAAAATTCTTTCAGGGACTGATTCACTTAACATAGATGTCTGTTTTGGTAACTGCATCCTGAAAGTGTCTGTTTCTCTCCCCTGACTGTATGAGGAGTTTTGATAATTTGCTCAGACTTGTCTATGTTATAACTACCTACATACCTGTATTAATGCTGTGCTAGGTATCTATATCCCTTGACAGGAAACTTGTAGAATTAAAAGAGTCAAAATCACATCATTTGATCGTCCTTAAATAACAAACCACAACTCCACCAATAAATCCACAGCCATAAATGGCCCAGCTCCAAACTTGTCCTCATTCTCATAACCTCTCCATAACTAAAAAACTATTCCACTCATAATACCCATGTCATGAATCACCAGATTCTTCCTTTCTAGTTTCTTGTATGGGATCTGCTGTGAGCCAGCTCCTTGGTAACACATCCTCCCCTCTGCACAGTGCAGAGTCCAAATGGGTGCCGTGGCCACCTCAGTGATCAGACTGAGCAAATCTCTAAGGATTAGGCATGTTCCTTCTACAGCAACTCAGCCAAAAGCTCAAACACACCCTGAAAACCAAGAAAAGTATCAAATGTCTTCCATGGGCACTTTCCTCACTTTGCTGATTAGATGTGAGATGCCCGATGAAGGAAAGAGGGAAGATACAAACACAAAGTGTAATCCTGTCGGGTCCTGAAAGGTGTTGATAGCTAGTGATAACCCCAGACCTTCTGCATCCATCAAGACAGATTAACTTCCCGTGAAATGTGCTTAATTTGTGCCTGTATAACTTGTGATCATGTGGTCATTGGGTTCCAGAGGAACAGAATCTCCCCAAGAAATTGTCTTTGCAAGAAACACACAATTGAAATGCTGCTTCAAGTCTTTCACTTCCAGCATTTTGAATTGTGAATTGACCTGAATAAATTGAATGTTAATGAGATATACAACCTGTGGAATGGGATTTTTTTTGTCTCTTTATCTTGCAAAGTCAAGCTGCAAATAAAGGTAAATTTTTAAAATTAAATATTAATTATGTGTACCAATTCAAGTGAATCTGTTCATGTATTTACCAATATAAACAAAGGAGAGCAAAAGTCAAATAAATGGACATTTTAAAAATTTATATACTTCTGGCTGTTCCCCAACTTTAATAATCTAACCCCTGTTTAAATGAAAATATAATATCAGCTTTTAATACAAACCTTACATGAGTTGCAAATTCACAATATGTGTTAAGTCTAAAAAAATCATCATCTATCATTGCACTATTTAAGCAGTGGCAGCTGAGTGTTTTTAAAAGGTTCCTAGAAGCACAGATCTCAGTTTAAATGTAATATTATGTTATATTACTCACACTCGAACTGACCTTCATAAATATAAAATCCTTAAAATTATAAATCCTGACATTTAATACTTTCCTGCAGACTAAGCGAGACCTTGTTACATTATAAGGTCACTTGTCATTTGCAGCTCTTAGAGAAACTTATCATTTTAATGAAGACACTAATTCTGACACAAACAGAAATTGTGGACAAACAATTCTTCTGACTGGCTCAGGTGAACATATTCTCACTGCACCATGCAGCACTGCAGGACTTTAAAAATGCCTTCCTAGCTCACTACCCATCTGTATTAAGAAGCAGCATATGCTTTGCACTGTTACCATAGGAAATGACTTCTTGAGTGGTCCTGGTGACCACTGAAGGTTAACCCTTCCTGCTCTCCTGGGATGCACCCAACAGGCTACTCTGTTGGGAAGGGAAGCTGCTCTTCTCTGAGCAGTAAGGGAGGCAGCTGCTCCTCCTCACTTAAGAAACAGAGCAAAATATCAGATAGGCCCACAATGCGTTGTACCCAGAAGCCTAAATTCTGCCACTTTAGGTACCTTCCTGAGCCACTTACACCCTGTGCTCCCTCTAGAGTGAATGGCAAGTCAGAGGCACATCTGGCTCACAATTCAACTAGGTAAGAGTGGAACACCTTGAATAAAGGGTTGAAAATTCTAGCAAAAGCAAAGGCAAAACAATCTGAGAAGTTCCACAGGCCAACAACTTCTGCCATGGGCAATTTCAGCACAACCATCTTGCTTTGGAGAATAAGAGAATGTACTAATACAGATACAATCAAAGAGGACCAGCTGGCCTAGAGGCCAAAGAGGGAAGCTTAGCATTATTGAATTTACTAGTTAGTATATATAGCCCTAAAAGGGCAGTTCAGATGGGATGCTTGCTGAATTTTTGCTGGAATTGTCTAACCCCTCATAAGAGAAACCTACACTGTTCTAAATACCAATTTAAGGACTTTATATAAGTAATATAAGAATGACACTGATGAACAATGAAAATATAATCTATAATTAGGTCTAATGCATCTGGAAGTTGTCACCTTCCAGACTGGGACTGAAAACCAGGAGGGTTTTTTTACAAGGAATCCAGTTCACGGCATCATCTCACTGCAATCCTGAAACTGCCAAGAGTTTCTCCTTTCAAAGTTTTTTTTATTTTCTCACTTAAAGAGATACCTTTTGTAAATGTCACTCTGAGCCGCCTACCACTCATCTTTACATATCTCAGCAACTTTGGCACACACCCTAATATTTCGAATACCACTCCTATGTACAATTTTTAAATATTACAACACTGGACACAATAATGACCCCCTTCTATTTCTGGATCTGGTCCTGAGTATCCAACAGCAAGAAATCAAGTAAGGAAATTTTATTAGAAAGTGTCATGGCTTGACCAGAAACCAAATCAGAACAAGTAACAAACTCCTTTCACATGACCTTCCCTTCCCAAGAATAGGAGCTAACTGAATTGTTCAGGTAGAAAGTTAGGTCCATGTACCTACACTCCTCCAAGCCTCCAAGGGGAACTACTCAGAAAAGGAAAAGGTGCACATTGCCTTTTCTTCTAGTGTGACAAATCACTGAAGATGGAGTGCACTGACTGGGAAAGCCCTGGGAGTTCGTGGTTGCAGTGTTATCCCTCAACACTTCATTCCTGGTGATGTACAAGGTATAATGCAGCCCCCAGAGTGCTGTACTCTGCTGTGTTCAAATAATGAGGAGAGACTGAATGTTTCAAGTCCTGAAGATGATTGATACCTGTGTAAGTTTGTCATGCTGCCAATAGAGCAAGCAAGTCCTGTGTCTGAAACAGTTTTCATATTAACATGTATATGGCTACTGAGTCAGGAAACCATATTCAGAAAGGCTGGATAAGTATTAAATTCTGAATGTTTCATATTGTACATTAAAAAAAATTGTCATTCCAGGTAAAAAATGGTCTGATCTTCAAGAAGTCACCAGGTTCTGAATGGAGGTAACCTGTATCACTTATATGAAGATTAACAGCACATTGAAACAGGTAAAATGATGCTGCAAGGTTTACTGCAGTAGTTGTTACAACGCTAAGGTTCTCATTCTTCCCTAGGAGTCAGAGCTCCCATAAATTTGAAAAGATCCACCAAAATCCCAACTCAGAATTAAAACAATCAAAATAGCTAAAGGAACTGAAGCAAGACAACTTAGGTTAGAAAAAAATTGCATACTGTATCTTCTACTGCAGATGCCTGATAACTCTTTAGTTAATTCCATTTCTCACAGTCTTCCACTATTATTTATAGCTGAAGGTAGGAGCCTTGTGCAAAAAAAGAAGCAATTCAGTATTTATTTAATTAAAATCAGCTGTAATTTACCATAAGTATTTTTGAGTCTCTATGCCTTGGTCAGACATGAAATCTGAATTGCACACACACACAGGTTGAAGAAAAAGTGATAAATTCCTGGGGGAAAAAAATTAACTGAGAGACCAAAGACTGGAGAAGAGGAAGCAGGATGGTTGTGATTAAACATATAATGGTTATACAATGGGTATGGCCTTCATCAGGAATACTGGTATTCCTTTTCTTTTTTAACCATCAGACAAGGAAGAGCAACAATGGGCACATAACTAAAACTTCAAATTCCTTCATTTTTTTCATGGAAAACCCTCTAAGTCTGCTATTCCTAATAATCATTACAAGTCACCAGACTTTGAAGATGACCAAAATTTCTTCTTTTGGTGCAATTCAAAAGTAATTATGAGTATAGCCTAACAACAGCTTCATAATAGTCCTACTTACAATGAGATTGAGTGATCAAAAAATGTTATTCAGTGTCTTACACCTTTAGGATGTCTCAAAACCATATCCATTAACAAGACTGTTTGCCTGGAAGTCAAACTGAGCTACTCAAAACATCATCTGCCAGATAACAGAATGATATTTGTTCTCAAACATGTTTTTCTGGGTCATCGTGTGAAAATATATTGAATGGGGTCTGAGCATGCTTAACCCTGTGTATCCTATCCTCATTTTGTTTTTCCCCTTAAGTAGTGATGCTGTGAGGTGATGTGAGATTTTGCATTTCCATTCACAGCAGAGGACTCCATGGAGTGCTGTGATTTGTGACCCTTATCCTTGCCACACATCCTTGCTTCGGAGCATGATCACTTTGGACAGCCTGCTGTGCCCCACACTGGGATTTACAGTAGCATAGACTAAATATTATCCATTTAAACTTATACCTAGAGATCCTAAGCAAGCAAGACCGGAGACATTTCCTTCTCAGCTCCTAATACCAGAATAAACTAACATGAACTTAACAAGAAAAGAAAAAAAAAGTATATATATGCACACTGTATTGTTGATCCCTCCTTTATGGCTACACTGGTGGCAGTGTTTTCTGTTTCTAATCGCCATGGCCTTTATGATACTGTACTTAATGAATTATGCTCCTCAGGAGGAGGTCAGTGAAAGAATTGAGCTAAAAACCCCTAACAGTGTTGTTGGCCAGGAGCCAGCTCTTTCGGGGCTGTGTTTCTCCATGAGGTCTACCACAGCTGGAGCGAAACGACTTGCAGGTGGCTCAGTGGGCAAGAGATCACACAGTACTGCTCTGTCCGCCCTCGACAGCAAGGAGGGAGTCACCTATGCCTGCCGTTGGTGGCTGAAAATGAGCAGGAAACATCTGACAATCTTGATTAAGAACTCCCAAGCACTGAACTTTCCATAAGGAAAAGGCACACTCAGATCTCTGGGCTTTGACATTCCAACTTCCAATTTAAATACTGCTTGAGGTCCAGGAGAAAACGCTAATGCTTATCCTTATGATGTTAGGCAGTGGATGCCTTAATAAAGATGATGTGCGTGGCCCAGTTAGCACACCAAAGCCTGGGCAATGAAGTAGGTATGCTCCATTTTCCCCCCAAGTTTCATTCAGAGAGAATTTATAGGTTTTATTTTAAAAGTAGCTGAAACATACTAAGTAATTTTCTGGAGTGTTTTTAAACTATTAATTTCTAAATTACATGAACAGATGCATATGCACAGTGGAAAATAGCATCAAATAGCTTGGGGGAACAGAGGAGCTCAACGACCTGGCCAAATAAAGTTAGGTTCCGCTAACAGCCTGCTTGGACAACTCCTTTCACATCCCTGGGAACCCCACCACTCAGCCGTTCAGCTTCACTTTCTTGCAGATTAATCATTTGTGGTTTTGAAAATATATAAATCTTACAGATCTGCAGAAACAGAGGAGCAGAAGGCTTTTCCACACCTCAGCTGACAAAAACTACTGTCCATTTGTTGCAGGACTCATTTGAGGCTCCTTAGCAGGAGAGACATAACCCTGATGTGGCAGCCAAGGATGAAGGGCTGGAGTGACCCTCCCAAATGCAGGCTGGGAGCCAGTGGGGCCATCAGGAAAAGATCAGGAAGCTTGGGGATGCTGCTCGAAACAAACACAAACATCTTTCCATTAGTGGCCACTGTGAGTGTCACCACAGCAGTGACAGCTCTGCCTCTCCTAGGCCCAGTGTAAGGCTCCTCATAAGCAAAAGTGACCTCAAACACACCAGGACTGAAGGCATGGCTGCAAGGTAGGAACTCAAATTTACATGTGCTCACAACTCTGCTGCTGCTGCTTTCAGCAACTCAGCTTCTCAGTTTTCTCAGCTACCACCAGTGAGAATTATTTGCTGTTGTAGAAATAGTGTGACTCAGAAGCAACACCATGAGTGACCTGCAGAGCTGGCACTTTTCTCCAGAAAATACTAAATCAATCCTATTCTAGAAATTTCTGTGAAGGATAATAAGCATAACGAGCCTTTGGTGCTGCGAGTCTTTAGGTTTGGTGGGACTACAAGGCAGACCTCTAAATCTGGGATCAGCAAAATGTTTTGCTGGGCCTCCATGACTACATTCAGTGTTTTGCTCTAGTTACAGTGATGCAGGTTGGCACAGATGTTGTGATGTCAAAAAAGGAAACACCTTAATGATTTCTGCCATACTTTTCTATGTAAATAAAATGGCTGTTATTCCTTCTTCAAAAGTAGAAAGTGAATGGCTCAAACTGTGGCCTCCTTTTCTTTAACAGCCCTCCTTACTAATTACATTTATCAAACCAGAAATGAGAAACATGTGATTAAGGAGACCATAAAATGATTTAAAGAAAAATTTGAAATACACAGAAGAAATGCAGAGACTACAAGTAAGTGTAAGTGTTGTTAATTCATCACTGAATATAACTACCAAGCTAGTTAGCTAAGAAATAACTCAGTGTGCAAAGAACTGGCTAAAAGTTATAGAAAATAACATATTTGGCCAAACTTTAATGAGCACACTGTTTTGGCTCTTGATTCATCCGTAAGTCTCACAACATTTACAATACAGTTTTTCATCCATTTCCTTTGTGCAAAGACATGCAAATTTATAGGGACCCAAACCAAAGTCCCACACCTCCTGGAATTTGATTATACTGTAGACATGCCCCTATAATCTGGAAAGAATCACACAGAGACAGAAGAAGCTAATGCTGATAGGCATATTCTTAATTATCTTTACACTCATCTCACACTGCAGTACTTGTAGTACTTATGGACAAGCCAGGCCATGGGATTAATGACTAGAAAGAGTCAGTGGCACAGCATGTTCAGCAAAGTCCCATCTGGTCTCTAATTCTCATTCCTGCACCCTTGATCATTAAGTCTTAATTTACTGCAGTTTAAACAAAAAAAAAAGTATAATGAGTAACATACAAGCTCATGTTCCTGGTAGCGCTCATTCCCTACAAATTCCCACTACACCTAGGAAACTGTGGTTTGATTTTCTGTATTGCTAATTGGTGAGCACAGCCAAAGAAATTCCTAGCAGGTTTTCATCTCTTGAATTTATTTACCACCATGGAAGGGGAAAGGGCCTGTTCCTCTGGGAAGGAGGGAGAAATTGGAAGGATTACATTATTTTGACCTTACATTTGAGCTGACATCTAGCACAGTACTAAATCAGTGACTTGGCACAGGAGAGGGGATTAGCACGGGTGGGTTACAAGCAGTTTGCAGGAGTGCAGCTGTCCTGTGGCTACCAGTGGATGTCAGTAGAGGCTCCACTTGCAAAGGAGCCAAATGGAGAGACAAAGGAAAGAAAATTCTCCAGGTTCTCTTATTATAAAGTGCACAATGCACAAGTTCTTCAAAATGGCTTGTCTCTTCCAGCTAATGATTTAGGACTACCGGCAAGCAGCAGTACATTGAAGGATGTAGCAAAGCTCATCGGGCTGCTTGTAATTCTTTATGCTTTCACCTTTCAAAAGCAAGATTTTTTCAGTTAATTTTAAAACAATGAACAAAGTCAGGAGGCCCACTGTTGGAATAGTAGAGATGCTGGACGACAGATTAAAAAGAAATAAAATTTATATTAACTTCTGCCTCTCCTCTAGACAAGCAGCCACTGTTCCAGGAATACTTAAATGCAACAATAAAAATGAAACTTCTCTAATTATTGCTTTGCAGGGGTTGGCCTGTAACTTTTTAGTAAAGTAAACAAGGGACTAGTGAAGCACAGGGCTTTAGCTAAACCTTAGAAAATGTTATAGAGAACAAACAAACAAACAATCCAGCCCAAAATGGAAAGTATTTCCTTTGTTAAATTATAGCTCATCACCTCTTCCAACCAAAAGCTGGCATCACTTCCGCAGTGAACATTCCTGGCCATGGAGTCACTGATAAGACTGACTGAACTCTGAAATCATGGGCAGATTTTGATGCTGTGGCTTGTGCTGAAAAACACAGATTTTTATGGGCAATGAGGTAGAACAACAGAAGAGAAGAAGTATCACCATTTAACGAGCTTTCATCCAAGAAAAGTGGCGGAAAAATCCCACAAGAATTTTCCTCAAAATACATGTGGCTTTCTCTCCCCTATAGTAATGCAAAGTAAGTTTATTGATTGAATAGGAATCTGAAACTATAATGTTCCGTTAGAGGATGAAAGCTTTCATACTCCCAGCTGATATCCTGTAACAAAGGATTGAGAATCTCTCTTAGTTATTCTAGCTTGGGTGGATGCTGTTTGGTTTAACATTTTCTGCTCTTCCATTCTGCCCAGTCTGTAAATACAAATTATTATAGCTCACGTGGTCACTAGACTTGGTCAAGTGTTTCAAGAAAATATTTTTTATTCAGAAAAATGCCAGTCCTAGAAACTGACATGTTTCATGGGAACACGCAAGTTTTAAAAAACATTTGTTGGGAAAATTTTCTCAGGTCCAGAATGGAATTTCTGGTCAAAACCACAGGGAGAGAGGGAGACAGATCTATCTCATAATAACAAATACCACAGTGATCATCTTTCCTCATAAATCAGTCCTTTGAGGCTTCTAACTACTTTTCAGCCCAGTTTCCTACACAAGTGATGAAAGTTACATGATCACAGGATCTGTCTGTTTATCTCTCAGTCCTCCATTAAAAACATGGGGAGCCATTGGGCAAATTCCATATTTACAGAGGTTACTCTGCACTATTTGGGAGATTTGGATAAACCAAGGGCTGAGTAGGGGATAGAGAGGTAGCTATTCTGCCCACTGTGGGAAAGTCTTCAGCATGAGAACAGACATGAATCTTGATTTCCAGCTTGAGAAAGAGTCCGGCAGATGTGAGGTGGGGAATTGGAGATGCTCCAGAGACATGGAGGGGCGAGGCGATCACAGGCACAGAGAAGGAAGACTCTGAGATAATAGCAGTGGATGGGTGATGAGAAGGGGCACATGACTCATCCACAGGAAACTTGAATTCTCTGTTAGTTTTTCCCAGAACCACCTGCACTGTTTTTCTATAGGTTGTCAGTGTTTTCTTGACAAGGCTCTTTGCAGACCTGAGCAGCACAGAAAAGAAAGCACAGAACTGTAAAAAGAGCTGCTACTTATCTCTTTTCTGAGTGCAAACCTATTTGCTGCATCTTTCAGCACTGCTTCTTTACAGACATCCCTATCTGCCTGAGGCACTTTGCATTTTTCTCCGTGTCTTTTGCTTGATTTTATATCATTGGTATTCAAGACTCTATCTAAGGTGAAAATATTAATTTCTGGTTTTCTGGTTCCTTCCATCTGAGAAGACTAAAGTCTGAATTGTGTTGCTTGTCAATTATTTCCCTTTTCCTTTTCTGTAGCTTCAGGAGCAGACTCACCATGGATTATGAAGATACACTGGTCATGGGTATGGCAGACAGGGGAATTAGGATATGAGAGATCAGACAAGTCTCACTGGAGGGAAAAAAATAACAAGCTTTTTATTTACTGAAAATGAGGAAGCTTCTGTGGAAAAATACCAGAGAAGGCTATTATAAGTTAGCAGATGTATTGCTATGACTAAAACCCTTTTGACACCAATTTAGCCACAGTAGAGGAAGATTTGATTCATCCTCTGAGTATACAGGTTATGAACAGATTTTGCTATAGATGAACTTCACATACAGGTACATTTCTTCATGGTCTGAATGCGCTTATTTAAAAGTGTGATTGACATGTACTGACATTTTCTCAGAAACCTAAATAAATATAAAATAGCTCTAGAGCCTACACCCAGCTGGTTCATCTGAAAATATTTTATGATTGGAACAGGCTTTTTTTCTTGTAGTCCCTCAGCAATAGAGTGGGTGCAATATCCCTCTTAACAAAATTTATCAAAGGGATGTGCAAACCCAAAATAACAAGAAGATAAAACCAGCATTGTTCATAATGAGTTATTTTATAGGGTGTTTCCCAGCTTTAGCTTCAGTGTTCTGGTAATTTAACACATGGAATAATAACAGCTAGTAATTTTGGCTTCGAATGATGTTATTTTATGTCTTATGAGAAGTTAATTGCATCTTAGATACAGTCAAAAAGGAAAAAAAAAATCCCTGAGATATGGGACAGGTTTCTTTATATTGTTTTTTTCTATTAATGTAGCACCAGTCCGTGCTAGACCAAGCAGAACCAAAAATGAGGAGGAAAAAAAGTGGACACAGCAGGTGTAACAGAGAGCTCAGACCACAAAAGGGTGCTATCATTTTATAACACGAGCAAGCCTTCCATAGCGACCCACAAAGAATGTGGCCTTTGAAATAGCTTCACTAGAATTAGTAGCCTTTCAGGAAATATTACTATTGTTCTGAATTCCACTTGAAAATTTAATTTGCCCCCTGTTATTTTCAGGCAAATTCCAGCAGAGCTTTATTCTATGAAATCTGCGTAGGTGCATAAGAAACATCGTCTTGATGAAGGAAATTCATCCCCCTTTGTAGGCAGAGTGATCTATTTATCCTGTGTGTGCTTATCTGCTCAAGAGAGAGCTTGTGCAGATATAATTTACATGTAGGGGTGTGTGTTCTACACTGGAATCATATGCATTCTATAACTATATTATATGTCAGGAAATGTCTAATTAACTTGGAAGTATTAAACTGTTAACTAGCAAGTATTGAAACATTAACTAGTAAGTATTGAGATGTGAAAATTCACAGTTTGGTCTTAAAAACATGCATAGTACTGCAGTATAGAAAGAAAAAAAAAAAAACATTATGTGATGCAGCTTTCATATAAACAATATGCCAGAAAAGCAATTGCCCATTGTATAGAAGTCAGACTTCAATTTGAATGCTCTAACTTGAGGAGTGAAAATCAGGTAGCTCTGAGCTGAATCCCTGCGTGGGTACCAAAGACAAAGGCAGCCAGGTGTGATACAAGGTGACTCAGTTGTCTTCCCATCATTATGCCAGGGAGGAGGCATGTCTGCTTGGTTCAGTCTGTGTGACAATCAGGTGTGGTTGGCCTCCAGAAACCTTCTCAAGCCTATTTTAGCAAATCTAGCAAGTTATCAGTGCTGATGAGGCTGCAGTAGCACCAGTGGAGTGCAGAAAGCTGGGGTAGTCAGAGCCCCTGTGAGTGTCCAAAGTCCCCAAAGTCAGACATATCCCTGTGAGCTGGATCTCAAAGACAGATGCTGTAATGGATCAAAATGCCTGGATTGCACAAGCCTTGTTGATTTGCAGTGGCTCCTGTTGCAAATGACACAGCCTTTTACAGATATTACCCAAGCTTAGAGGGAAAAAGTCCCAGATAGATTTGTAACCCATTAGCAACCACCTCTTAAAAATATTTATTTAACTTATGAACCTAGACTCTTTAAATAATATGAAAAATACAAGGTATAGGACACAACTTGGGAAAGAAAATAATAAATTGACATATTTCTGCATTGAAGGACGTCAATGTTAGTTAAATATGCCAATGAAAATGACAGTAAGTGTCCAGCTCATCTGTGGTGCAATTCTGAAACTTAATACTTTATAAGCACAAAACTGATTTTGGATTAGATTCTGCTGAGATCAGCTAAACAGTCAAATTTGTCATTGCAGCTAAAAATAAAGGTGAACATAACTTTAATTTATTCTGCTTTGATACAGTATATGTATATGTTTTGTGTCATGCTAAGTTTACTTTTTGCTTTGAAACAATCTTCAAAAAGGCAGTGTGGAAGTCTCTTCCACCCAGCTGTACAATATTTCAAGCTATGACTGGCTGCTGGCTGTCACACTGTGTTATTTCACACTGCCATATCAAAAAGATGTAACAGAATATGGCAGAACACATGACACATCAGAAATTCAGGAACTGAAATACAAATTTTTGAAAAAAAATTTAAACAATTTACAGGTTCTGTGCAAAATCCAATGAAGTAGCAAATACGTGACCAAGTACCTGACAGCCAATTTGGAAAGGAACTTATACCACTTCCTTCCCTCTCTCTACAATTAGTGGGTGAGAAGGGTCTGTCAGCAGAGAAAGAAAAATGTGAAGCTAAGGGCAAGAAAGACCACAAGAGCTGCCTACACAGCCTCCACTTTGGTTTGGGTTTTGGTTTTCTTTATTTTCTTTTTTCTCCTCTGAGTGCATAAATTAATAGTTCATGGCATTTTCCAACTTTTTTCCTGTGGAAAATATGGGTTCAGAGAGACCAGACATTTTATGACTTTTAATCAATTCCAACAAATTGTTCATTAACAGAAAAGAACTGGAAAACACCCTAGAGGTTGAAAGATTTCTGGTTTCCAATTTGAAGTGACTTTAAGCTTTGAAATGGGTTTCAAATGTATTTTTTAAATGTCAAAAAGTAAAATGTCTTAAGAATCAAAATAATTCAAGAGAAACAAAGCATTTTTTACTCAAAATATTTTCAATTTTTTTTCTGTCTGAATAAAAATCAAAATAATTTAAATTGCCTTGACTGACAATATTTCCCTTCCATGTTTTCTGAACTGCCAAGCTAAAACAAAATTTATTACTTCCACCACAATGTACTAAAATATGCATAAATCTATCTATCTTTATGTTGGATGTCAGTCAGGGAAAGCAGGTGGAAAGTCAAACTCAATCTGTACATGGGAAAAAATTGAGGTAGAGGTTAACCAATAATCTGTTATAGATAGTGTACATTAATTTTAGGAAGCATGACCTGAAAAAGTGCTTTATCTCAACAGAGCTTGCCAGAATTGTTTATAGTGATGCTATAAAAAGGAGCACTTGGGAGATTCCTATGATTTGATCAGAATTTAAGTGAAATCACAGTAAGATAAAAAGTATCAGATATACATATATATGTGTTTGAATTACACTCTAATTTCAACTTTTGCTGTAGAGTTTTGCTGCATCACAAGCAAAGGGCACATTTCCAGACACTGGAATTTCTCCACTGGATATAGAAGATATTTACATATTTAGCAATGGGTTAATCTCTCACCTAAACTGGTCTGCTTTAACCTGCCAAAACTTTGGAGAACTTTTAATAGTGGAACTGCCTGTTTCCGGTCTCCAAAATTTGTGTGTCTGGTCAATTTTCATTCTGATGTATGTGGACGTGTATGCTGTGCACACATACAGCCCAAATCATAACTTTGATGGTAAAGAGTACGTGTAACAGCTCGGCTTTTAAGATCTGCTAACCACTGACTTTGGGATCTGTGCTAGCCTTAGAACACATCTTCCTTGTGCAGGGCAGTGCAAGGCAGAAGTCTCCAGCTAGACCCGGAATGAGGACAGGGTGGTGGATGAGAAGATGAGTCCTGCTTCTCCAGGGCGGAGACACACACAGCTCTGAGGGGACTGACCCCCCTGCCAGTGGGGCAAGGCTGTGCAGTGCTCCTGTGCCTGGTGGTTGGGGCTGGTTCAGGGGTCTCTGAGTATTGCTCCAGGGCCTTTGCACTGGAGTGCAAAGTGGTAGACATCTTCTGCCTAGGGTAAGACACCTTCTGCCCATGGTAAGTCATCTCCTGCTCTCGTATCTGAGCTGCCTCTTCCTGTAGGCTCTGCTCCTGAACCTAAAAGAGGACCCTTTTTTGCTGCAGAGACAAGCAGTTAACGCCAACCCAAAACAAAATGCTTTATGTAGGACACAGGAGCCCATTGTCAGAGTCAGCTGGCCTGTACCAGCACTGCTCCCTGTTTGAGCTACTGAAGTCTCCCTCTCCATAACATATCTTAACTGGACAGAGCTGCTTCAAGTCCATGGCAAAACAATGGCAGATGTCTTCAAACACTTTGCCAGAACAGAACCAGGATCCAGCCCTCAGAAACATCCCTTGGCACTGACCAACTTACTAACATGGGCATAGCCATGGAATTCAACTTGCTGCAGCCTTGCCACACTGATACAGCCAATCTGACATATCTAATCCTTTAGACAGACGTGAAGTCAATTTGTACATCTGCAGTGGCCATTTGCTCGGGATCTCTGAGCACAGGGCAGCTTCACTGGAGCTGTTGAGCTTCTCCAACAAGCCTGCCAATTGACTGGAATTCCTAGACTAACAGCCAAAAAAGCAGCAGGACAGTAGATGATGTATAAAGGTTTGCAGCCAAATATGGTGGAGTTGGCACCTGTGACTTTGGCTCAGCCTTGCAGTTCCCACTGTGAAGATCAGTGACTATTGCTTTAATAAGCAGTTCTTAAGTGAGGTACCTGATACCTGTTGTTGCAAGAGAAGGAGTGCCAATGGCACAAAAGATGGGGAAGTTTTAAAAAAATATAATCCTTGAGGTTCACCATTCAACTTACCTTGGATTTCATTATTCTTGAAAAAAATTCTTTGAGTTATTTCACACACACAAAAAGTACGCATAAAGAAATTTCTCAGTGGGTTGCTTATTAGTTGAGATTTTGCAGCTTGCCAAGAGTGCCCAGATTTCTGAGTCCCATTTAACAAGAATCAAAACTGCAGAATGTCTCCAAAAGTTGATACTAACTTGTTCACAATAGCACAACACTTCCAAAGAAAGACATCACCATGATGTTAGTTCATAAATCACTGATACCAGCAGGACTCTGCAAAGATTTTTTTCAAAAACTTCAATTAAGGCTTGTGTTTCTTTGAACATCAGAGGTGGACACATGTTTATGTAAACGTATTATGCACAGGTCAATTCTGTTGAGCATATTTGTGGTTTCTCTAAGTTACATTAACATTAAAATAAAAATCAAAGGCAAGGTGATGTTCAGCAACAGGTTAATCTGTTTAATTTTAGAATGGAAACACTAACTGTTCAGTCTGAGACTGGGAAATAATTAATCCAGATGTAAAGAAAGAACCTTGGTCTTTGAATCTGTGTACTGTATTTTTGAATAAGTGTACATTAATGAATTATTTTATGTATTACTCATAGTGTCATAATTGGCCACATATTCTTCAGTTATTAAAGCTACAATTAGAACATCAAGCTTGGAGAAAAAGATAAAAGATCAGTGTTGTAAAAATCTCTGTCCTTAAAACCAGAGGTTAGATTTCTTAAGATTGCTCCAAATCATGCCTCTTTCTGAAGCACAGAGGATCACATTCTGTAGTCAAATGAAATCTCAGAGCAATGTGACTTGTAGCATACGTAACTATTAATCCCAGGACCAATGCAAAAGTTTCAGAGGAGTGTTTCCACTACTAAATGGGGAGCAGCAGTTTACAAAGGTGTGTCTGTCTCAGCCTTACCAGCAGATGGAGTTGGAACAAGAGTCTTGATAAGCATCATCATTAACATGGATAAGGTTCTTTTCTGGAATAGCAGCACATAGCTGGTGTACTAGTGACACCTCCATTTATAATATGACAAGTGTGCAAGATATAACTGGAAAGAGATTTTTATTCCAATTCAAGTGGACAAAATACAGTTGAGAAGTCAGAATCTGTGCTGCGATGTCTAACGCAATTTGTTAAAGGTGAGAAAAAGGACAAACATGTCTTTTTCCATTCACAAGCAACTGACTGGGTTATGGAAGTGACTTGTAAGGCTTTAAACTATTTCCAGAAAAAGTAAGGCTATGAATGACACAAAAAGCACTGTGCCAAAAAATACATGGTTACAGATCTTCTTCGCATACTGTTAATTATTATAGAAAATTTATGACTTATCTGCATTAATAAATGCAATGACAAAAATTGCATTTTGGACAATCTGAGAGTGAAAACTTTTAGAAACTATTTAATGAAGTCAAGAAGTTAACAAGAGATAAAAAAACATTACCTTTCCCCTTCTTACTGCTCAGTTGATGTAGGAATACATGCTTCTCACCTAAAATAATAATGGAAAAAAGATGCTAATTGCTTCCACTTCCATGAGACATATGAAAAAAGACTCACCCTCTGACTATTGTATTTTGGTATGAAGACATTCCACGAGTCTTTACATTGGAAGGAGCTGTTCTGATTGTAGACCACAAACCTCTCGTTAAAATTCTTGGAGACGAAACTGATTATCTGGCTGATACGTTACAGAAGTGGACATTAAGGCAAAGTTCTTATCATCATGATATCATAGCTAAGCTATCCGAAAAACAAAGCAAAGCTTTTTTTCCTGTTGACTATTAGAGATGAAAAGGTTACTGCAAAGAATCCTTCCATGTACTCCTCCTGCCTTCCTCCCCCTTTGGGAAAGTGGGACAATGTACTTTGAAATGAGCCCCTCAGCAGAAGTTCCTGCTGCCTTGCAGCTTGTGCAGCCTTTAAAACCCAGGCAAGGTAGGTCACAAGTGTTGTTGCCTGGACTGGCAGTTTTTTACATTCACTCTGCACGGGTGCAAATGGCTAGAAGGTGCAGGACAGTGAAGGAGCAAGAACATGGAGTTCAGAAAGATTTGGGAATTTGACTACAAATCAGGAAGCCATCCTGCTCACCAGCATCACCAGATGACCTCTGTCAGTCACTGCAGCACTGCCTCCCTCCAGAGGTTCTGGTAAATTGGGAGTAGCATAGTCAGGGACAAACAAAGACAGTTAACTATCAGTGGCCCACCTGGGGACCAATTTTGATGTCAGAAAGACTGAAACTTCTGCTGTGAAGGCAAGAAGTCTTTAATTTGGGAACCAGAAGGCTTAAGCACAAACAGAAAGGAAAATTGTGTGATCACCTAAAAGTTTTCTTTAGAGTCCTCTTCCCAGATGATTTACCTGACCACAGAGGATGCACCCAGGAACAGGTGGTTACTAGATGGAACAATAACCTCTAATAATCTTCAAATTACATGACTCTTCATTTTCACTTTCTACCTCTAATCTGGTATTCCACTTTATGGGTAAAGCCTGGAACGAAAGATCATTTTGTCCTTTGTGCTCAAACATCACTGATGCTCATGCACTCCTACAGCACCTGCTCTGGCCACTGAAGCCTTCTTAGCTGCTCTTTGACACTAGCAATGCTCAGCAGGGCTCCTTCCAGTTTGCCAAGCACCCAGCTTCTTGCCCTGGGGGACAAGAATACAGCTGACTCTGCTCAAAGCTGTTCCACAAACTAGATACCACTCAGGTAGATTCACCTGCAGTGCTTAATCTAGGAGGAACCATGTGGCTATATGTATGGTTCTGTATATATAATGTATATATATTTATATATATATGAAAAACATACATATATGTGTGTATATATGTATATACATATATATAGCATATAAGCTATTGTGTATATATATCCAATACAGTATATTGGATATACCGTATACACATATATATTGTGTATATAGTATATCCAATACTGTAAGCAGCACCAGCACACTGGCATATGCAATGGCATTCAAAAAACTATTCTGTGAATTGATTGGGGTACTTCCTGGCATATCTGTAGCCCAGGTCAACTCTCATAAATTTCCTGGCACACTCAGGACGTTAGCAAAAGCCAGGGAACGTTCCCAAAAGGCTGTTTGTATCTGAACCCCCTGTGCAATAGGAGGACAGAGCCAGGCTGCCAGCCCCTGCACTGTTGCATTTATAAGCTGAGATGTAAACTCAGAGCTCATCTACAAGACAAGAACCTAGAACAAAAGGTACAGACCAAAATCTTTTGAAAGAGACAGAGAGGAATAACTTTCTTTCTGCTCAATTGTTTAATGGTAGAAGCTCTAAATCAGGGTAGGGGAAATGATCCTCGGAGGATGGGTATCTACACTCACCCATAGTCAACTGTAGGGAATCCCTGCTCCCCCATGGTCCCTCTTAGCATAAGAAAGAGTGAGATCCTATATGCAAAGGGGCTTAAATTCAATCATGCCCACTGTAGATTTGTACAGCACCTGATTTTTTTACATCACTTCTCAGTGAAGGACAAAGGATTTTAATCTGTCACACCACAGTGTCCTGATCTGCTGCAGGAAGGAGGGCACCCTACATACACCCCACTTCAAGAGCAAAAAACCCTTCTAACTTATCACTAAAACCAGAGAGAGCACTATTTCACCAAAGACAACCAAATTACAGATCGTGAAGGAAGAAGTTTATGTTTCTAATTTTAGAAACATGCAAATGTTCAGCATTTGGCAAGCAAAGGCATCTTGGGGTGTCACAAATCAGGATCCTCACCCGTGAGCATCACTCTGCAGCATTCCCAGGCACCTTCTCCAGGCTCTGGAGCCCATTCAAATCCCAAGCTCCTTCAGGTGCCTTAAGAGCAGCAGGATAGTGACAATCTTCTATGGTTCTTAGGCCAAGGCTTATCTGAGATCCAGTCCTTTCTGCAAATACCTCCTAAGCTCACTTGGATACCCTGCAGCTCCACATATTTCCATAACACACACTTTAAAAAATGAAGGTCCTATTTCTTTTCTCATTTATGTGCATGTAAATTCGGTGCAACTTCACTGAAACCAGTGACTGAAACCAGCAAAGCAAAACAAACTATAGGAAAAATCAAGCTCTGCATTTCTTAGTTTCAGTTCTTGCATGTGACAAATTATTCTGGGGCCCTATTTTGGAAGCATCTAACTTGAAACAGCTTTGCAAACCAGAGTACTTAATGCTGTGTAACAATCAGTCTTCTGCAGGCACCCAAAAGTGAAGTCTCACTATTGCAAGTCACTCTTAAAAATCTTGGCCATTTTTTCAAAGGATGTGTCAGGGTCTCAAACAGATGCAAAAGCAATGACCACTCAAATAGTTTGGTGTTTACAGGTTCATCAATCAAAAAGAAACACTTTGATCACCTGACATGATTCAAACAACATACTTGACATCTGATACCGGACCAAGATCATACAGATCTAATAAACTTTTGGCTCCTGCAAATTTCTTTTAAAAAATATAAAAGAGGATCAGTTATAGAGAAGTTGATTAATATGCACTCTGTTCAAACAGTCTTGAACATCTGTGTATTAAATTCATTTATTAAATTATACCAATCTGTATTTTAATGAGTAAAAGATACTTATTCTGCCATCCATCAAAATAAACTCAGGAAATACTTAACATTATAATCATTTTTCTTGTTTGAACATGAGTTATGAAATATGAATCCCACACTAAGAATGCTGTACTTGCCATTATGATCAAATATGTTTTTACAGGTGCACCAAATATTCTGTTTTCATTTCATTCTCAAACTGTTGAAAATATAAACCATGTTTTATATTTCTTTGGTAGGTAATATTGCCTTTTTCCCCCCACATGGCACCCATTATTAGTGAGTTATTACCGTGCCTTTTTTTAAACACACACTACATATCCTAAAGTTGCTTAGTAATGAAAACACAAATTTATGTAACATCTAGTATCAAATAACATTTAGGGCACACTTTGGCACTGAAAGGTTTGGGGCACTAATAACTTTCAAGTGCATGTTAGTGTTGCCAGATAAGGTGTATACAATCTCTTGGGTTAAGTTCAGTCTTTTACCACTTTGCTTTTTTGACCCAAGGAAAGTTAACATTCAGGTACAGCAGGGTTTAATACATGCATGCACAGAACTTTTGTTTCTTATTGTTCTGATAATTGTGATTTTGATTTTCATTTTCTTGGTCTCTTTTTATTAAAAAAAAAAAAGGGAGGAGGAAAAAATCCTGGCAGACAGACAGCAAGCACAGCTGGGACAGCAGGTGAGCTAAATTGTAGATTTCTTCCCAGTATCAATTTGACACTATATCAAACACTAAGTATAGTCATTTTAAAAATTCCTTCCTTCTATTTGTACAGAGTGGATATTCTCAAAGAAAACAATATTTGGGAAAGCACAGCAAGAAAAAGCAAGATATGACTGCAAGGCACAAAGCTTCTCAGCTGGAATTGAATCCACACGCCTCTGGGCGCTTCCGTGGAGCTACAATCCAACACAGAAGTTTGGCACCAGGACTGTAATAAATAGGTAAAACTCACCAAATTAGTAATCGAGTCTACAATGCTACCTTCAGTGAAGAAGTGGGAACTTCTCCATTTATTTCAGCAGGAGTAGGTACAAACCATGAAAGAACACATCAGCAACAGAGCCAGCACATTAGGAAAAAAGCAGTCACACTCGGAAAGCCCATGTAACCACACGCTAATCTGTTTTTTTTTTTGTAAAACATATCAAGAGACTAGGAAATAATTTGGCATTTTTTTGGCAAAGGGGAAAACCCCTTTAAGGAAACCAACACCTCATACAGGTGCTACCACAGCAGAAGTTACCACCATGCCAAAATCACAGCTGGGGCAATGTTAACCCTTTTCACAGGTACGTGGGAACCAGCTGGTCCAAGGAAGTTCTATGGTGAGTGACAAGGAGTAGTAACTCTGTCATAGCTGATTATGTCCAAACATGGCGCTAGGAATGGGAAAATTTACCACTCCTAACTTTTAAGCAGTATTCAAAAAACTAATTTTCTTAAAAGACATCTCGTCATTGTCACTGCATTTATGATTTTTACCCCCAGTCTAATTAGTCCATCTCATATACAACATTCTAGGTAATTTCTTGTTGAGGAATGCACTATTTTTGTCCTGTACCAACAGTTTACATAGATCCAGAAAGTAAAAAAAAAGCCACTGGTCTGAATTCTCTAAATATACAGGCCAAATAACTAATACATTGTATTCTTAACTACTGTTTGCCTTGACTTTCTCCATGAAACAGCATTCAGTTGTGAATGAAAGACTTGCAATGATGCAAAGAAGATATCACATCCTGATATTACATCCTGTGTTATTACAAATATTAATTGTGGGCACTGAAGAATTTTCCACTTTATTTTTAAGCACAATTAATCTAGAATTGTATTCTGAATCCTGGATTCCACTGAGAACAATTGCACACCAGACTTCAAAGATAAGAAAAAAAGTAAAATACGTCTGACAGGAACACAGCCACGACTTGGTCTATCAGAAGCATCTGAAAATCAAGCAAGTTCCTATCTACTCCAAATCTATTAAAAAAAAAAAAAGAAAAAAAAAAAGAAAAAAAAANAAAAGAAAAAAAAAAAAAGAAAAAAAGGAAGTAGACAAATCCCTCCAGCTGGCAAAGCCTAAATCCTTTTTTGGCTATTCTATACTTTAAAAACTAAAATATGGATATATCTACATACGTAAAAAAAACCAAAAAAACAAAAAACAAAACAAAACAAAAAAACCAACAAACAAAAAAAAACCACAAAAAGCAGATTTTTAACCAGAGGAGCATTTTTCCTGACTTCTTATTTTTATTATTTGAAAAGCACTTTCCTGGATTACATTCTATGGAAAAGTTGGAAATATTTGAAACGTCACATTTATTGTGTAGTTGGGATGATCAACACAGATTAATCATTAAATGTAAATAAATAATGAATCAAATATTATCTCCATTTTACCACTTCTCGTCAATGCATCAAGAGGAAAAATTTGAGTTGGTGGAATGATTTCTGCATCCGTCGGTCCCACCAGATTTTAGGAGGAATCCCTATCAATACAGAAATCACCTTTGTCGGCAACAAATATGACTTTAAGTCATAACTCTTATAAACTCCTCAACAATAACTATATAAAAAATATGCATTAAATGGCTACCCAAAACCAGTATAGATTCAGCATGCATCAGAGACAATACTTAGTTAAATGCTGAACAAAGCTTGTCAGGAATATTGAGGATGCTTGAAGTTAATTACTTGAGTCATTGAATTCTTTCAGGGAATGTCTTTCATTTGCAGATCTTTCATCATTCAGCTTCAGTTTTGACCCTCTTTTTCAGGCCTGCCACACATCTGAAAATTTGGCAAGTACTTTATTACAAAGCAAGAACTCACACTCTTGCATAAACTTGGAAAAGATTGAATAGTTTGGTAATTTCTCCTCCTTGACCTCCACCCAGATTTGTGAACCAACCAGCATAAACCAACATAACATTTCAGGCTAAACCAGTAAAAGAGTCAGTGAACTACTCCTGGACTATTTCTTACCTGACCAAAACCTGGAAGTTAAATTCTCTACCCTTACTGAAGAGGTTGCTCAACCTTCTGCCATTGTAAGGGAACTCAAATAGTTTCCATGTGTGTGTGGCTATCCTGCTCATATGAAAAACTGGCAGAAAGTATTTTCTTTATTTTACTCATTAGAAGGCCAAATGGCTGCAAAAGGTTTTTCATGAGAAGAATTTGTTGATTTAACCAATTTTCAAGAGAAATAAGAGAAGGAAATAGCAGTATATTTATCAGTGCTCCACAGAAGTAGGAACTTCAGCATCTACAGGCAGAGGAATAACAGCAGAGTCTAGCTCCTAGACCCAAACATTCTGACCCATCCAAGGATGCTGATAACAGTATTCAGAATCAAAAATGTGTTTTACTACTGGTAAGCCTTTTCCTTTGCACTTTATAGGTATCTATGAGACATTTTTCTATCTAGTGGTCAGGAAGAAAATGTAAGTTTTGAGTAAAGAGAAAACACAAGCTAAGACCCTTAAGTGAATAGTCTACCACCAAATTATTATTGCAGATTGAATCCTCTGATGCTTCTTTTGCCGAAGAGAATCTAAGTTCCCAGTTTCCTAAAAAAATCCTTCACTAGATTTCCATCTGAGGTCTTTGGAGAGCAATATATTTCCCAAGCTTTCTAATCATTATATTAAATAATAAGTTTTTCAAGGATCTCTGAATGCATATAATTAACCCAAGGATGTAGAGAATAAAATGCTAACATGCATAAAATCCTAAAGATAAAAGATTACTTAACATGGAAAACCCCAAATCTCTTAGAAAAAATAACAGATCAGAGCAGAAACACTCAGTTCAAATTGAAGATACCTAGCAAGAACTAATGCTGGAAAAACTTTGGTGTAAGAAGCAAATGAAAATTCAGCACAAGTTTACAAAGTTATACGGCTTTTATAGAGGCAAATATATCTCTGAACTACATGTACAGGAAAAGGAATGTTTGTTTTTCTTTTATCTCCTGGACTTTGCCTTGGTCCTTTCTACCTCAGTGCTTGGAAGCTATTGATAAATTGGAGGGAATACACAGGAATGTACATAAATTGTCCAACATTTTATAGCAGCTGATTTAAATGAATATGTGAACTTCAGAATGTTAAATGCTAAGCAGAGAACATAAAAAGAACATATATATATTTTAAAGTCCAAAACACGGACCTGTTTAACCATTCTGGCTGGGTAAGTTGCAACTTCTGTCAGCATTGGGAGACATCAATGCCTTACCATAAAAACACTTGGTTCACGGGTTCAGTTTCTGTATGTGTGTAGGTGCAGAGCTCCCAGACAGCAGCAAAGGTGCTGCACATCTGTGAATCAGCTAAGCTGCACATGCATTACTTCCACATACCTGAATCAAGGATTCCTGATGGTTATGGAACCAGCACACTTACTGTACATATGTTACCCAGTGTAAGTTCACCCAGAAGCCTCTGGGACTCCTTACCTGGCTGTCAAAGATGATGTCTGAGATGTCTTCTGCTATTAATAATTGGACAGATGACTCCTGGTTGCCTTTCTCTCCCCAGAGCAACCTTAGGGGATACATGCTTTGAAGTAACCTCAACTACTTCTTAACCACCATCTTTTTTCAAGAAAGACCTCCCAGCTCTAATGGCAAGGAACATTGCTATTGCTGCATTAGATCAGTGGAAATCTTTATTTATGTTTGTAATGTCTATCAAATTTACATCTCTCTCTCAGAAGCCATATCTTGTAAAATCTCTCTGCTAATGAGACGATTGTTTATTTCCTGTATGCTGTCTTTTTTATATACCACACTAAGAAAAGCAATTGACCAAGAGCAGATGCAGCAAAGATAATGCAGCTGCTGAGAAGATAGCCATAATTAAAAGCCATTATTTACCAATTTACCATGAAAAATATTCTAAGTGAAACATAAACTGAAATTTTCTCTTGGAGATAGCTGAAAATAGTCCCTTAAGACAAAGGAGTAAGAGATTGTTTATAAGGGTTCTCAGCAGAGGTTTTGGGAAGGAAATAAACATTCTTCACCAGTTGCACAGTATATTGCCTTAGGCAGAGTACATTGATACTAAAACAGTTTGTCTTATTACTCATCTCAGTTAATTTCTGCAGTTGGTTTTGGTGTTGACATGAAAATAAATGAATAACAGAGTATCTAAACAAACGTTTTGTCTAATGGAGATCTTATAAATGACATGTCAGTTACACAAAATGTCAGATTCTCTTCTGTCACTGTGTTTTGCATCAAAACAAAGTATGTGATTTATGAGAAAAACAATTAAGTACAACCAAAAGTGCATGGAAAGACTCTTTCTAAATTCCACAGAGCTTCAAAATGGATTTTTTAAAAGAAGAAATAAAATTTACTGACAAAAAGCTTTTAACCTCAGAAGGCCCATGGGAATATTAAGAAACTTACACTACTCTGAAAAGAAAGACCTAGTTTCTACTTTGCTCCACAAAGCACTTATAGAAGGGGATGGCAAAGCAACAAAATCTAAAATAAGACATGTAGAATAGATTTAGATTTGGTTACACTAATGTAATGATTAATATTTGGTACACAAGACTACAGTTCCCACAAACGCACAATTATAGATATGAAAAGTTTTGAAGTGGCCGGTTTTTGCCTCCTAAATTGCATGTTTTTTATGGTGTCAACAGAAAGAAAGACAGACCCCAAAGAATGTCTAGATGAATTTTCTGCCCTAAATTCTTCAGCAGTCTGGGGAAGTACTTGAAGGAGCATGGATTTGCAATGCCTACTCCAATTGGTTACACCTCTTGCTACAGCTACAAGAGTAAGCACCCATGGCTTTTCATATATTGGCCTAAACCTTTTGTGGAATGCTTTTCCCTCCAAATATTCATCAGATCTGAGGTGGAATCTGCCCTATTTCTTGTTGACTGCTCTTCCCAGGTCTTAATTTCTGACTGGTTGGCAACTGCTCTTACCCACCACTCAGTACAAGTTTTACTGATACTCCCAAAATCCTACTCCACTGTGACTGCCCATGGTGCAATTTATCCACTGATTAATCACTGCTTCAGAGGACATTTTTAATTTTTCCACTCTTTTGGGGACTCATGCTTGCCCAGACCCCTGAATGCGCTGCACATGGTGTGTGTTACAAAAATGTCACAAAACTTGGTGCCTATAGTTAGCTGGCATGAATTACTGCTGTGTGAACATAAAAGAAATAATCCTGCTGGACAAAACTTTAATTGTACCTACAGATGCATTTGGTTTGTGCCACTCAAGGCAAAGCATACATTTCATTCTGATAAGCTCCTCCCAGGTTCTGTAAAGGAAGAGGACAAGAAGGCCACTGCACCAAGCCAGGAAAACATTCTAGACTAAGTCAATAAATGAGATCAAGAAGCCAGATGCTGATAACTCTTTTGGGCATGAATTAAAGACTGCTGGTCAATACTTCTGTTGGGGCACATAGCCTAGGTTCAAATGTGACTCCATTTCACACATTTGGAGTCAGGGCCCTGACTGGCCTCACTTGGGACTGCCACCTTTGTCTCCTGCCCATGGGCCCTGCAGCCCCTGCTCAGGCTAGAGCCTTCACCTCCTCCATGAGCAATATCATAGAGTGTATCATAGTACCTGCCTTTGTTTCTGGACACAGACCGTGTTGATTTGGACTCAGACCTATGCACCCAGTTGCTGGCTCAATCTTGGACCATCCTGGGGATCACTGGACTGTCTCCAATTCTAGTTACCATTACCAAAGCTAACCCTGATCCTGACTCATGCTCTGTCTTTACCCTGGCCTCCCCTGTCACCATGGACTAGCATGATGATCTGGACTCCTAGCCAACCCCAGCTGCCGTCCCTAGGCCTGCCTTACTCCTTTGCTTGGAGGCAGTGGAATGGGGCTGGCAAGGCCTGTGCCCTGCTGGCCATGGCTCCCATCTACCCAGCCCTTAGGGAGCAGCTGACCCTCACTTGCATCCCGATACCTGGCCTTGAAAGAGTGATCCCATCTTCCCAGCACAAATTCCTGAGCTCCTCTTGGTTCAAGCTTGGTTCGAGCTCCAGTCACAGTGTTCAAAGCAAGGTGCACTTGATCAATGGAGCTGTATCAGTCTCCCCTGTGCCCTACGTCCTGCTTGCTGTACACAGAATTGCCTTCCTCAGGAAAAATCTATCCCATGAGTGTAAAACTCAAGGGGGCTTGATGCCTTATCCTTTGTGTTTCAAGATAACTCTTCTCAAGCAGATTGTTCCAAGTCAGCCTTGGAGTTAAGTCAATGTACAAGCAGGAATGCAAAAGTCCCAAGACCAGAAGGGCAGAGGAGGGGTGAGCAGTAACCTGCTTGGAAGGGGCACATGTGGGGTACCAGACCCAGTCCCCCAGAACAAACATTGCATAAATGGACAAAACAAATAGAAGCAGTCCAGACATCATCTGTGCTCCCTCTTCACTCATATTCTAATAACAAGATGAAGATGAAGATTATGAAGATGAAGACTGCTTTGGCTTTTTTTTTTCCCCCAAGACATCTGCCCTCATAACCACACAGCCAAACAATTTCAAATTGCTTCAACCCTAAGAGGTGAGTTGCCTAAGAAGTATAAAACTCTGAAGGATGTTCCAGTGACTTAGGAAGAGTTTGAGTACCTGTGTTCTAGGAAGTTCACATGCTCCACATTCTGAATAACACTAACACTATAACGGTATTTGCATTCAAATGTAGATGAGAAAAATTGTATCACACTAATATAAGATAACAGCCCTTTGCACACCTTTAGAGTCACTTGAAACTGCTCCTCAAAGGACAGAGAATCTGAAGGTTATGTAAGAAGGGTATGTATTATAAACTAATGCATTACCAGCTGTTTTAAAATTTTGTCAAATCAAACAGGAATTATACCAAAATAAATTTGGGTAAATTGCTGCCAGTTGTACCTTCCAGCGAGTTAAACTGAAGGAAAACAAAATTTAAAAAGCCAAATGTAGAATAATTTTTCATCACAAAGTCAAAATATGGATTTGTTTAGCTGGAGAAATTGAGTCATATTGTTCTATAATCACTAAACAATAATGATATCTATGAGGTTTCTAGAAACATGGTGGTTTTCTCCTTTAGTAATTTCCAAGAACACTCATTTATTCTAGAATCATATTGACCAGAGGGCTTTAACTCAACTTCTAGTGAGCAGCTACAAAATACTGAATACCAAATAATTATGCTGTATATTCCAATAACTAGACCTTAAAATAACAGTGGGATTTTGTGTGTACTGGGAAAAAAATCATGGTTGTGTATTCTTTCTGTGCAAGTATGTTAACTTAAACTGATTTAAGTATTTTAAATTTCTAATCTTCAGTCATAATACTTTCCTTTGATTGAAATATTTATGGGATTATTGATAGTCACATAAAGTCTGAGCACAGTAAAGACCTGCTCACAAACTGAATAAAAATCTGGATGGAAAAGTCCAGATTTCAAGTTTCATTTTACTTCAGAATTCTATAAAATCAGTATAAATACACTTTTGAGCCCTATTATTTTAATAGTAAATCAAAGTAATTTGATTTACTAAATGATGTGATATAAACTAAAAAAAACCCAAAATTTGCTTCATAGTGCTTTTATTTAACTTTAAATTCTGCTTTGAATTCACACAGTTTCAAGTTTCTTTAGTTGCAGAGCAAGTAAAAATTCAATAAATTCATAAGAAACATGTTATGGATAATTAACTTATTAAAATTCCTGAAGCAGTATGGGTATTTTTTACTGTACTTACGCTAGTATTTGCGCCTTGCACACATACACACTAATCATCTTTTATTTGATTCCATAGTTCCTCTCTTTTTGAGGGCTATATATTAAGGAAATAATATTGTTAGGCTCATTTGCACAATCAAAATATCCTATATTCCCATGATTTGTGCATTTCTCTTCTCTACCTTGATAAGGATTTTAAAATTACAGCCCTGCACATAGCATGGTGGTTGGCGAAGAGTGCTGTATGAAAGGCTGTGTGCTGGTTAGAGCTGAGATTACCATTTGTTTCAAAATGTTCCAGAGAATGATTGCCCACTGAGATAATGTATGTTAAGTAAAGAAAACATGAAACAGAGTTTAACAACAAAGTTGAATCACGTATTTAAGGGAAATTTGCTGTATTTAACACAGTGCCCTGTGTTGCAGAGTGCAACACCAGAGTCCATAAAAAGCTTTCTTACCTATTTTTCTAACAGTGCCATAAAAAAAAATCAGTTACAATTCATCATTCCAAAGAGTTGACCCCAGGACTTTATGGAAACACAAGTAATTATAAGGAAAGGGTATGTTATAGAAATAATAAAATTCCAGTATAAAGGTCAAGCTATGTGAAGAATAAAGCTTTTATTAAAGAACCTCTGACCTAGAGACCCTCAAAATCATTATGATCATCCCTACCTCTGTTAAAATTAAATGGTTAGGTCAAGAAACATATTTTAATATCTTCAGCATAACTTTTACTGAGAATGCAATCTTGAAAGATCAGATTATAGCAGTATCATGAGGATATTTGTGTAAAATATCAATATATATGAATAGCAACTGCACCCAGCCTATCCTTTACTTAATTTTACTCTTCCTTGTGCCTCTGGTTCTTTACTTTTATGAGCATTTTGGGGCAATATTTAGTTTAGTCTTAGTCTAAAAATTAATGAAATAAATTCACTTTTATGTACTGTTAGAGCAGATAGCAGTTCCAACTTCATCAAACAGAATATTAAAAAATCTTGTAAAAATCACAGTAACTGTACCAAAGAGCACCTGTCTTAGACAGCAGATGATCAGTTAATGAGTGCAAAAGACATTAAATAATAGTGAGAGAAGTATGGACAGCAGTCGCTCAGTGCCCATTCATGACTGATCTGCAAAACGGCATGTGACAAAAACAAAAAGGGTATTTGAAAAGAACAAAAATGAAACAGTTCTCTGAGAAGAAAGGACAACACATTGACAGCACACTGTGATATATTCTGCATGATTTTACTGCCTTCCAATGTCAACTCTCGTGCAAACTATTATCAGACATTTTTCTTACCTATTATTTTAACTTTGCTTGTTTCACAGTAGAAGGCAAGGTGAAAATATTTGCAATATAGGCTATAAAAAGTAAGACACTTGTTACAGGAAAGTGTTGCTCAAACATGACGGAAGATGCTGAATGAGATGGAAGCAAGTGGGTAAGTGAAGAACTGTGAACTTGTACTCCCTTTTCTGTTAAGCTCCAGGAAAAACAATATTGTTTAGGAAGTCAGATGGATGCCAATGAAGCCCACACTGATCTCTAATAGATGTGGAAAACTCAAGGCTGGGAACTTTTGAGCATTGACTAAAAGGTTCGATAGGTAATGAGATCAATTGGAAATTCATGTCTCATTTTCAGAACAGGATTTGAAGGTCATTACTTTAAATGCACTTTTCAACTGGGAATATGAAGCATTTATATGAGGGAGAATTAGTCCTTCCATGTTTTCCTGCAGACCTTCCAGGCAGAGATAAGAACATCCTTCCCTATTTTCCCCTTCTCTTAATCCACTTCATTTTTCTGTTCCATTCATAGACACTTTTTACTAACCTCCAATTTTTTTCTATTTTTTATCTTTATTGCTTACTGTATCCATTAGCAGGTGAGCATATATTTTTATAGCGCATGCAGGTATAAAAATAACATAAAAAAAAATAAAAAATATTTTAAAGTTATATGCAGAAGTGAGAGTGCATCAGAAATAAGCTTGCCCATGCAACCACAACTGATTTAACTTGAGAATATGCATTTTGATACATGCTTTCATTGCATGATCATTAAGTTTTTTTCCATTGCACACCAGCCGTTTCAGTTCTCAGCATGGATGGTGTTTACTTAATGAACAGCTGTTCAAGATTTACTTCATTGTTCAGTACATGGCCCCATTGTTCAATGGATGGCCTCATGCCATCTTTGTTATACACTATTCAAACCCTTCTCTGAGGGACATTAATTAACCTCCCCATGAGTTTTCTTTTATGATGCTAATCAGTATAATTTTGAAAGCTTTACAATATTAATTATATCCACAGTATCCATGTGAGTTTTATGCACATCCTACGAACACAAGACTGAAGCAGGGAGATTACACTTAATAATATCCATGAATTTTGAGTATCCTGCCTGACACACCTGGGGTTTGATTTCATTGACCTAAGTTGCAGTTGGGAGTCTTCAGCATGTCTTCCAATATGTTTCCCCAGTCTGAATCTGGGTACCAAAACCACAAAATACATTCTGTTAGCAGCAATCTATGCAAAGTTTGTTTTAAGTTACTTCCTCAATAACATATCTAGAGCTGAGATGGGAATTCAGTGTCTAGAACTGTATTCATTCTTCATAATGAGGCTCTTCCTTTCTCTTACTAAAATCTTTTGCTCCAGTTTTACATTCCTTCCCAGTTCTGCAATAAATGGGAGATGAAGACAACCTTATCTGTGGTACAAACTCCAGAAAGATACTCTCCATCCTCTCACGGGGGCAGAGATCCTAGAGGTAAAAACATATGGACCTCTAACTATAAGTTGCCATGACACATAGGCAAATCTTTAAAGCAGAATTCCCTACTCTTTGATGCCTAGAATTTTAAATGTTCATAATGCCTCATTTCACACTTCCAGTTTTTTTCTGTTATTGACTCCATGCCCAGGTAATTGCCCAGTGGAGAAGGACTTGGGAGTGCTGATGGATGAGAGACTGGACATGGCCCAGCAATGTGTGTTGGCAGCCCAGAAAGCCAAACGTGTCCTGGGCTGCATTCCAAGCAGTGTGGGCAGCAGGTGAGGGGAGATTCTGCCCCTCTAATCTCTGGTGAGACCCCACCTGCTGTGCAGGTGAGCTGGGGTCCTCAACACAGGCAGGACAGGGACCTGTTGGAGTGAGTTGGATCAATCAAGTTGATCAGAAGAAAGGCTGAGAGAATTGTTGGGATTGTTCAGCCTGGAAAAGAGAAGGCTTTGGGGTTACCTAATTGTGGCCCTACAGTACCTTAAGGAAGCCTACAGGAAAAAAGGAACAAGACAAGTTGCCAGGTCATGGAGTGACAGGACAAGGAGGAATGGGTTCATATTAAAAGAGAGTAGCTTTACATCAGATATCAGGAAGAAATTCTTTACTGTGAGTGTGGTGAGGCCCTGGCACAGGTTGCCCAGAGAAGCTGTGGATGCCCCATCCCTGGGAGTGTTCAAGACCAGGCTGGATGAGTCTCTAAGCAACAANCCCAGAAAGCCAAACGTGTCCTGGGCTGCATTCCAAGCAGTGTGGGCAGCAGGTGAGGGGAGATTCTGCCCCTCTAATCTCTGGTGAGACCCCACCTGCTGTGCAGGTGAGCTGGGGTCCTCAACACAGGCACGACAGGGACCTGTTGGAGTGAGTTGGATCAATCAAGTTGATCAGAAGAAAGGCTGAGAGAATTGTTGGGATTGTTCAGCCTGGAAAAGAGAAGGCTTTGGGGTTACCTAATTGTGGCCCTACAGTACCTTAAGGAAGCCTACAGGAAAAAAGGAACAAGACAAGTTGCCAGGTCATGGAGTGACAGGACAAGGAGGAATGGGTTCATATTAAAAGAGAGTAGCTTTACATCAGATATCAGGAAGAAATTCTTTACTGTGAGTGTGGTGAGGCCCTGGCACAGGTTGCCCAGAGAAGCTGTGGATGCCCCATCCCTGGGAGTGTTCAAGACCAGGCTGGATGAGTCTCTAAGCAACAAAGTCTAGTGGAAAGTGTCCCTGCCCATGGCAGTGGCTTGGAACTAGATGGTCTTCAAGGCCCCTTTCCAAGTCAAACCATTCCATGATTTTATGATTCTCTGAATTTCCTCTCTAGTTTTCTGTTTTCCTTTAGTTCTCCCTTACATCCCTGAGTTCTTGTTTCTTTAGACATATTGTTTCAGTCCAGCCCTTTTCTTTCTCAAATTTAGCTTTTGTTTCTATTGCATCTGAGCACAATTCCTTCTTTACATTTTTGTGACAGAACAAGGTTTATAGCTGAAAACAGATAATTGCCATAAAGAATATAATGTCAGACCAGTTCCCTGCTCTCATTTTAGTGGCCATATAAGCCATAAAGTCCACCTTTTTTTCTACCACTGTGAGCTGAGGCACGCTCAGTTCCGTGGTGAGGGATGGTGCCTATTGAGTAGAGAAAGATCTGTGGACAATCAGACACCTGAAGATGCTTTGGAGCTTTTAATCCATAAAACTTAAGGTTTCTTATCTGCATCTTCACTGAAGTATGAAAATAACCACTGAAGGTATACATCTTTTTTACAAATCAGCCCCTTGAAAATTTTAATTTCTCTTGCCCTAAGTATAGGGGCACTGGCACATTTGAAAGCCCGGATTTCAAGAACTGCAAGGACATGGGCAAAAAATACCTTTTTTCCTTGCATCATTCCTAGAAATGGCAGAACTGTTTTGGCAGGAGCTTTCCAGAAAAGTACAGCCTGGGACAGCTACTTGGCATGGAAAACTTCAGTCAGAGCAGTTACAGTTTGGCACTGTTATAAGTAGAGAAAATCAAAGTTTCATAATAGGAAGTATTAGGTAATTTTAATAATAGGCAGTTCTATCACCTATAAAACCTTTAAACATAAAAAAATATTATTTGTGTAAACAAATATCAAGAAAAGTCCTTTTAAAAAGTGTCCTAGTGAAATGAAAAGGAGTAAAAACAAACATACAAAAATGTGAAATATCACATCCTGACTCTGAAAAATAAAGACACATATACTTCTCCACCTTAACACAGCATGTGTCTTGAGCTTTCTTCACCTCAGTCCAAAAACAGAAGAACAAAAAACATAGCTTTAATCTGCCAGAAGATTTTTAAAAAAGGTAAATATTAAGCTGGAGTCCTTGAGCTTCCTTGCTTCCCTGTATTAAAGTATGGCTAGTCTAAGGCCTAATTTCTGATATTTTTCTGGCTCCTTTAATTTAGCCTAATGAATCTCCAAATAACGTATTTCATTTTCTGTGTACTACAATCTGGTGAAGCCTCTTTTTTCATCTCTCTCTATTTTTTCATTCTGTCAATAAAAGATCTATTGCCCTTGATTCCAATCTCATGGGTCAGGACTTACCTCAAAACTTTAAAATGTCTTTCACTGACTTTTGAACAAATTTATTACAAAGCACTGTCCTGGAATTAAGTACACCACTGGTATTCAAGGAATATCAATTGAGAGGGCTTAAAACAGTTGAAAATCACATTTATTTAATAGTTCCTATTTTTTAAAGTCAAAGAGGGTTTTATTACTGCCTAATCAGTCCAGCATAACATTCTATAAATCTTCCACAATAATTTCCAGATTATTCACATAATTTTTTTATTTGCCAGAGAACATGTTTCAGAATCATATTCACTCTGGATGTAAAATCTTCATGTAATGACAAATGTACCTCATCTTTGGAACAGTTAATTTAGTCATGAAAAACAGACAATCCAGCACCAGCCCTGCATTGAAAGAAAACCCACAGTCTGTTCTGTTGTGCTGAGGGCAGTAAAGGATTGACTCGCATAAAAGTGATCACAGGCTATGTGGATAGTTCAGAATTCATATCAACCAGCAGAAAATCCCTGAGATAAAAAGAATTATCTAAATTAAAGGGTTGTATAGATATATACGATAATATTACTCGTATATATTGGTTCTATTGTTTACCATAATCCTAGGCAGTAAACTCACAGGACCTTGCTGGTTTAAATAAAATGCAAGAATGAACTGACTGAAGGATACATTTTAATAGTCCTCTGTCAGAGAGAGTTAACACACTTGCACTTCTTACAAGAGCATTTTTATTAAATCTTTATTATGTTGTATTAAAAAAGTCCCCTTAGCCCTCAGGTAGTTGGTCGATGCTGAGTTTTCTAATGAAATATTTATGAAGTTCTTTGTTTAGAAGTTTAATTGTATCTTTAAATGACTTTCATATGTTTATATGCTTTACCCTCCCATATAAATGCCATATGATGCTCTATCATACTGTCCGGAATAGTCATTATGCATTTCACCATCACAACTGTTACATAACAATAAGCAGAAAAAAAGGACAAAAGGATAACTAAGTTAAACCAGATCTTATACATACGTATTTTGTTGGTAACACAGATTGTATCTCCAGCAAAATGTGTTTCTAATCATGTAACATAGCATAGTGCTGTAAAACTTTCCATATTTAAACTTTTGGTCAATGTATAATAGTATAAAAGATACTAAAATGTACTCTGCACTGACCTTTCTATTTCTCTGCCATGGGCAGGGGGAAGGAGAAGACTCATATGAGAACAGAGCTAGAACGAGAAGACCTAAGGAATACTCCTTAAATGAAATTCAGTTTAGCTTTTATAAGAGCTCTGTAGATCTATCACTCCTGTGATACAATATTTAAGAAAAAAGCATGTCTTAGAAGCTTTATAATCTTTCCAATAAATGAATGAAAATTTTAAAAACACTTTCTGGATTTATCAGCTAAAAGGACATTTTCTAAACTGAAAGCATATTGGCAATTTGTGTCACTTCATGTGAAAGTAGTGCTGCATTAAATCTGATCCCACTGTTTTCAACAATGCTATTCAGGGGTCTACTGTAGAGCAGATTTTGGACATCTGGTCCAGGAAGTTTCTACTATCGGTCTTCAAAAGGTCTAGGCCAGTTAAATGACATGATGGGTGATCCCAAATAAAGGTGTCCACAGCTTTATCCATGGAAGACATCTACCCATCCACCTGTGCAGCCCTTTTCTGACCCACAGCTAGGGAGTGAGATAATGAAACCAACTCAATTTATTGTGAAAAGTGACACCCTTCTCCATGCCTTGGGCAGGCTGGAGAGTCACCACAAGCTGAAAGCAAAGGAAAGAAAAATATATGAGAGAAATTTGAAGGAATAAAAGGAAATTATAAGTTCATTACTTGGGATGGTTGCTTGTAGTTGCCAGAAAGGATGGGGAAGGATATGATATCTGTGGTTTATATGAACCATACATTACTATTATGTAATCACAGGTTTTAATACAGTGTTAGCTCACAGCACTACTCAAATACCCTCTGCAGGTTTCATATTTGTTGATCAAGTACTACATAAAAACCCTTTGAGGAGAGTATCAGTTCACAGCTCACGAAAAGGAGTCCTTTTGCAAAGCTGGCATAAAAAAAATCCTGTTGATCAAGAGGGCTGTCAGTGCACGACTGAGTAACATGCCCTTTCTAAAATTGCAAGTACTGTCTTGCTAAATTTGTCCTCTTGATGACAACTTTCATTGTAACAAATGGCCCCTAAGCTCTGTCTTTTCCATGTAAGGAACCTCGTCCAGTTATTATACTAACAGCCAACAACTTCTGAGAAATAACCTCACTCATTATTTAAGGTAGAAACCAGTGTTTTCCTATATAATACACTGGAATGAACTCTATGTGCAACAGGAAAAGCTCTGGAAAGCACCTGTGCAGACCACTGATTTCAGAACCTTTTTCTAAAGTTGCTTCTAGTCTATAGAAAAGACCACCTGCAAGAACTGACAATTTTGCAAGTTTTTGTATAACTGCTCCAACAATCATGCACATAACTTTGAAGTCCGATGTGTTAACTGCACCAGCTGAAAATTGATGGAACTCTTCTCATCAAAATGCCTATCTTGAAAAGACAAAGTTATAGCAAGATATGATCAAACATGGTAACCTAACTGCAAGATTTTTTCCAATATTTTATAGTGTAAACATAATTTTATACTGTAATTTTACACCCAATTGACAATAGTATTTCACCAATTTCAGTAACTTGTTAGTTAAATGTATCACACATAAAAGAAATGTGGTTTTTCCTCTTTTGTCCTCATACAAAGGCTGGATTTTATTCTAGTCTCATTGATATAATTCTACTTACTTCACAGTCATTACTTATTAACACCAATGGGAAGAGAAACAGAGCCATTAAATCCATTTCCTCTTTTTTCCTTGATGCAACCTGATGCTTTTTGGTTTACCATGGAATGGTTGCATGGTGAGAGAGACAGATTTGCTTGTGTTTTTAATAACGTGTTCTCTTCAGAGAGAGTCAACATTTGCCCTGCCCAGTTTGACTTCACTTTAAAAAATCCTTATTTTTGCTGAAAAAAAAATTGGAGGTGGTAAAGAACACATCCATTAGGACTTGCTGTCATTTGGGAAATGTGACTGAAAGGAATATCCTTTTTGTCAGAGGGCATTATATTATTCAATTTCTTTTTCAAAGTGAGCAAGGTCTGCCCTAAAACTAAATAAAGCCCTTTGCATCCACCGGAATGTCATCCAAGAACATGATGCTTAAAACCGTTCAACTCTCCATGTCAGACTTCATGACTCTTTCACCTCAATTTTTTATTGGGCAGCACCATCGAGTAGTTGTTCCTTCTATGTATTCACCTCTCTCTGATAGGTGTCACTTGACAGCAAGTGGTACCTCCTGCCTGTTTCTGCCCTGAATAATCTTGATACTTGATACATCTCATAAGAACTTAATTCCACTTATTGCGCTGAACTTATTCTGCTTTCTGGAAAATGCTTAGCAGAACAGTACATGCTATTCCAGATAAGGTCTTATCAGAGAGCTGAATCAGGACAAATAGCCTATCTTTATGGTAGAACTGTTTTGGAAGTATTTCAATTGAAATTTAATGGAAATACCATTAAGCTTTGTTTGGCTTTGTAAAAGGTGATACAAAATACTCTGAATCAGTGCAGCTGAAAAAATACAATCCTCAGTGATGCTCACTGAGAAAAAAAAAAATTCCCTTTTGAGAGGACTTGGTTAATTACTTTGCTTATTTGTGACCAAAATTGAAAAGAAAAGCAAAAAGCTCTGTCATTACTCATTATGTATGTAATTTATCACAGAACACAGTTCTGTCCCTCTGCTTATTAAGCTCTCCCAGACATTCTTTTGTGTTTCTGGGCTTCTGAAAAAGCCTAAAGTAAAACTGATGTTACCTAACTGAATCACTGCAGTCTTCTGTAAACCTCACTGATGCTTTCTCACTGGTACAACTAAGCTGATTTAGGATTTTAGATATTTAATGGCCTGCATGGAAAAAAACAACTTGATCATTCATGGAAAAAAAAATTAGCAGTTTGCAGTTCTTGTATTTCATTATGCTCAGGCAGGAGTCTGCTGTGCCCTACTGACCCCTCCAGTGCAACATTCTGTTAGTGAAAACGGCATGAAACGATGAGCAAGGGTGCCACACAAAAACACGGAGGACCACTTCAACTTTGATTTCTTTTTCCTTCTCTGACTGATTTCTCCTTTGAGGAGCTCTTGTGGGCATTAGCCAGCACAGTTGCAGTACTCTGCTGCCCCAAAAGTGTGTAGGTCTGTCAAAAAGATCCTGGTGGGTTGTGTTGATATTAGCTCAAGAGATAAAGACCAGTTGTCTGGTGATCCTTGAAAAGCATTTGGAGGGAGTCAGCTCCAGCAGTTAGCCAGGAATGATGGACAGGAACAGCCTGCAAGCATTTCTCAAAGGAGAGATCAGTCAGAGAAGGAGCCTGCAGCTGTAGAGCAGGGAGGTGCTCTGTTATTGCTCTTGCTATTTTTCTTTTTTCTTTCCTTTAAATAAAGTAGGCTATTATTCTTTTAAGTAAATCAGGCTCACCCATGTTAGTCCTTGGTTGAGCTCTGAGTGTTAAGTTGGAGTGCTGTGCTGAAAGTAAGGCTGTGATTTTCAAAAAGTTTAAGGACTTTGGGCAGACATAACTCAATTAAAGCTGGGATATTTTATGTTGGCACCTTTTGAGTGATTTTCATAGTTGTGCAGATGAAACACTCCAATTTTATAGAGACCTATTAAATAGCTGAACCACATTCCCATTCCCTGCACTGCTGCTTCTCCCATGTACTGCAGAGAACAAACAAAAGAGGAGGATCAGGCTGTGCAGTATCAGGTAATGTTCTTCACTCTGTTCCTTCTCCCTCAGTTTCTTCTGTTGCATCGCAAGAGTGAGAGGGAATGTATTCCCAACACCACATCCAAGCTGGAACAGTCATATCCCAGTTTTTGCCCACGTGCAATGATAAATCATGGGGTCACAGGCTCAGATCATGCCTGCAGACACGTTCAAACAGGTTTATGGGCTTTCCTCACCTGGACATTCCCAACCACCCCAGGTAAACTTTGCTCAACAGCTCAGTCCCACCAAGCTGCACTACTCTATGTAAATCCATGGACACCAAGTTGAGCAGGAGTGTTGATCCTAGAGGGTAGGAGGGCTCTGCAGAGGGATCTGAAAAGGCTGGACCTACAGGCCAAGACCAATGGTATGAAGTTAAACGAGACCAAGTGCCAGTGCTGCACTTTGGCCACAACAACTCCCTGTGGTGCTACAGGCTGGGGACAGAGTGGCTGGAAAGCTGCCAGGAGGTAAAGGACCTGAAGGTGCTGGCTGAAAGCAGCTGTACAGTGTGTGCCCAAGTGGCCAAGAAGGCCAATGGCATCCTGGCCTGTATTAGGAATAGTATGGCCAGCAGGACCAGGGAAGAGATTCTCTCCCTGTACTTGACACTGGTGAGGGGCATTTGGAGTGCTGTGTCCAGTTCCAGGCCACTCACTTCAGGAAGGACAGTGAGGTACAGGAACGAGTCCAGAGAAAGGCAGAAGGAGCTCCTTCACCAGAAGGAGATGGTGAAGGGTCTTGAGCACAAGTCTGACGAGGAGCAGCTAAAGGAGCTGGGGGTGTTTAGCCTGGACATGGCCCTTAGTGCCATGGTTTAGTTGTGTTGGGTCATAGGTTGGACTTGATGATCTCAGAGGTCTTTTCCAACCTGAGTGATTCTATGACTGTGTGACACATCACACCCATTGGACCGTATTTTCCTTGGGAAGAGTTTTGCAAGAAGCATGCTGGAATCAGACAGGAGTGGTATCAAATATTGGTGAACTGTTATTAGTAGAAATAAATTAAATATAAACATAGGTAGCTTGACTTTACAGTGTCTCTGCCTATTGTAAGAACTTTTCCTTAGTATAGGCACCATAGGCTCCCCCATGGGAGGTAACAGCCAGCAACAGCTATTCAACTCCTAGTTTTTTAGCAAAATTAGGCAAAGAACTTTTTAGCTAAAACTTTCGTGTCATTTTGGCAAGCCCCAAAATCTTCCCCTGCCCCCAAAGCCCAAATCTTTTTATCTGGGGGGGAAAAAAGCAAGAAATAGAAAGGAAGAAGTTTTTTTCTGATGGCCTTGTGCAGTTAAAAATCATAAACAGTAAAGAATTCTACACGCTAAGGTTCCAACAGAAACAGAGACTTGGCTGACTTCTGTAATCTGAATTTTGCATTAATTAAGTGTTTTGAATTTGATTAGAATAAACTAGCCATCTTATTTGGTCCAGCATTTGCCCTTTCCAGACTTTTGAAAAAACATATACAAGATGATCCAGGATTCTAACTACAGTAATGAGAAGGGAAAGAGGAGGATGGGGAGTTGGAGACAGAAAGATAAGCAGGATGCAGACAGAATAAAACAGTTTTCATCTCTCTAGGACTTGCATTTGGATTGAATATCTGTTTTACCTTGTGAGACCTACACAGATGGCACTCCTATATTAATCCTGAATTCACATATTTTATATATGTATTTTTTTATTGGACCGTAATTATTTTCTGAAACTAAGAAACATGAAATAAACATGGTAACAATTATTGGTGCTTTGTTCCTGCTTTTGTTGGATCTTGCAGAGGCACTTGACAACCCAGACCAGGGCTACTTTGACAATGTTTGAAGAACCAGTTCAGCCACAGGTTGATGTCAGCTCCACTAATCAGAACTCTCTCAAGAGGATAACTGTATTCATATGTTGCACTGCACTGCCCAGATGTGCGTGGCAAGCTCCACCCATCACACAGGCTACTCAACATCAGCTTTCTTTTCAAGACAATTTATCTTGAAACTATTCATTCAGCTGTGGTGTCACTAATTTTTCCTTTAAATACGCCTTCACCAATTCCTGATAACACACATGGAAGTGTGGCTATCCGGACACCATCTGGATGCCATTCAGAGGGACCTGACAGGCTTGAGAGGTGACCCAGTGAAAACCTCACACTCATCAAGGCCAAGAGCAAGCTCCTGCACATGGATCAGGGCAATCCCAAGGCTAAATACAGCAGGGCTGAGAATGGATTGAAAGCAGCCCTGAGGAGAAGCTCTTTGGGGAGCTGGTGGATGAGAGGCACAAATAACCCAGCAATATGAGCTTGGAGCCCACAAAGCCAAACCAAAAGAAGAACTCTTAGAAGTGATTCTGCCCCTCTATTCTTCTTTCCTGAGACCCTACCTGAATCTAATTCTAGGGTCTCCAACATAGGAAGGACATGGACCTGAGGTAGAGCGTGCAGAGGAGGTGCTCAGAGGACTGGAGCATCTCTGCTATGAAGACAGGATAAGACAGTCAGGGCTGTTCAGTCTGGGGAGAGAAGGCTCTGGGGAGATGTTGTTGTGGCTTTCCAGTGCCTAAAGGGGCTATGAGAGATGGGGAGGGACTTTTCACAATGGCATGAAGTGACAGGACAAGGGAGAATGTGTTCAGAATGAAAAGAGGGTGGGTTTACATTAGATAGTAGAAAGAAATTCTTCATCAATAGGGTGGTGGACACTGGAAGAGGTTGCCCAGAGAAGCTGTGGATTGCCCCATCCGTGGATGTGTTCTAGGCCAGGCTGGATCGGGCCTTGAGCAACCTGGTCTAGTGGAAGGTGCCCCTGCCCATGGCCAGAGGCTGATACCAAATGACCTTTAAGGCCCATTTCAACGCAAACCATTTTATGGTTCCATGCCTGCTTCAGTCAGTGTGGAACCTTGGAGAAGAGCTGATTGTTACACCATCGCAGCCTTGTAAGTAAAGCACAGGAGCAGAAGGAACAGACCTGGAGTTCAGTTCCCCATTCAGCTCCAAGGAGTCTGAATCCTCAGCTCCCATTTCCCAGCACGCTGAATTGCAGGCTATGCACCACTCTTTGTTTGTGCAAACATGTGAGCCTGTACACAGAGAGAGGAAGGGGAGAAGGTGTTGAAATCTGTTCTGTGACACAGCCAAGAATTCAAGATTCATGGGGCCAGACAGACACTTAACCAAGTAAGATTGTGTAATCTGCTCAGCGACCCACAGTCCTGGGAAGTAGAAGCAGTAGCTGCTGATTTGAATCCCCCATTTTCTCCCTTGACTTTGTATTTTAAGTTATGTTTCATGTTGGATGTACCATTGCCTATGCACCGGGCAGCTCAGGTGCCACGTGTTATTTTCTTGTGTAAAAGCTGTACAGCCTTCTGAGGACATGCTTTCAAAACATTCAGCTGCAGCAAAAGGTGCCTTAAACCACATGCTGCAGCCAAACTGTAGACACTTTAAGCTTTTACCAGAATATTTCGGACCTTATAACAATCCTGGTTATTATTCTTGGATTTAGGTGTTTCACATCAGTTGTGTTCTGGATAACTTTGTATTTTTCTGGATCTCATCTTAGACATCCACAACATAACTGATCTTTAGCTCCTGCTGTTAATTCCTGCAGCACACCAGTGCTTTAGGTTTTCTATTGAGCTGAGCAGAGACATATCTGAACTGAGTCCAGTAGTTTCATTACTGTGTCACTTAGGATGTATGTGTTCCTGTTCAGGAATTTAAACATTGATAGAAAAATTGGGTATGTTGAAATATTTTGCTGTTCTTTTGATCATCTAGAATATTTTTCCAAGTGCTATATGTCGCTTGAAGAGCACTTTTATGCTAAAAATTGCTGCTTTTGTTGCTTTTTAATCCCAGCCTGGAACTAAGTACCATACAGCTGCTCTCTCACTGCCCCTCCTACACAGAGGTGAATCAGAAAGGGGTAAAAACCTGTGGGCTTAGAACAGTTTAATAACTGAAATTAAATATGATATAACAATAATAAAAGCAACAATAAATAATAATTATAATTAAAAGAGAGGCAATAAAGAGAAGGAGAGAAATAAAACCCAAGGGGAACAAGTGATGCTCAATACAATTTCTCCTCACACATTGGCCTGTGCCCAGCCCATCCCTGAGCAGTGATTGGCAGCTCCCAGCCAACTCCCCCCAGTTTATGCACCAGGCATGACGTTCCTTGATATGGAATATCCCTTTGGCCAGTTTGGGACAGCTGTCCTGGCCATGCTCCCTCTGACTTCTTGTGCACCTCCTCACTGGCAGAGCATGAGACGCTGAAAAGTTCTTGACTTTGGGTAAGCACTACTTAGCAACAACTACAACATCACTGTGTTGTTGACATTATTCTCATGCTAAATCCAAAAAACACAGCACTGAACGAGCTAAGAGGGAAAAAATTAACTCTATACCAGCCAAAATCAGAACATATTTTAATGCAGAAGTGAAACAGAGAATCTGCAGTTTCCATTTCAAATAAATAGTGAAAGGGTGTGTTGTCAAAAAATTGTCAAGCAGTTGCATTAGGATCTTAGTCATGGAGTTTTATCACTTAAAGACTCATCTCACAGGAAGCAAAAGAAACCTGTAAGCAGGAGAAATAGAGTATGCTGAGCAGAAACTCATAATAACATCTCTGTTGATTCACAAGTTGCCACCTTGATCCCTTTATATACTGTTGTGATAGTGGCAGAAGAAACAAAGATTTCCCCAAGGTTTCTGACTTAGCCATGTCTCTTTCTCCTCTGCATGGACCTGGAGCCTAGAACCAAAGTCCATGGTCCCAGGAATTTCAAAGATTACATGCAGTTTAGCTTTTACTATTTCATTAAATAAAATATGCATATTTTTGTAACACCATGGCTATGATGTGCCATGATCTTAACTACAGTTCTTGTCCTGGCCCCAGCCTCACATATCAGCAAAGCTACTTTTTTTTCAGTAAGCCTTGGGTATATTTCACTTGGAATTTTTTGTTTGCAAAACAAAGCTCACGACCCCAGTTCTTTACTTATCTGTATTAAGTTACAAGCCTTGTTGCTACACAGTGAGGAAAATTGGTATCAGTCAGGTTTAAATGGATTGCTCTAAAATTGTAACAGACCACAGAAAGATTTCTGAACCTTGTTTATAGCAACTAACAGGGGTTTTGTTTCCACCCAGTATTTTCCATGACATCTACAAATCACCACTAGTGAGAAAGCTCATGTGCTGAGATCACTGTTTGCCATGATGACCAAAATTACTTTACAGTTTCCCTGTGCTTCCTGTTGCCCCATAACTATTTGTTGTCTCTTGGCTTATAACCAGACTGTAAATTCCTCCAGGTTTTTTTTTCCTTTGTTTTTTACAACATTTAGCACAACAGGATCCCAAGGATTTGAAACATTTCAGTAATACTGCAACAAATAATGAAATCATTGGGGTTTTGTCCAGTGTGGTTTAGTCGCAAATCTGTAAGGATAGGGAAAGAAAAGAATTATTTTTAGAGTTCATCTTTTCTACCTCCTTTTGATATTGTTCACCCATTTCCTATTACTGGAGTTGGGTTGACTATGTGGTCAGTCCAGCTGTAAAATTCCTCCAGCAAAGTTCTTTGCCTGCTGTACGAAGCTGAGCTCAATGGGCATTGTTATAAGCAATGACATGGGATATGGTCCTCTAGTTATGTTTGTACCATTTTTTATTTTATTTACTTAGTTGAGAATACCCACTCATAATAAATCAACTCCAAGCCACTCCCAAAGATCCTCTTCAATATCAAAAGTATGAGATTACACCCACNATAAAACCCAAGGGGAACAAGTGATGCTCAATACAATTTCTCCTCACACATTGGCCTGTGCCCAGCCCATCCCTGAGCAGTGATTGGCAGCTCCCAGCCAACTCCCCCCAGTTTATGCACCAGGCATGACGTTCCTTGATATGGAATATCCCTTTGGCCAGTTTGGGACAGCTGTCCTGGCCATGCTCCCTCTGACTTCTTGTGCACCTCCTCACTGGCAGAGCATGAGACGCTGAAAAGTTCTTGACTTTGGGTAAGCACTACTTAGCAACAACTACAACATCACTGTGTTGTTGACATTATTCTCATGCTAAATCCAAAAAACACAGCACTGAACGAGCTAAGAGGGAAAAAATTAACTCTATACCAGCCAAAATCAGAACATATTTTAATGCAGAAGTGAAACAGAGAATCTGCAGTTTCCATTTCAAATAAATAGTGAAAGGGTGTGTTGTCAAAAAATTGTCAAGCAGTTGCATTAGGATCTTAGTCATGGAGTTTTATCACTTAAAGACTCATCTCACAGGAAGCAAAAGAAACCTGTAAGCAGGAGAAATAGAGTATGCTGAGCAGAAACTCATAATAACATCTCTGTTGATTCACAAGTTGCCACCTTGATCCCTTTATATACTGTTGTGATAGTGGCAGAAGAAACAAAGATTTCCCCAAGGTTTCTGACTTAGCCATGTCTCTTTCTCCTCTGCATGGACCTGGAGCCTAGAACCAAAGTCCATGGTCCCAGGAATTTCAAAGATTACATGCAGTTTAGCTTTTACTATTTCATTAAATAAAATATGCATATTTTTGTAACACCATGGCTATGATGTGCCATGATCTTAACTACAGTTCTTGTCCTGGCCCCAGCCTCACATATCAGCAAAGCTACTTTTTTTTCAGTAAGCCTTGGGTATATTTCACTTGGAATTTTTTGTTTGCAAAACAAAGCTCACGACCCCAGTTCTTTACTTATCTGTATTAAGTTACAAGCCTTGTTGCTACACAGTGAGGAAAATTGGTATCAGTCAGGTTTAAATGGATTGCTCTAAAATTGTAACAGACCACAGAAAGATTTCTGAACCTTGTTTATAGCAACTAACAGGGGTTTTGTTTCCACCCAGTATTTTCCATGACATCTACAAATCACCACTAGTGAGAAAGCTCATGTGCTGAGATCACTGTTTGCCATGATGACCAAAATTACTTTACAGTTTCCCTGTGCTTCCTGTTGCCCCATAACTATTTGTTGTCTCTTGGCTTATAACCAGACTGTAAATTCCTCCAGGTTTTTTTTTCCTTTGTTTTTTACAACATTTAGCACAACAGGATCCCAAGGATTTGAAACATTTCAGTAATACTGCAACAAATAATGAAATCATTGGGGTTTTGTCCAGTGTGGTTTAGTCGCAAATCTGTAAGGATAGGGAAAGAAAAGAATTATTTTTAGAGTTCATCTTTTCTACCTCCTTTTGATATTGTTCACCCATTTCCTATTACTGGAGTTGGGTTGACTATGTGGTCAGTCCAGCTGTAAAATTCCTCCAGCAAAGTTCTTTGCCTGCTGTACGAAGCTGAGCTCAATGGGCATTGTTATAAGCAATGACATGGGATATGGTCCTCTAGTTATATTTGTACCATTTTTTATTTTATTTACTTAGTTGAGAATACCCACTCATAATAAATCAACTCCAAGCCACTCCCAAAGATCCTCTTCAATATCAAAAGTATGAGATTACACCCACTGACTGAAAAGAAAGCATCCCCTAACTAGGAGCAGATTTCCTCATGGAATACCAGAGAACAAGTTAAATGACTCCCTGTCTTCTACTACAATGGAAATGTCTCACTCCCAAGATTTCAAGTGGCCAATGCCTGGGAGGAGAGAATCTAGAAAAGTCTAGGTTATACTGAGAAGGAAGAAAAGGCAGGTACAACATTTATGTAATATATCCATGCCCCTCCCACTCTCCCACTGCTCATATTAGACAGAATTACTTGGAAATGTATTTGGAGTGGCTGCTGTAAAGGAAAAGGAGAAGAGAACAGGGGTGATGTAATATTTTGGCAACTGGATGAAGAAACAGGAAGGGGTTTTGAAGTTACAATGAAGAAAGTAAAGACAATAATCAGAAGAGAATTTTAAAAATGAGAAAAATAACATCCATCATGTGAATATAGACATTGGTGAGCAGGTGCTATTGCAGGAAAGTGACTACTCAGGTTTTGGTTGATCCTGCTGTGAGGATGAAATGTTTCACTGAATGTGAAAAAATCCAAAGTGGGTCAAAGAGAGGTAGAGGGACAAGGAAGAAAGCTCTGCAGTGCTACCTGGAGAGCCAGGAGGAAGAACAAGGGAAAGTAGTGAGGGAAGGCAGGGGAAGGGAAGGGAAGGGAAGGGAAGGGAAGGGAAGGGGAAAAATAGAAAAAGCAGAGAGAGAAATGAGCAAGCAGCACACCAATCAATAACTTCAGCGGCCTAAAAAACTCACTATTAAAAATCATTCCTGCAGATGGAAAGAACTGAAGAAAAAGCTCAAAAAGTTTCTCATTTTAGGTTTGCTTCCTTATATTTCAGGTCAGACTTTTTTCTTATATTTTTTCCATATGTCCAAAGTGAGCTTCTTAAATTACTCTGTTTAGAAATAAACACATGGAAACAATAAACATTTAGAACATCAGCTTGCATATTTCCTTAATGTATGCATACTTCTTTCCAATTTTCCACATGAAATGAGACTAATTCACTTAAATTTCTTGGGATCCACCCTCTGTCAAAGTTTCCATGATTTCAGGGTTAGCTCAGTAGCTGGTTAATACCTTTGAGAGCATTGACTTAAAAACTTTAAGTCAGCCACTCAGCTTGTGCATAGCAGAATATTTACACCATATTCAAGTGACCTCTGTCAATTTACACAGATGAGACATTACCTTTTATTTCTTTTTCTATAGAAAATAAAATAAAGACAATATTATGCATATAGACCTAAAGGAATGCAATCAATGTTTCTTCAAAGGTTTTTCTACTTTGAGATATTTTGTGCCAAATTTATTAATATATTCTTTGAAATTTAAATGTGCTGCTTTATATTCCACAGTTATTTGCAAATGTAAAATTAGTTCACAGTCTTCCCCTGGGTTAATACTGACAGCAGAACTTTGTTCAATATGAGCGTTTTTCTGGCAATCCTGGAGCAAAGAACTTATCTTCACACACTGTTTAACTCTGTTGTCCCCAGCAGTGGCAAAAGGAGACACACATGACAGCCCATGATCATGGCTACTTTTTGTAGCACATGCCCTTCAAAAATTCCCATACCCCAAGCCAACACATAAGGGATGCCAGAAAATACATACCTGTGAGGTCCTTCTCGTATCTGTCAAGGGACTACTGTCCATTAATTTGGCTAATCCTGTTCTGAATGTGCTGACACTGCCTCCACAACATCCCAGGGCACCACAGTGCAGATTGCATTACCTCTCTTATAAAGACTAATTTTTTTTCCTGATCTGTTTTCCCTTTTTCTCATTATTATGCCAGTGACATTTCAGATTCTGTACAGGTGCCTCAAGCCAAAATCTCACTGACTACTCTTATGAATTATCTGCCCTGATTCATCCAAGAGATCTTAAGTTTTGCTCCTAATTTTGTAGTGGCAACATATTCCCCAGCTGGAAGGAGAGAATGGCCCAATATGCAGGAAGAGGTAAGAGGGAGAGGATGTAAGCACAGCAGCACACATTCAGGCACCATGAACTAAGAGAGCAGGTCATGGGCAGCTGAGGAGATCTGTTGATGTATTAGACTGCTCTCAAGGGCTAGTGTAATGTGTGGTTGGGGTCAGGAAAAGACAAAAAAAGCACTCCTAAATTTGAGAGTCCTACCCCTGCCACTTATACTTTCAAAGACTTCTTGATAGTTTATAAATAAAATATAACTATAAATGTATAAATATAAATTTTTATATATATAATTGTAATAGAAATTTTATAAATATTTAATGCTGTTCTAACACAGTGGTGCCCAACTTTTACCGGTTCATATGCTGTAACACTGGTTAGAAACCACCTCTGTGTACAAACTCTTTTGGACTTTATGTATGACTGATTTAAAAAGTCTTAGTGTCATCCAAACATGAAGAATACCAAAAGAATCCACCATCTTCCAATGCATGGTATTAAGATTTTGTCTGTTTAATAGCACTGGTTAAATACCTTATACCAAGCATTATCGAGCAGTGGAACTTATTTACCAAGTCCCATGGCTTATCAACTGACAACTAGAATCTCTCAGTTAGAAAGACTTCCATTATGTATTTATTTTACATGATATCAAACCCATTGCAGTTCTCACTGCACAACACTCTGGGAAATACATCACTGCAAAAATGAAGCTGCCTACTTCTATTTTTCCCTGGTCTTCAAATTCTGTGCTATTGTATTCTTTCATGCCTTTTCTTTCTTACAAGGATGAATGATGGAATATTAATTACTTTGTTCTCTGTACACACTGTATTTTAACAAATCTGTTAATTTGGTTTATGTATCACTGAACCCCTTTATGCTTTATTTTTCAAATTGTGAACATTTTTTTGCTTCTTAAGCTTTCTAGTTTGATAATATATGGACATAGGAAATGAAGAGTATGTCAGAAGTTGCAGTATTAAATTAATAAGTTATATGAGTGATATAAAAGGCAGAATACTGTCCCCACTTCTGCTCACTATTTGCCAGTTCCATGTCACTTAAGGGTGTGCAACACTGCACTTCAGTCATCCCTGGGATAGCTTAGTGCTTGTTGTTACAGATTCATCATTATGTATACAACTACTTTAGCAGGGATTTTTATGTAGGAGATTCCCATTGATGTTTATTTTTAGGCATCCAGTTTATTTTCTTATGTTCTGTTTAAACCATCATTTTCTTCATACAATACCTTTATTTTCTGTGATCGACTGCCAGTGGTCCTCCCATAGAATTTTATCTCTCTACTCCAACATACCCTTAAAGGTTGTTTCATGTTAAGGCTATAAAAATGTCAACATGGATTAGCTACATTCATATTTTTAATTATCCAGTCACTTGTGAAGGATCTGCTTTCAGCTGAATGGCTCTGCAATTGCTTCATTCCCTTCACTCACTGCTTTTATTAAACCCGACACACTGTGGAGCCTCTTTGACAGCCACACAGGAATCACACAAACAGGAGACAAGGAGCTGACAGAGTTCCACCCAGGTGTTTTGACATAACCCCATCCTATGCACCTCTCTGGAATATAGCTATGGCTTTCAGGCCTACTGCAGGATAATCAAATCTGTCAGATGATGCTGTTTTTCCCGCTGTTGCTTACACTCTAATAAATAGAAATGGGATTTGCTCTTTTTGAGATTTACTAAGTGAATTTTAACTTGTGCAGATAATGCTTTTATATAACTGAGTTACAGCTGAACTTATGAGAATGATCCCACTATATTTTTATGAGCTTTACAACTTTTACAACTTTTATATTGTTAGATACCATTGTTAATGTCTCAAAATTTAACATTTCAAAAGTTGCCAAGTCCCAAAGTCTAAAAGGAACACTTGAAACTTTAACAGGCAAGCACTTGTTTGACAACTTACACATAAGTATAAGCTTAAGTTAGAAAATTTAAAGATAAAGTACTTGTTTCCAAAAGTATTCACTGGAACAAATTACACAGCTATATGATATCTGGTTTTGCTCTTAGTATCTTCAGATCAAGACTCTCCTGCAGCTACAGGTTAACCAACCACAAGGTATCAGAAGCAGTGATTATTTGATATATCTCATATATAGTCTGCATAATAAAATTATATTGATTAATATAACATTATTGTGGTCATGAACTCCACAAACTTTATAGGATGTACTTATTGCAGTCTATGATGATAACCATTCTTTATTTTGAAATCCACATGTCATTCTGATGCAATAAAATGTTTCAGAAAGTCAAGCCTAGGAAATCTCGATCTTCAAATTCTTTGGGAAAAATAATCCTACGCAAAAAAAATGTTCAACTTCTTCACACAGTCCCACAATGTTCTGCCAGGATGTCAAGGTAAAAAATAAATAACCAGCTGGCCAGTGATGCATGAAACATTCACAGGAGAAGACTTGCTTTTACAACAGTATAAGAATTAATCAGTTCCACATTTTGAACATTCTATAAAACTAAAACTTTTCAAATTTTTTTCTAAACTTTTGAAAATGCATTCAATATAGGTTTGGTTTGCTTTGGTTTTTTTCCCAATCATATTTATTTATATGCCTATTTCCCATGCAGCATTTGTCTCTGTTCAAATTGCTTGACTGCTCAAATATTCCTCAGGGAAGCAGGAATAGGGACCTCAGCCTTCCACAAGGCCTCCAGTGAGGCAGTGGGTTGATCCACAGGATGTAGAAGGATGGTAAAGGCAGGTCTGTGTTACTGGGTGGTCAAATGGGAAACAGGGCTTCTTTTACTCTTGCAGCACCCCCATTTCTCCAGTTTGAAGTGACAGGTAGTGTTTGCACTCAACAGGTGTAGTAATTTGGGAATAGAAATCTCCTCCTGACCTACGAAGGAAGAAGTGTGTTCCCAACTCACATCACATTTTATGCTCTGCAGACTGTGCAGTGTGGTTAAGAGACCCATTGCAATTGCTCCTCCTAAGAGCTTTGGTTTCTTTTACGAGATGCAATATTTACTTTGTGGATGTCAAGAAGCTGGAGAGGGTGGTTTGTTAGCAGAGACACTGTAAGACACACAGCTGAATCTCAGCTAAGGAGAGAAGGCTGGAGGCAATAAGGGCTGCATTCTTATGTACATCTCAAGGGAACTTCAAACAATACTCACAAAAGTCTGATAAAAGTCAATGATCTGAGGCACAAACAATGAATGATTTTTTGCCACCTTCTTTCAAACATAAGTATGTCCTGTTCCACAATCATCACCTTGAAATCAAGCCAAACCAGTGGCTGTGGAGGTACATGCAACAAGACATGGTTAACTCCTGCTGTGTGAAAGGTGTTTGTGATGTGCCATTACCTCCCGCTTTCAATTCTAGCTGGATGTTTCCTTAATTGTTACCACATCACTTCTAGTTTTGTTTCTCTTTTCACTATTTTTATTGGGAAAATATGCAGATATTTCCCCTGAAATGGAAGCTGGAAATCAACTTGAGATATGGTGAGGTGAGTCTTTTTCAGCAGTTGATTGCTCCCAGCCCTTTCACATACTCAAAGTAAATGCTGGAGTCAGAGTGGAATACTTCAGTCCCACAGGTTCAATGCAAAACAGATTTTAATCTACAGTTTGTATTTTTGCTGGTAACACACATTAAGATACTTGATATCTTAATGAGTTGCCATATTCAAGGCACTGAATCAGGAAAAATAGATTTCAGATGGAAGCTAAGCCCCCTGTAAGCATCCCCAAGCAGAATAGCTTTTCAAACCGTGCGTTTTCCCTTTCAGAGAGGCACACATGCAAACAGATTGTTTAGGGCCTCCTCTGAGGCAGTACATACCTCAGGAACAGCCATGCCTCTCTGCAACTTAATGGCCACATTTACAGCAGTAATGAAAATGAGCCATGACTGATTCTCTGCCCAGCTGACACAGCAGAGGTCTCATCCGTACAACTGAACTGTCTTACTCCTGAAACCCAGTGGTACCTCCAAACTTTTTGCTGGGAATGAACTCTGGTATGTGCCACCCGTAGGTCTCTGTTCAGGCATCACCTGGGAGACAGCTTCTTGGCACAAGTGAAATGCACACCCGAGACTGTGTGCTAGCAAACAATATGGACAACATGTGGCAGTGCCTGGACCTGCACCAGCAGTGATCACTTTATTGGAAGAGATGGAGTCAGTGTGTGTAGCTCTAATTATTTAATGTCAAAGCAGCCATGAGAGCCCAGTGTGGGATACCCTCAGGACTGGTTTTGGGTGCCTTATACCCTAAGCCTCCAAACAGAAATACCTCAATGAGCACAGATGCCATGTCTAGGGACGGCGCTCGTTTGTCAGGATGAACGGCCAGGGAAGCTGTGCTTCCAGTAGTTTTTGTTGTTGTAAGTCAACCCAGTGGAGCTGTGTTGGTCAAACCAACAGACCATCCACCCAGTCTGCTGTAGAGAAAAGACTCAGGTGTCTTTTGTCTCTGACAGTAATTCTTCCATAGAAATGCAATGCAGTTGAATGGGTGCTTTCCAAACACAGTCTACACCATTCTCACTGGAGAGCTTTTATTTATCTGTACACAGTGTTTGTTTTTTAATTGGACATTATGGAAACTCTGACAGTAACGTAAAAGATGATTAGCAATAAAACAACATATAACCGAGTGGCTTCTAAATTTAATAATAGGCTAAATGTCTACATTCAGACATGGTTAATCAAAACCAGTTTGTAAACTTCATTTTATTCAGGTCAGCCAGTCAACAGTACATGTAATGCATACTATAAAACTGATTTAGGGCTTTTGGACACCCAAGCATCTACATAAACCAAGCAAGCATTAACCAGGTCTGTCTACTCATAAATTACAGCACATTGTTTTTAGAATGACCAGGATAAAAAGCAACATGCCGTGAACCATCTACATCATGTTTTTTTCTCCTTTGACCAATTTCCCAGTTACTCTCTCAAATTATCACTCCAGTTTCTTCTTTGTTCATCCCTGTATTGTTTCCATATAACTGTCCAAACCTGCCTGCAAGGCAACTAATCAAAAAAGGCTGAATCACAAGAACATTGACCACTTGATAGTTTGCCCAGCTTATTAAAAATATGAGTTTGACATCCTGCAGCATGTTTTAACAATTGGTTTGCAAATTACAGAACGGCTAAATACAATTAAATTCATTCCATTGTGCACAATAACTATTTAACATATGCTGTGAATCCTGTACACAGATCAGGACTCTGCACTGTTTTCCTACAGCTGTTAGTCAAGTCTTGTTGCCTCGTGCTACAGATCCACCAGTTCTTGTAACATAAACAGGCTTGAGCTGGGTCATAGCCTGGTTGCAATTTTAACAAAACTAAATAAAACCTCAAATGCCCATTCATATGGTTTTTAGAAGCAGTGATGATGGCCTTCCATAAGTGAAATTATTCACTTCTCTGTACTTACTGCAAATCAGTGCTGGGTTTCCTCACCTCTCTTAGAGGTGAACCTTTCCTAAGTACTGGAACAGTGCCTTGACACTTTATCTCAAATACCAGAACACAGGCAGAGCTGAAATTACTTACTGCTTATTCCAACAGCGGGTTTTGCATAAATTTATAGCACTTTTTTTCCCCTTAAAAGAGTACATATTTTATCCACTACCATATAGGTGATAAGATATGGGCTCACATGAGCTAACACGACATAGGATCTGTCCCATGGATATTCCATGCCACTCCGTGCGCATCACATCTGCGAAGCACGTGACACATGACTCCAAGGGGATATGAAACACATGTGGGTCTGATTCTCCACTTTGTTATTCCAACTCTACACCCTTGCAACTCTAACAAAGTTACACCAGTGCAAAACTGTTGTACTGAAGTGGAGGATTAAACCCATATGTCTCTTTATATGAGCCAAATTTACAGGACAAAATTTTTCAAATGCATTCAGTAAACATTCAGGCTTCTTCAGAGTTCTATACCTGTTTGGTCCTCAGACAGTACTTTTCCTGCTTAAGGAAAAGGTTTATCTTAAGGACAGCAACTGTTACTTGTTAAAAGGCTGTCAGTAAGAATCTGAGTTATAAAAAAAAAAAGGCAAAAAGATTGAGAAGATTTGCAACCTACAAAACACTTAAAACAAGATGGCATTTCCTCAAACTCAGTCAGCCATGGTTAGAACCCCTTTTGCTTGCTTAGATGCATATCTCTTTGTAGAATCACGACCCATCACCACTTGAAAATTCTTATGATTTCACTGTGCAACTTTTGAAGAGTTTCTCCTGGCCTCTTTCCAGACAGTACACCTGCAAATTAGTTTAGTAACATTTTACTGCCATAGAAAATTAACTAATTCTGTTTGATTTGGATTTGTATACAATTCTGCAAACTTATAAGCTATATACTTATAGTAAGTCAGATACAGATACAGACAGAAAGACATTCATTAAGCAAATATTGACTGATTCTCATGAAATGTAATTCAGGAGCAGGGATCTGTGCTGGAGCTCTGAGGGCACATAACTAGTTTAGTTTAATAGATAAACCAAAAAATTCAGATTAGGTCTCTATATATCTCTTCAGAATATTCCACTGCATTCAAAAATTTGAAATTTAAGGTTGATGAAAAGTTATTAAACCAGCCTAAAGAATTTTGAGAGCAGATTTTAATGCTATGCAAAAAATACTGAGGAAATCTAACAATGATGAAGATAATAACAACAAAAATAATTAATAAAAATAATATTATTTTTTAAATGTTTATGTATTGTAATTTCAACCAATTATAGCTCAATTCTGACTATATGGTCTGAATTCTTTTCCTCCAGGAAATGTCTTTGACCAAGGCAGTTAGTTATTTGTTTTGTTAAGTGTTTAAAAATGATTTTATACCTCCCTACTTATACCTGTAATATGATTAGATATGTAAATCAATAAATAAGCCCCATGAACACTTTTATATTTAGTTATGATAGTATTACCTACTAATATAGTTATTAACATAGTAACCAAGATACAACAGTGACTTCAGTTATTGAATACCATAAGTAATATCTCATACAAATACTATTAATGGTGTTATTATGTTAGAATCAGAAGGGCATATCTAAATACTAAAAGTTCTGTGATCTAAATACCTTTTTGTTTTTAAATAATTATGTACAGACACTTATTTAGGCTATGATATCTCTCACCTAATTCTAATACTAACAAATATTAGGAGGTTGTTTCAACCATCTAAATTTAGATGTCATATACCTGGGTGAAGGGGCTGAACACATAAGTGACAGTAAGGAACCCACAGAACTGGCAGCTCTGATGTACCACCAACAGTTTTCCAGAGCAGCAGCTGGAGGTCAGTCAGTCAAACAATAATAATCCCATTATAATCGGAATTTCTAGTTTAAGCAGTACAGTCAGTGGCACTGAAACAGCAATTTAACTCACCTGGCACACTTAGGGTAGGATTTGGTTACTTAAACAAAAGTATCTGCTGCCATTGGGAAGCATGAGAGTCCTTTGGGCATAATATCCATTCATCCCATCCTAACAGACATTTGCACCATTGGAGAGAGGAGGTAATCTTTCTTCTTCATTGAAAATAAAGACTGTCATAAAGCTCAATTACATGGCCACTTTTGGGATTTCCTTCATTTGCCCACATGTCTGGTGTCACTTTGGGCTTGCTGTGTCTGAGATGTCCACACAGTGATGGATGCTCTGCACCAGCAGCAGCAGCTGGGAGGAAAATGAGCCAAGATCCTCTGGTGAGATCCAGGCATCAGAAGCCATCTTAGGTGTCATTTTAGATATCTGACAGGGATTAAACAGAACCTACAGAAAAGCCACACCTTTCACCTGAACTGGAAGTCACATGGGATCCCAACTGAAAGTCAGGTGGGATCTCATGTATGGTGTCTCATGAATCCCATTTATACAGTCTATCACCACTGTTCCACCCCTGCTCTCAAATTTGGCCTGTAGATCAAAGTTTCTACCAAAGTAGAAGCTGTTGGTTGGAGCTCAGCTGTATGGGAATTTGCTAAATTGACTAATGAAGCCTTTTCACCTCCTCCTTTGTCTTCTCTGGGCTCTCTCTGGGATCACTCCTGTTTCTAGCAGAATTTTGTCCCCAGCTTTATGGAGTATGACTGGTCACTTCACGTGTAGTGCTGCTTTTCTGAACATCAGTCTCATTAGATGACATTCTGCAGTATTGTCCTCTTATGGACAAGATAAGCAATGCTGCTAGAAATGCTTTAATTTTGTGTAGTTTCACCTCTAAGTCCCATAAACTTAGCCCAGGATTTGATTTTGTGGTTCTTTTCCCTACATTTCCGAGGCTTCAACATGTTTATATAAGACAATTAAGCACCATTCCAAGCCTAAAAATGTTACAGAAATGGGTAAAGACAGCAAACATTGGGCTTAGCCCAGAGAGGAAAAGAGAAGGAGTATTTTTTCTACATCTGAATATGTATCTAACATCTGTATTGAAATAATTTCTACTTAAAGAAGAATTACATTACAGATACTTTTAACAATGCTGCAAACAGCATCACAAAACACAAAAGCCTTCATGATGCTTTGGAAAACCAACAGGAATTTAAACAAGATACAAACCAGGCAACTTCTAATCCTTCTTCAAGTTTTGTTCCTTCTTTTCTTCTTGTTCACAATATGACTCAGAAGGGCAGATCCTACCTGATATAAAACAGTCCATCCAGCTTTATCAAAGTCAAAGTAGTTACAGTCACACTAAAGGAAAATCTGGCATGATGCATCTAAAGTCCAGATTTAACATTAACTGTGACTAATTGGGAATGTTGTAGATGTTTCTTCCTACGCAGAGTTATGTCTTTACCTGAACATCTTTCTGCTTTTTATTATTAAGCCTAAATAGGACATCAAAGGTTATTTTTTTTAATCTTCATGGAAAAATGTCTCTCATTTCCATACAACTTCTCCTTCTTACTTTAATTTGCTTCTGAGGACTTCAAAACATCTTATTGTCTGCAACAGAAGAAACATCTGTTGAAGTCATACATAGTTTATTGGCTAGAATCAGTGATAAAAGGCAGCATAGAGACTCACCAAAACATCTCATTGCTATCAACATAAAACAAAATATTACAAAAAAAAAAAAAAACAAGCTTTTTTTTTTTTGCTTTTTTCTTTTTAATAAGAGAAACATGGGGAAAATTTTGCAAGCCAAATAGACAAGAAAACTGTGATTTTAATTCATTAAGCCTCACATGACCAGATTTTGTATCCCAGCCATCTGAGGCCTAACCACACTACCAAACTGTTTTATAATTATCTAAGAAAGAGAAACCATTTATGAACAATGCTATTTCTCTCCACAGGATTTCCTGTTTAGAGGAATTGCTTTCTACACTAGAATTGATTTTTGCTCTTTCTACCTACGGATCTGTTTTACCACTTGCCTAGTGCAGCCCGATATTGATTAATTACTCTTTTTTTTTTGGCATAAAACACCAACAAGGGTCCAACATCACATTTCAGATCTAAGCCAGCCTCCTAGAAGTGAGGTGGGGAGTATATGCAATGAAATTAGAACTGCCATATTTTTTTCCCTTTTTTATTAGTCTTCCCCAATCCATCAACTCTCTGCCTTAGACACAGAGAATTTGGGAAAGAAGACCAGGTTTACAGAAACCTGACTGCCTTATTGGGATGACAATACAAAGGCAAATAACTTGAGTAAAGCTTCTGTGATGAGGAGGAAGAATTCCAAGGTGGTACATTGGAAACCTTCTTTCACAAAATACACTTCTTGTGTAGGAGCAAGAAAGACTGCATCATCAGAAGGAATTGATACTTAGCAAGTGTGTAGATACTTTGGCAATTTGATACAATTGTCTATTCAATTTCCATCTACTTGCAGGTGTTCAAGCAGGTTCAAATGCTTCTGCTCAGTTATTCTTTACTCTTTTCCATTTTGCTATTCCATTTCCTTTTTAATGGTGCCCTACCTACTTTTTCCTTTATGTTTTGGGTTGATTTTTTTCTCCCTTACACCCTACAAAATTAAAATTTTCCCATTTTATCAGTAACTAGTTTCATCTTTTTATTTTGCAGATCCTCTCTTCTTTCCACCATGTTCCATACCTTTATGCATAATTCTGTGTAAATCATCTTTTCTCCCTCCTGATTCCTACTTGTCTTCTTTTCCTATAAGTGCTATCTATACCATATTCTTTTACTTCATGTCCAGTTTTGTCTAGTTTCTCTTGTTTTCCTTTTCCTTTCTTGTCATTTTTTTCCCCAGGTTCTCCATTGTACCTCAGTTTCTGTTACATACACACATATTGCCATTAGAGAGCATGAAAAAAAGCAACAAATTAAACAAAGTCAGCTGAGGAAAGCACCAGAGGTCTGGTTGTCTCTTAAACATTTATTTTCTGCATTTATTTTTTTTTCTTTTCTGCATTTGTCTCAAGCTTCATGATCATTTTATTCCTCAGTGTCGTTCACACTTTTCCAATAGCATCAGTTCCTTTTGCTTGAGTTTTCCATTGTTTATTCAACAAAATGTGTTTTTCTTCTGCATATACAATTGTAAAAAGGCATAATTGCTAACTATGGATGAACAGATAGGTTTCGCCTTTTTGAGCCAGATTTCTTAATTCTAAGGTCCAGAGGTTTATGACTTGTTTTTTGTATTTCCAGATCTGCGGTCAGGATGCCCTAGCACTCAGCTGGAAGCATCTATGGCTTCTTTAAATATTTTTTGTATTTTGTTATGTCACAAAACTCTGTAACATTTATGTCAAACATCAATATTTTTAAAAACCCCATAGTACCTATAAGGATCTTCTTCATAACTTTTTTTTTTAAAGCGGGTAAGCACTTGGTCTCCTTTAAGGAAGCTGCAGACTATTAGAAGGATATTAAAAATATTGGGATAAATTAATGATTCAGAGCAGGATCTTTACAAAATATATTTTAAGAAGGTAAAAAGCAATATGATATAGATACCTACAAAGTCAAAAGCAGAATGTGTAGAGAAGAGTTATTGCTACTTGTTCCTACTCAGCAAAGGTTGTTTCTGCATTTGGCTGCCTTTAGAGAGGCTAGAAACAGCACAGAGCTTCTTTGTTTCCATACCTGAGTTTCTAATCTCTTTCCATATTTGTGAAAAAGGAAAAAAAGTCTTAGGATATTACATATTTAAACATAACAAGATTATATTCCTCCTCAGAGATGCACACTATGATGGATCTTGTGTTTTAAGACGCTTACGGGTAATTCTGTATTACGTATGAGCAAAACTATGAAGATTCATGGAGTCAGAGAATGTAGCTGTATCATAACTTTACAGGGAATTTTTTGAAATTACACTATTGTTTTTCCTTTTCCAAAAAAAAAAAAAAAGCTTTTCAAGTAAAGCTTGGCATCATAAGGAGTTTGTCATGTTTTCCAGTGCAACTTGTTGAATTTCTGTAGATAAACTACCTATAGCAGCCACAAATTCTTCTTTCTCTGATCTTAGTCTTGCATATCAGATGTTCCTAAGAATACAGATCTCGTATCTTTATGGCTATTACGGTGACTGTCAAGCACACAAAGAGCAACAGCAAATAGCTCGGGTCAGCAGTCAAAAGGTAAAATGCAACACACCCACTTGCTGCTGCAATAGAGAGAAAGAAATCAAATCCTGAAGGGACTCATAACAGTAATGGGAGGAGTTATTACGAAAAGCCAATATATAATTAAATTTAACATTCATTTGAAAAAGAAAAATCCCCACACAGGATCATTTCACTAGAGCTAGGGATACCTGAGAATGTAAACCAAGTAATTTTTGGCTACTGATTATTGCCATTTGACAGTTTCTCTATGGGCTGTGTAAAACAGAAAGGTGGTCTTAGCCACCTCCTTAGGACTGCAGACTATAAAAATCCCTTTTGTGCTAAATACTCTTTCCATAGAAAATTATTTGTCTCATCTAGCTCTATGGCATATGGCAGCTGTTAATACAAAGGAGTCCCATGCCATTTCATATGTCTTACAGAATCTTCTGTGGCCTCCAGATGGGTCTATTGTACATTGCTTGCTCCGGAGGGACATCTCAGTATGTCACAGGCATCAGGAATGTATAGCTCTGCAATTGAACAGTTGCCTACATCATCAGTAAGGGAATCTTAGACACCCAGCTCACATGCAGATGCACAAATATTGACAGTTATTTAGGTTTAGGCTCTGAATTTGAAATCCGTTCTGAATTTGAAGCAATTTGAATTCTACCCCTCAAATTACAGAAGAATAATTCTACTCTTCATGTTATCCTCCAGTGCTTACACCACACAGCTGGCTGTCATAAAATTAACTCCTTGATTTCCATTGCCTCAGTATAGCTCCACCACCTTGTCAGGCACAGTGGTGAGACTGACTGGCCTGTAGTTCCCAGGTTTTCCTTTTTTTAAAACGGGGGTTATGTTTCCCCTTTTGCAGTCAGTGGGAACTTCACCATAATGCCACCACTTCTCAAACATGATGGGTAGTGGCTTAGTGATTTCATCCACCAGTTCCCTCAGGACCTGTGGATGAATTTCATCTGTTTCATGGACTTGTGCACCTTCAGGTTTCTTAGATGGTCTCAGACCTGATCATCTCTTAAAGCAGGTGGTTCTTCATTCTTCCAATCCCTGCATTTGCCTTCTGCAATTCAGGCGGTGTGGTTGGAACACATTTTTTGCCTTGGTGAAGACCAAGGCAAAAAAGTTGTTGAGTATCTCAACCTTCTCCGTATCCTGGGAGACCATGTCTCTCATTTCCTTCCAGAGAGGGTTCACATTTTTCCTAGTCTTCCTTTTATCACTGAGGTACCTACAGAAGCTTTGCTTGCTGCCCTCGATGTCCCTGGGCAGGTTTAATTCTACCAGCTTTCCTACCTGATCCCTGATCCTCAGAAAATTTCTCTGCATTCCTCACAGCCTACCTGTCCTTGCTTCCTCCCTCTTGTAGGCTTACTTTTTGCATCTGAGTTTGTCAAGGAGCTCCTTGTTCACTCACACAGGCCTTCTGAGGCTTTTGCCTGACTTCCACTTTGTTGGAATGCATCGTTCCTGAGCTGGGGGGAGGTGATCCTCAGTTACTGACCAGCTTTCTTGTGCCCTTCTTTCCTTGAGGGCTCTATCCCATGGTGCATTACCAAGCAGATCCCTGATGAGGCTAAAGTCTGCTCCTCTGAAGTCCAGGGTAGTGAGTTTGCTGTGTGACCTCCTTGCCACCCACAGATCTCAAACTCCTGTAGTAAGGAAGCTGAAATCCTGGCTGTGGCACCAGTTCTGTAACCATTTGTCAATCAACCAAATTTGACTGACCCTTTCAAACCCCTTCCTTGTGACTAAGAGGACTGATGAAAAAAATACCAGCTCTGCAAAGTTCCTTACTCCCAGGGCCCTGTAATCTTTCCTAATCCTCCTCAGCCTGCTCCTGTCTGCTTCACTGGTGCCCACACAAAACAACAGCAGCAGACAATGCTTTGTGGACTATGCAGGGCTTGGCAGTCTCTCGGTGACATCCCCGATAGCAGCCCCCAGCAAGCAGCACACCTCCCTAGGGAGCACGTCAGGCCAGGAAATGGGTGCTCCTGTACCTCCCAGAAGGGAGTTACCTACCACCACAACCCATCACCTTTTCTTACTTACACTGGTTTCTGTACAGGGAGCAAATTTATGTTTCATTGCATCACACAATGCTGGACCAAAGAATTAATAATGTTGTGTTTGATCCAGAGCTGGTAGCCAAAAGGAAGACTTGCTTATGTTATGCTCTTAAGTTAATCTCATGATATTTAAATTGTTTAAATTACTTACATTTTTAAAATAATTTAAACTAAATATTTAAATCATTCAATTATTTAAATTAATAAATCACTGACCCTGCCAGGGTCAGAATTATTGCTCTGTTCATCAAGATTTGCTATCTGTGTTTCCTTGATTACTGATGGGTACCTGCAACAACTGAAATATCACAGGTAGAGTAGTTATTTCTGCATGTAAAGAAGTTGACAATTCCACTGCCTTATACAATACTGTGCAACTGTAATGTTCTAATATTTGGCTTTTCAGGTTACCACAGAATTCAGGAAGGTCAGGAAATTACAGATATTCCCATTATTTTTGGCTTCTCAATTGACAGGTACTTCAAGTTCCTACAAGGAACACTAATTAGGTGTTGGAGGTTTATCTACCAAATGTCTCAGTATTCATTAACCTCACAAATAACCACTGCAATATTCAGAGCTGAGTGAATACAGGGTACATACAGAATTCACTAATTTACCTCTCTGCTTTTATCAGTATGGATCTGCTTTAAAGACTACCCTGAACTGATCAACCATGTTATCAGGATTATTTGCTTTCTGGAAATGTTAGAGATCAGTGAGGACTGAAATCCCTTTACAGCAGGCACCGTGCCTTCCTTCCTTTAATAGCCAATTTCTGCAGCAGTGCTTCCAGACTTCAAAGACAAGATCAGCTAACTCTTCTTGTAAAATAGGCCAAAGTCTACCCAGAGAGTGCAAAAACGTGTAAAATTGGATACAAACTGACAAGGCCTTCAGATGTACTGTACATAGTGAAAGAACTCTGAAAACCTGAAATATGTGTCTGAGGTTGGAGCCTGTAAAATTGCTGTGGTTTTGCCAACATAATATTCTCCTACAGACTTGAAAACACATAAGAAACTTAAACATTATAGAATAAAGATGGATAAAATGAACAAAAAAAATTCCAGATTTTACACACTTTATGGTGAATTATATTTTTAGGATCAATCCAAATGATACATTTCATAGATTATTATCATACAATAAAAGGGTTCCTACTCAATTCAAGCAATTAATTAGCCAAGATTGTGGGTTTGCCCTGGCTAGCTGCCAAACACTCACTCACTCACTCACTCACTCACTCACTCACTCACTCACTCACTCACTCATTCACTCACTCACTCACTCACTCACTCGCTCACTCAAACTCCTCTCTCCCCTAGACGGTGAGAAAGCAGGAGGAAGGTGAGAAGACTCACAGACTGAGTTGATAACAGTTTAACAGAGAAAACAAAGGTTGCACATGCAAGAAAAACAAAGTAATGAATTCATTACTTCCTATAGGCTAGCAGAAATCCAGCCTCTTCCTGGGCAGCAGGGGCCCTGCACACACAATAGTTACTTGGCAAGACAAATGCCATAACTTCCCCTTCCTCTTCTTTCTGCCAGTTATTATTTCTGGGCACAATGACATAGGATATGGGATATCCCTCTGGTCAGTGGGGATGAGCTGTCCCAGATGTGTTCCCCTGTAATATTTTGCTCTTCTCACTGGGGGTAAGCAAGGGGGGAGAAAACCTTGATGCTGTGCCAGCACTGTTCAGCAAAAGCCAAAACAGTGATGTGTTACCAACACTGTTTCAGCCACAAATCCAAAGCACAGCACCACACAGGCTGCTGTGATGAGAATTAACTCCATCCCAAGCAGAGCCAAAGGGAAATTAGAATTTGTCTGAGTGGCTGGATAGTAAATACATAACAAAGACTAATTAAAGGATAACTGAGTTGATGAATTGTGGATGGAAGAAGCATCACCAACTACCAGCAAACAGGGACTTGACCAAGGATCCCATTGTCCTTAAAACCACATAGATTCATAGAAAGGCTTGTGTTGGAAGAGACCTTAAATTCATCCAGTTCCAACCCCCCCTGCCACAGGCAAGCACACCTTCCACTAGACCAGGTCTCTCAGAGTCCCATGCAACTTGGCCTTGAACGGTTTGCAAGAGTTTCAGTGATCCCACACAAATGGCAATGAGGAGAAAGCAAAACGTTTCATGAAGGTGGAGGATCTCATCCTCATGGAATATTACAGAAACAGCATAACATCATCCCATGGGGAGAAAAGAAGGGGATGTAATGCAAGAAGCATAAGTAGAAATCTAAAACATTTTCTTGAAAACACTGCAATGTGAACAGTATGTGCAAATTCTTTCTTCTGATCAAAAGGGGTTATCAAGCCAGCATGACAGGCAAGTAATTTCAAAGTTCTTCCAGTTTTGAGCAGTTTCCATACATCTAGGCACAGTCCCTACTTTTTGCACTGTTTTATGAGAGAAAGTGGTGATTTTCTTTACATTAGTATTTCCCACAAACCCAACCACAAGTGAGCTCACTCACCTGCTTGTGCAAATGGAAGTGGGTTTTCAAATCTGTTGTTTTACACCAAAAAAAAAAGTTTTGGAACTCTGCTTTGGCCTGGAATCCATTCAACTGTCACTGAGGACAAAAATTTTTCCAGTAAAAAAAAAAAGACAAAAAATCATTTTTTCTTTGACACTCTGTACCTCAGATCATTCTCTTCAAGAACTTGGCTCACCCTGTTGTCAATACACATTGTTTGATCACTGTTTTGGATTTCTTGCTATGCACAAGAAGTTTTCGCACTATCTTTCGTAAACCCTTCCAAGAATTAATCTGGCAGGGTGCTGACCATTCTGGCCTGATCCAGAAAAACACTTAAGGCTGTCTTTAAGCACCCGAGTAGTTTTAACCAGACTGAGCTCATAATACTATTGTTTTACAAGATGGTGAAATATCTGTTTACTCATTAAAGTCTGAATATTAAGATTCAAGATTGCTTGTTCTATCCATTACAGATGTTTTCTCCTCATAAATGACAATCAAAATTTCATTTGTTTGATGTTTATATCTTTGTTCAGTTTTCTACTCTATTGAATAACTCTCGGTGAAAAATTCCAGGCTCTTCTCAAACAATTTATTGTTCTTTTCCTTTTCTTCATTACTATTAATGGGAAATTCTAAACTTTGCAGATAAGATTTATATATACTTTCAAATAGGTTGAAAAAAGAGAATATCAGAAAGGTTGAAAAAAGCCTGTTTTGCAATTTATGGCTTTATTGAAAAAAAAAACCAAAACCAAAAACAAAAATCCCAAACCAAAAAACAGCCCCAAAAGCTTTAACTGCTTTAAAAAGTATAAAATTGCCAAAACCTCTGTGACTGATGCACCACAAAGGAATCTGTCTTGCAAACATTTATGTGCCCAATTAATTTTAAGCACATAAGTAGCTTGTGCACCTCACTGTACACTTTCATTGATGACCTAAATAATAGGAGACAGAACATGACTAGTAAGCATTCAGATGACACTATGAGAGGAGAAATAACAATGTCCTGTTGCAAAAGGAGTTAGGCTTTATATTTGCTACATAATATGAGAGTTACTTCAGTTTTCAAAGGGATTTTTCTTTAGTTTAACTAACTTTTTTTTCTTTGGTAATCACTATTTTAATACAGATAGAAAAAACAATAACCCTTTTCCAAGCAATCTATTTAGATTCTCCTGTAATTGATCACCTTCTCATCTTATTACCATGACTGTGTTCCAGATTGTGCTTATTTTTCCTAAACACATGTAACTTGAAACACAGTGTTTCAAGCAAGTCAAGCATATTCTTTGTTCTATGACTTTCTCATTCTCCCTACCCTGGGGATGCTTACCATCTTCGTGTCAGTGGATTTTAGTAGAAATATCCATATATTTCTTCTGCATTCATGAATATATTTTGCTTTGGAGAGTCCATTTACTCAAGGGAAAATGCTTTCATTTTTTTTTTCCTGAATCTTCAGGTTTACTTTTGTCTCTGGAAGGAACTGAGGGTATTGGCTTCTGGATAAAAAACCACTAACTTTGGTCATGCAATACTGGTAGATATCACATCTCATTATAGTGCATCAAAAATGCAGCTTTCTTACATGGCCTGACATTAGAGCATACAGATTAAAACACTAAGGTCTATTAATAGTGTGGTATTCTCAGTGATACTTTTTGTTCTAGGATCCTTCATCTTTTTTTACTCATTTTTGAGACAAGTTATGACTTTTTGTAAGACTTAAGATTTTTTAAAGATTTTTTTTGTAAGCTTAAGATTTTTCTAAAGCTTTTGGCTATGCCTTTTTGAAAATGTGACTGTATTTGAGCAGAACTACAATAATTTTTAACAAACTTATTATCTAAATGTGCTGTACAGTCTACAGTACTAAAAGCTTCCAACATTTCCTAGTTCAAAGAGTTCAAATGGGAAGGAATGAAAAAGATGGAGCCAGACTCCTCACATTGTCACCAGGTGACAGGATGAGATGCATTGAAACACAAAAAAAATCCATTTCAGAAGAAGAAAAACTTTTTTTCTTTTCTTTTGTTTTTTTTTTTTTAACTGGGAACATAATCGAACACTGGAACAGTGGTCAAGAAAACTTGCGGAGACTCCGTCCTGGGAGATGCTCAAAATCCAACTGGACACAAGGCTCTGTGCAAGTGGCTCTAATTCACCCTACTTTGAGCAGGTAGATTGGACTAAGGAACCTCCAGAGATTTTTGACAACCTCAGCTGCACTGTGAGTGGATGACTATGAAACCTGACTCCTCACTGCTGACATTGAAATACCCATCTAGGATGTGGACAGCTGTCTTTCAAAAGCTATAGCAGTAGAACATTTGGTCATCTTAAAAACTGAAGTCAGTCTAACAAGAAAGATTGATAATGAAACCCAAAAGCAAAGAGGAAAGAGCACTCTGCTGGGATAATATATGCTGACACTGGGATTGTTGCTTATCTTATTAACCATCTTACTGCCTTTTTCTGTCTTCAGCTGACAGACAGTTTCATGGTTAGCAAACTTCCTTAGACTTTTCAGTCTTCACTTCCTTAACTTTTCAGTCCCAATCTTATTTGTTAGGTACATATCTTAACTATGAAACTGTGAAACTTCTATACAAAAGACATTGCTGCTGCTCTGTGGGTTGATGCATAGAGGCTTAAGATATTAAAATCTAATTGTGTGCTGACTAAGGAAGTCTTTATTCATCCATGACTACATGTTTAATATCATAACCAATTGCTCTTGAGCTTTGTTCTGATAAGCACAAAAGGTTATAAATCAGTTAAAGTTGGGATTTTTTTTAAACTATTCTTTATTAAGTGTATATAATCCAGCAAAGGAATTAAGAGTTCAAACACCAGTCATAGGTAAATGAGATATAGGAAGCATGTGTATACATAATTATAGTTTGTGTCCTGTAAAGATAATCTTTCTTATGGAACAATGAAAACAAACATAGAATCAAAACCACAAAAAATAGGAAAGAAAGAGTAGAGAGGAAAAGGTAACGTGAAGGATTAATGTAATCTGCAGTATATTAATCTGCTATCTGATACTCAACCTAAGAGTGTGCTCTGTAACACTGAACTATGACTTGACTGCTCTGATTGGAATAAAGGAGTCAATCAGTCAGTTTGTGATGAAAAAGTCTTATGTATTCAATTTATTTATGCTAGGCAGGTCTTCTGTAAAAAGCTTTTAAGTTCTGGTAGAAAATGTTAACATTGCATCATAAACCAGTTCTAATAATATTAAAGGATATTATTTTGGTCATATTTGCAGAGTGCACTTAATATTATTTACAAAAAGGAAAGTAAAATAAAAAGAATATTCAATTTCCCAATTTCTGTTTTGCAGGCATCTCTAGTATTCTTCTAGCATAACATTTTTCAGAAAATATCTACCTTTCCCTGTTATTCAAGAATATTTGTCAACATGTCTGGCTAAAGTCCCAAGACGCTGGGTATCAGTTTCCAAAAGGGCTGTGCTGTACTTGCCTGCCAGCTTGTTTGGAAACCACCCAAGAATCTCTAGTAGGGCACTGTATAACAATGGCAAAACCCTCAGCCTAAAAGTGTTATGTCATCTTTGAAAATAGGACTAAACTCACTTGGCTGGTGCCACCAGAGTCCCTACTGCATTTTTTTTTACATTGCAAAACTGTAGTGCAGATAGAGAATTCTGTGGCTGAGAGCCCTGCTATTCTCCCGGAGAAACAGTGGAATTTCACAGCTTCCAGTATAACAGTCTAATGTCACAATCTAAATGGTATAATCCTGACATATTCTCCTGAGGATCCCCATACATTTCCCTTCATGCAGGACTCTTCAACACTGCCACCTCCCCAGCCAGGCAAGGAGCTCCCACAGATCCTCCATCACATCTGCATCAGAAGCTGTTGTCTCAAAAGCCCAGGGGCTTCTCAGGTGGCAACAGAGACTCAAATGTGGACACTTATCTAGGAAATTCATAGATAGCTGTACTGTAGACAACCCAATTTAGATGCCTGCATCTGAATCTGAATCTAAATCTCAAACAGAGTTTTGACTTGGCATCTAATATTAAGCATAAATTTCCATAAATGGAAAGAAAGTATTTTCCAAGTCAGCATATTGACCAGAATTCTATTACAGAAAGCTTAAAGGAAGTCAGGGGTAAAATCCCTAATTTTTAACTATATACATAGAACTAGACATTTAGAAGCTTTGCAAATTCCAGTGCTGCATATCTATGCACTTCAGTATATTACGTGACCATTAAATGACCTGATATGTGAGCATTTGCAAGCACAGGACCTCAAAAAATCTTATGCATTCTTCTGAATAAAATGAATTTTACAGTAAAGTAAATACATTGGCCACAGTAGATGGTTTTGGTGAAATACTTCAGAATTTATAAGCAAGAATACTGACATGATGATTGCACTGTACCATTACAATATTGCAATTATATGCAAAACAGGGTTTGTGGATCTCAGTCATTATATTAAATTGTCACATTTATCCTTAGATTGATTTAACGTGTTTATAAAAATTTATTAACACTTTCTTATAGCACAATAAATCATCCCAGAAAAGACATGTTCATATTTCAAAGCATCAAATTTATTTTGAAAAATTTGTCTCACATTTTAAGAAAATATTTCATTTTTCTTATCACATTTTAGAGAATTACATTGCAATAAGAAGAACACTGGGGTTCTTCTTCACACGTCAATGGCTGGCCACACGTTTAGTTTTCAAAGCAGAAAAGCTCTAATTAAGAAACAACTGTGCACTTATAAGTGACAGATAAAAGCTTGCAGGAAAACTGAAAAGGCAGCCCACTGGGTTTCTTGGATTTTTCTTAGCAGATTTCTTTGAGGATTTTTCATTTTGGAAGTTCATCACTTAATCTGTTTTTTCATCATATATACTTTAAAGAAAATCACCATGATTTTCAACAGTCTATTTATTGTGCTACACATCACAATTGGTAATTTAGAAAAATTAACAGTTTTTCTAGAACACATTATCAAAGAACATGTATAACTCTTATGTACCAGAAAGATTTTTTCTCCCATGAAATCCACTGATGCACATCCAAGAAATCCCTGGACAGAGCCTGCCGAAGATCTTTTGCACTTAATGTATAAGACTACTCAGTTCAAATAATGTGTGCAACGCTGAACCTAAGAGGTATTAATGCCAGAAACAACAACTGCACCATATCAAGCCCAGGAAAAAGTAATGGGACTAGAAAGGGAGATTTTCCAAAAATCAGAGGTTTTATTTCATCTGTAATGTCGTTGATAAATGGAAACGCTACCATGCAAAATCTCAGCACTTTTTTGGCCAGAAAGGCACTCATGCTAATATAATGAGTCTGGATTACAGAGGTTTGCCAAGCTTAGATCATGTATAGATTAGTAATGATGCCTTTTAATGTCTTAATGACCTCTTAATGAAATACATTTATAATGCTACAATTTGGTGAGGACTCGCTAAACATTCTTCATATCAGAACATGATGTTCAAAGCTAAGTTCTTAATAATAATTAACACATGTATTGTGCTTTTACTCTTCAAAGTGCTTTAAGAACATTAGTAATTAGTTAAAAACCCATGTGCTGGATGTGTGTTATCTGTTTAGGCTCGAAGAGGCCCACAACAATCAAACTGGAGCTAGCCAGTAAAGTCCAAGCAGAAAATAGTCACTTCTTCTGTGTTCTAAAGAATTTTAGATCAAGGCAGGAAAGACCTGTCACATGATAAATTAAATGCAGGTGGTGGCCACTTCATAGAAATAGTATTAGACAAATAATATAAACATAGACTATACTTTAAAAAAATGTACCCAGAATATTAAAGCTTAATTAACTTTTTCTAAAAAGCAAAGAAAAGGCAAGCTCTGAAACAAAAAACTCCTCCAAACCATCTGAAACCTCATTTTGCTAATTTATGTTCTCAGCATCCAAAGTGAGCAATTTTAGCATAAACAATGGGAGGCTAGTGGTGCTGATTCAAAACTTGCTAATACTCACTCACTAACTGTGAGCTAGAACAAACCCCATGTAAATCACACCCATTTGCTCCTGCGACTGATAGGTGGCAGGGGAGGGGTTAACTGATCAAAGGAGGGACTGCAGCTGGCTAGTCCGAAGGGGCTCATCATCTGCCAGACCAGTACAGATAGGAAAAGTAATCAGAAGTAGCTGTAGCCAAGCAAGGCTCATCTTGAGTACCCAGAGAACATGGTTGCTTGAGAAGGGACGCTTCCCTTCTCAGGTTTACAGAAATATGTCCCCCAAACCAGAGAAAACTTTATTCTGAGAACTTTCCTTCAGTGCTAGAGGAAAAGAATTGTTTCACATCATTGCACTGCTTCAGACAGAACAATTAACTACTGCATAACAATGTGAATTCAGAAACTTTGCTTTTTATCTGTGAATATTATAGAATTTTGATTTTAACAAATAATTCAAATACATCTCTGAAAACTCTTGCAAGAAGCCAGCTATACATGAAAACCTCATTCTAGTTAGGCTAGATTTTAAATTGTTTTAATACCTAATGCAACTGATGTGTTTCTTTTCTAAGGAGAGACAACAAAAATTCCTACATTCACAGGGATATTGTGAAGATAAACATATAAAAGATTCATCAGCAATGGCATTATGTGCTTAAAATAAAACTGCAGCTAGATTTAGTCAGTTGAAGTTGGGAAAGATTTGGCTGTCTGCTTATGATCTCAGTTTCAAGGAGAAAAGATGTTTATATTTAGTTGAATTTGAATTTCAGCAGTCAAAAAAAGTGTTCCTTTTTATCCTTTCTAACTTCCTTTGCCATTTTTAGCAATGTCAGATTTAAAATAGATACTCCAAACTTATTTAATTTGAAGCACTATGAAAAAAATTCCAATACTAAACCCAGTGTGTTTTAGCAAAACACACATTTTTTTATTTTATTTGAGAAAGGAAGAAATTAGGGATAGAGGAGAATTTGATGATTAGAAGAATGGCATAGATATTCAAATAATAAAGAACTGATTGTAACAAAGGTAACACCTTTAGTAAAGGGCAGAAGCTGAAAGCCTGATTATTTACATATTGCACTCACTTGGATTTCTTCCAGCCATATGCTGGAATTTCACTTTACCTTATGTTAAATTTTTGGCAAATGGCAGTGTGATGCTTGTGAGGTCTTCAGAAATATGACCTAGAAAAAACCAATAGCAAATTGTTGAACACACTTGTTCTACTTAAATTATACAGACAGCACAAGAAAGGGAGGGGAGAAGGTTCAAAAATGCTATGGGATCTCCAGCTGCTGACTTCTGAGTCTGAAGAAAAAATGACCAATTTCCATTCTTTTTCTTGGAAGGGTAGCAAGGCCAAGTTTTATGGAGCAAGCCTTGTCCTACCATAGCCACCTCCCTCCTGCCTGCTGGAGAGTCAGTCTCCCCAGTTAAGCAATTCCAATAGACCTCTGAAATCTAAAGCAGGAAATTCCTTTCAGCACTGCTTTCAGCAATGAAAAGGACTGTCAAAACACCTTCCCAGAGGATTACAGGGCTCCTGCCCAGGAACTAGTGGAGAAAGTTCTGCGCTTACATGAGTACAATGCCCCCAGCTCCAGTTAATGTGTAACAAGAGCAGCTTTAATGCACATTTACACTAAGGCCAGTTAACACTTTAAAACTCAGTGCAAGAATATCACTTTTGTAATATAGACTGCTAAGAACTTCTAAAAATACATCAAATGTATTCTTCTCTAAGTGCGTGTGCTTCCCAGTTTGCAAATGGAATTGTTCTCTTAATTAAATATTCTGACTTTTATTTCATATCTGGATAATACATAATTTATTATGTATTAATTATATTAAAGACCTCTTTATAGTCTTCCCATCAACCCACTGCATATACAATCATATTCTTCATGTACAGGTATCAGTATGCATACATGTTTCTTCTGCTCTCCTTCAGGCACAGTAACTATGAATTTATTGGTAAACTTGGAAATGTTGCTAATTTCAGAGTCTTTTTAAATACAGTTGGTAAGGTGGTGCTGCTCACTAGAATTCACTCAATGATGGCTGACTGCCAGGACAGGATTGGGTTGCACAAACACCTGAAAGTCCCAGCCAAGATGTCCTAGGGGATGACACTGTGTCCTGAGATGTTCAGACACCAGCTGCCAGACCAGAAAGTGCCTGATAGGTCCTGTCTCTCCTGTAGACCCCTATATAGGTCTTAGTGCACAAGAACGTGTCAAATAGCACAAAACTGCAACACGTAGGCAGCTGAATCCAGTTCCCAATGATTTTCTAAGCAGAGTGAACAGCAAAACTGTTTCACAACAGTGAAACAACTGAGCTCAGTAGCTCCAGTAACAGCCTAACCCCACCATTGTGCTATTCAAAAATAATTGTATTGAAAACAGCAACTACTTGAAATGTTATCCCCCCACCAAAGGAAACCCCAAGAAAACCAAAACCCCAAAATAATAGGTTCCCATAGACTATAATGGAAAATAGCCATAGAACATTATAGAGTATTCCTCAAATGGAATTGTCTGGGTTTATGATTTCAACGTACCTTGTAAGTTAACAGGAGTTTGCTGTCAGTCATAGAATCACTGAACCCTAGAGCAGTAGTGGTCCTTTAAAGGTCATCTAGTCCAACCCCTCTGCAATGTGCAGGGACACTTTCAACTAGATCATGTTGCTCAGAGCCCCACGCAACCTGACCTAGAATGTTCCCAGGGATGGGGCATCCAGCACCTCTTTCAGCAACCTGTTCAAGTGTTTCACCAAGCTCATCAATAATTTCATCCTTAAATGTAATCTACCCTCTTGGTTTTTGTCACGGGCCAGCAAGCCACAGTCTAATATTTGTGTCACTGAGATATTTTTATATTTTTAAACAGGTAAGTATCTCAGAGCAACAGACAAAGACCACAACCTCTGGCCTCCTCCTCACCCTTTCCCCAAATCATCTAATAAATTCACCTGCCTTGGACCCGAATAATAAAACCAGTAGAAACTGGTTGGGAGGGATGTGTCTGCCAATAATCCAGAAGAAAAGTCAGCCATCTTTTAGAAGCCTGCAGAGAAAAAAGTGTAGTAATGTCACAGACAGAAAGATGGAGACTCTCTGCACAGTCTGTGCCCATGAAGCATTCTGGAGAGAGGCACACAGGAAAAGCTTCTTCTCTACCACAAACTGGTTGAAAATATAATAAGTCAGAATGAGGTTCCCTTCTTCTGTGCAGGGGAAAGTGATGTCCTGTGAAGTCAGAAACACAAGCACAAGATGAAAAGGCAAAAGAATTTATCAGAGAATAATGGATGAGCCACTATAGGTGCTTTCACAGAAAATGTAAGAAAATCTGACGTGTTGCAAACTGGGAAACTGCCAGAAATCATGGCAAAATATCAACAACTGCTCGGTTCAAAGGGCTGTAATCAGTGTCCCCAAGTTCAGTTGAAGGCCACTGACTAACAGCACAGCCAGGGGTCAATAGCAGGACCAGCACAGTCTAACCTCTGCATTCATGACCTGGACAACGGGCCAGACCCTCAGCAAAACTGGGAGGAGTGGGGTGAAGGTACTGCCATGCAGAGTAGCCTCGGTGGGTTCCAGAGATGGCCATAGAGGAACATCAGACAGTTCCACAAAGGAAAGTGTGAAGCTCTGCACCAGGAAAAGGAATAATCCCATACACCCAAGCAGGCTGGGGACCAAGTAGCTGGAAAACAGCTCTGCAGAAAGGACCTGGGGGTCCTGGTGGACAACAGCTTTACTGCAAGCCAGCAATGAGTCCTTGCAACAAGGAAGGCCAACAGTATCCTGGGGCTGTGGCAGCAGGAGCAGTGCTAGGAGGCTGACAGCAGTGATCCTTCCACTCAGCAGTGGTGAGGCCTCACCTGGAGTGCTGTGTCCAGTCATGGGATCCCAATGTAGGACAGACGTGGACTTACATGGGCAAGTCTAGCAAAGGGCCATAAAGATGACTGAGGGATAGAAGCAAGAGAAGGCTTAGAGAGCTGGGACTGTTACACCTGGAGAAATCTCAGGGAGGTCCTATCAATGTTTAGGGGAGTAAAGGTACCTGATGTAGGGAAGTAAAGAAGTGGGAGCCAGTGACATAGCAAGAAGAAGTGGGCACAAAACAGAAATACAGGAAATAAAATTAAAAATTAAAATATCCCAAACCATACCACCTCTTTCTTATGGTGAGACTGGTCAAACACTGGAAGAGGTTGCCCAGAAAACTTGCTGAGTCTTTGTCACTGAGGAGATTCAAACTCAAATGGTCACAGAGCTCTGAGCAACCTGCTGCAGCTGACTGTGCTTTGAGCAGGGGAATTGATCTAGAAAATCTCCAGAGTCCCGTCCCATGTTATCCTTCCGGTGAGTCTGTGTATCTGTAAGTGTAGTTTAAAAGGGCAGATGAAAAAGCAGAAAAATAACATTTTGGTTTGTCTTTCCTATGCTTAACTTCTAGAGTGAAATTATAATTACATAGTTACACTTGTCCATGTACTCTGTTCCCCATTTCTGCTACACTCAGGAGCAGATGGGTTGACCTCTCTTTCATTTGACGTCTAAACCTCATGTTTGTTTTGGAACTGCATCTCTTTACAAAATTAAACAAGGGAATAGAAAACCAAAGTCACCTACTCTGCCCTCTGAAGTACTGCAATAATATAATGGTGGCAGGGAAAGGACAACAAGGGTTCTAAAATGTTAAAACTTTCTTTCATGCAACACTGACATAAATTAAATGAAAATTATAATACATCATTAAATTAAAATTCAGTCACAGATTTTACTTCACCAACAATACAGTTTCAGAGTATAAAGAATATTGCATTACGATCAAAGATACAGACAAAAGACACATGACATTTTAGGGGATTTAATGTAGCTAAACTTATGCAAAAGGTGTTGTAAAAAAGAACAATTTGATACATTTGAAATAGCCGAAGCAGAAATAATTTTAATTTATTATCTGCATTGGGACTAAAACCAAAACATTACCACAGCACCTACCACAACATGCAGCAGTTTTTTTGCTGCATGTTGACCTCAAAGGCAAACTAGTTGGTCTCATCACTAACAAGAAGGAAATAGTGTAGAAAGGTGCTTGGAAAGTTCACCACTTTCTACTGGTTTGTATTTCATTGTCGCCCTTTAACTCTGCATATGGGTCTATGATTGCTTAAAGGGAGACCACATACAAGTTATCATAAATAACAGTTCAGAATAAAATTCAATATTCTGCAAAGGCTAAGCTAAGCAAAAATGTGATCCATTTACTGAGGCAAAAGGTAGGGCTACAACTGACTTTTTTACAAGAGACTAAGATGTACCTGAGCTGAAGCCTGGATCCTCTGAAACACCAGAAAATCTCTGATGAAGATTCTTAGCCAAACACGGCTGTGATTCACGACTAACAGTTCTCATGGTCAGTTTTAGATAGCAACAGGGGAAGGCAAGAGAAAAAAGAAAACACAAATTATTCAACTAGTTCTCAAATGTACTTATAAATGGAATTTATTTTCTTGAAATTCAATGTTTTATTTCATTTACAGTTTGCAGCTATTAAATATGAGGCAGTTGCTGTGCGAGTTGTTCCAGTACATACAGCTGCATTAACAGCTAGCTACAAACACATTTTACACTAGTGGGTACTTTCAAGAACCAAATGTCTCTTCAGGAAGTTTTACCAGCAACTTTTTTTCATATGCTTATGCAGTTTCAGCAAATTCGGTATGTTACTTTCCACATACATGCACTTTTTTCTGTCTCTGCTGCCTTAAAACTAATTTCCACTCATCTGGGGGGCAACACTAACAAAGACACTTCCATCTGCTCCTCAGCAGGATTTGCTATCCTGTAACCGTTGACATGTAAAGGGCATTTTCTATTTTGATTGGACATTAATTGTGCTTTCTTTGGATTAAGCATTTTAAACTGAACTATGAAATAGCTTTAAATATATAGGTCATAGCAATTATTGTGTTATTTATATTACTAAACAAGTCTGCAACAGATGGCCTCCAGGGCTCTGGCCAGAAGAACCTAACTCCTGCAGATTTATTTGGTGCTTAGAGATACTACCAACCAACCTCTCAAACCTGCTTGAACGCCATTGTGCCTCTCATTTGATGCCAGCAAAAATATTCCAGGCTTATTTGTTTCATCAATATTCCTCAAGGCCTTCCTGGTACCTGGCTATATAAAATGTTCCTACTTGGCCCATGGGTCAGAAGCCATGCCCATGCAGCTGAATGAAGCAGCAGCAGAGACCCTCAGCCACCCAAAGGGTGCAGCCTGGTCACACCTACACTTGTTAGTACTCGGCTCAAATCTCCTTTGGAGCTGGGTGGTACCGCTGTGGCCATTAGGCAAAATTGTTATATTGTGTAGGGGTTTTTTCATCCATAAGTGCCTGAAAAATACAAAGACTGTACTGCAGCCCTCCAGGGTGACTTCTGCATTTCACAAAACGTGGGCTGGATGTAGTGTGATGGTATGGGCTGGGTGAGAGTGCAAAGGCTGCTAGGACAGCTCTGGAAGACCAGATGAGGTGAAGAACATGTTTGGTGGAGGCTTTTTTCATCCTGACTACTGAGCATGCCTTCTGGTGCAAGTCCATGCCCTGGAATGCACCCAGGACTGTTCATCAGAGGGTTCACAGCCCAGAACAGGCAATGCTTCACCAATCTGAACAACCAGTGGTTCAGCACAAAAGGACACTCACTGGTCCTGTTTCATGTAGCAGTAAAAACATAACCAGGGAAGTAATGCCAAATACTCACTAAAATCTGACCTTATAAAGCACTACCCCAAGCTTTCATAACATAAGTTTTACTTTTTCCCTATGTCTGAATTAAACAAGCCCTTAAATGTATTTATTGTATTCCACCTGGATCTAACAAAATTTTTATGCACGTGGGCCACTTTAAGATCACTGTTTTCCAGGATGCTGTTTGTTTAAGCAAGCTTATGCATGTCCAGAAACTCTGGGACCATTGCTCTAAGTTAGATAATTCACAGGCTCAACGTTTTGTGTTTGCTGTACTGTGGCTTTATATATTTAAAAAAAGAAACACATGAGAGCAATTAGATATATATATATGATACATAATATATGCAACCTCCAACTGACTTCCGATTCCAAAACCTTTCAGTTGCCTTTTTTAGTCTTATAATACAGGAATACCTACTAAAATGTCATTGCTGCCATTTATGATACAAACATAAGTCAAAGGCACAAGGTCTGCATGTACTCACACAATAGGGCACAATGAGACAATCAACACTATGTCAAGTTCATTTTTTTCCAAGGAGATGTGGAATAATGACATTTTCCTACTTAAAGTTTCCCTTTGCCCACAAACCAGGGCAAAGTGCCTCTTCTACAAAGTGAAAAAGCTTTTTGTGACTTCACTACAGTAACTTACCAACTCCAGTTCATATCAAATGAAATAGATGCATTCATTATTTTAATATCACACATGAGCTAATCTGCCACTGACAAACCAATTTTATAAACAGCTTAATAAAATGTACTCTGACCAACAGTACATCAAGCACCTAGGTGGTTCTTTTATATATTCAGCCACATTAGACAAACGGAGCTCCGGAATAAGGAATGACCTGAATGATTCGGATGTGAATCTCGGAAAAAAAGCAATGTTAGTTGCAAATAGGAACATGAAAACTCTATCAGGTTGTAATCTTTATCTCATTGAGCTTGTTCACCAGTGCACACCACCAATTCACACACTGAGGTGAAGTACTCCAATTTTTGTTTTGAGTTTGTCCAAAGTAGGGACCTTGGTGCTAAGATACAAAAGGCAGGCTCCCCAGTCATCAAAACTTTACACTATTTATATGTTTTAGCCAACAATGTTATCAGCATTACACGATTTTTTCATTAATTAGGGCTCACACCCCTTATATGCTAGTTATAACTCTCGTTTCTCATGATAATTAGTCCACATGCACAGTTCTTTCCTCCATTTGAGGTGGGGGTCTGTTTAGAGTAGGTGGTCAATGAGTTGATAGTCATGATCTCCTACTGCTGGACTTACCTTCCTCTCAGTTACTGCTCAGTTCTGCTGACTTCACTCCTAGTGGCTGTCATCCAGACAGCTCATTCATCTTGGGATTGTCTTCCCTTTTCCTTAAAACAACAGATTAGCCAAGCATGCAACGTTCACAACGCAATCGCTTAATCATAATGGTCTAGTTATAGCTACTGATTAACAACTAAATCAAACTGCAGTTTGAGTCAAATTCTGAGGGGCTCATATCTTGAGTGGCTCAATAAAACATGACTCCTGAATCTTCTAAAAACCTTTAATGAAAATTCTTGCCCAAACCAGAAGGGCCAACCCTGCCTGCACCACAAGTATCACCAGCCGGTCAAGGGAGGTGATCGTCCCGCTCTGCTCTGCACTGGTATGGCCTCACTTTGAGTCCTGCGTACAGTTTTGGCTACCACAATACAAAAAAGATATAAAGAAATTAGGAAGTGTCCAAAAGAGAGCTTCAGATATAGTGAAGGTCTAGAGGGAAAGCCAGATAAGAGCAACTGAGGTCACTGGGCTTGTTCAGCCTGGAGAAGAGATTGAGGGGAGACCTCATTGCAGTCTTCAACATCATCATGAGGGGAAGCCAAGAGGCAGGCACCAATCTTTCTTTCTCTTGTGACCAGTGACAGAACCTGAGGGAATGGCAGAAAGTTGTGTCATGGGAGGTTTAGGTTGGATGTTAGGAAAAGTTTCTTCCCCCAGAGGATGATAGGGCACTGGAATAGGCTCCTCAGGGCAGTGCTTATAGCACCAAGCCTGACAGAGTGCAAGAAGCATCTGGACAATGCTCTGAGGCACATGGTGGGATTCTTGGAGTGTCCTGTCCAGGGCCAGGAACTGGATGTGATGATACAGATGTGGCCCTTCCAGCTCAGGATATTCTATGATTCTGCAATTCTGTGTTCATTGTCTGGTTTGCCTTAGCAGATGAGGTCACTTGGCTCCTCCGAAGAGTCCCACAGATTTCTGAAGCACCGTGTCCCTCCACAGAAAATAAAGCTGATGGTTCTCAAGTGCATCATATCTATTCCTATTCCACTTCCCCTTGTGTTTGTTCCTACTGATTTGATCTGATTTGATTCTTTCCACTGATCTGATCAACATGCATACCAACCTTAGGGACTCCTTTCGAAGCTGCTCAGATTTTGGCTAGAGGCAGTACTCCCCAGTCCTCCAGCACCTCCTGCAGCATGATTACATAGTCCAGCTGCTTCATGCCTAAATCCCTGTGTAACTCCTGAATAAACACCATCCAATCTTGCCAATTTCCTACTATTCATTTCTTTTTACCTACTACCCTGGTTTCAACTGGAAACATCTCTTCCAACACTTCTACCCAAAAAGCAGCATTTTAACATGAAAACCTCCCTGAGCTCCTCTCTGATAAGCATAGGGTTTAGTTTATTCATTACATCTTCCCTGAGTTCCTTTCACACCTTACCTAGCAGTCATGCAGACTCTGTGTCAGGTTCCTGGTGCTTAGGGAAAAAATTTACTGCTACTTTTTTTTATCTTCACAGAATCACAGAATCAATTAGGTTGAAAAGACCTCTGAGATCATTGAGTCCAACCTATGACCTAACAGCAGCATGTCAACCAGGCCATGGTACAGAGTGCCATGTCCAGTCTTTCCTTAAATGCCTCCAGGGACAGTGACTCCACCACCTCCCTGGGCTGCCCATTCCAAGGTCTAATTATCCTGTCTGTGAAGAATTTCCTCCTAATGTCCGACCTAAACATCCTCTGGCACAGCTTAAGACTATGTCCTCCTGTCCTGTTGCTAGTTCCATGGTGTTCTTTTACAAGTTGATCCTTTTTTTTTTTTTTTTTTTGAGTGGGGAGGAATGTGTGTGCTTTAGTGTGTTGCTACAATCCAGGTGCTCTGGTCCAGTTTCCTCATTTAGATGCAGCTAAGGGAAACATCCTTGGGGATGCTAGATGACAGCCGGCTCAATATGAGCCAGGAACATGCCCAGGTGGCCAAGAAGGCCAATGGCATCTTGGCCCATATCAAGAACAATGTTGCCAGCCAGACTAGGCTCTGGAGAGGCTGCACCTCCAGTAGTGTGCTCAGTTTTGGGCCCCAGATTTTAAAAAGGTCATTGACGTGCTGGAGCATTTTCAGCGAAGAGCAACAAGGCTCATGAAAGGTCCAAAAAACATATGAGGAACAGTCGAGAGAGCTCAGGGGGAACCTCTTTGCTCTCTAAAACCACTTGACAGGAGGCGATAGTGACCCAGGTGGCCAAGAAGGCCACCTACAATGTGAGGACCTACAATGGTGGCCTACAATGAGAGGACCAGAGGAAACGGCCTTCAGTAAGACTGGGGAGATTCACATTAGACACTAGAAAAAATTTCACTGTTAAGAGTGGTCAGGCATTGGCTTAGGGAGGTGATGGAGTCACCGTCATTGAGGGTGTTTAAGAGGTGTCTGGATCTGGTGCTGGGTTGATGTGGTTTAGTGGTTTTGGGGTTGCAGCGGCAGCGCTGATGGTTAGACCGGATGATTCAACCTTGGTGATTCTACAATTCTAGCCTTCAAACATGTTGAAGGATAAGCCTGCACTTCGCTACCACTTTCTCTGCCATTTTTAGGCATCCCAGTTCATTTTGCTCTTTCAAAACTACCTATTCTTTTTCTCCTTTGCCAGAATTCCCAAAGAAACCGTAACCCCTGAGAAAGAGTGAATGACAGGCAGAAGGAAACGCCGAGGACGCGCGCCCCGGGATGACCTCCCCTCTTGCTCCTGCCATTCCTAAACGGGTGGCGGGCGCCTGACGCCGGGTGAGCAGGGCTGGGTAGGAAGGGCTGGGTAGGAAGGGCTGGGTGGGAAGGCCGGTCCCCTCCCTCAGGGGGGTCGCGGTCGCAGCCGCAGCCCTCGCGGCACGGGCAGCGGGCTCCGGGCGGCGGGGGGCGGTTCGGGCCCGCCCTCAGCGCGCCCCGCGGCCCCGGCGGAAGGAGCGGCCCGGCCCCTCCTCGCCGGCTGCTTCCGCCCGGTGTCGGCAGAGACAGCGCCGGCCGCCGCCGTGCCTGGAGCCGGGGAGCCTGCGAACGGGGAAGGTAAGTGCCGCTACGGCCCTGCCCTCCCCTGCCTCCCCTGTCCCTGTGCCGGATCCGAGAGCCGCCCCGAGCCCGCGGGCGATCAGCCCCCGCCGCCGTGCGGGGCTGACCCGGAGCCTCGCCCAGCGGGGAGGTGCCGCTGCCCGGCTGTGTTGGGTGTCAGGTCTGTAACAGATCCGTTCCGGAGAATAACGCTGGTGATCTCAGGTCTGTAACAGACCCGTTCCGGAGAATAACGCTGGTGATCTCCAGGCGTGCGGTTGACGATGGACTGACACATCCCATGCAGAGAGAAGCGCTTCGTACGTGCTCCCTTGACTTGTTTTGTCATGGGGGAGACTTCATGAAACGAGTCCTAAGTGGCGTCTCCTTTTCCAGAAAATAACTGAGGTGATGCTGTTCGTAGTGTTTTTTCTGCGTGTCAGCTCTTCTTCCTGTGAAGCACCTCCCGGAGCTGAGTGATGCTTATTATCTTGGTGGCGTGTTATAAAACAAGAAACGAAGGAAAAGTCTGACCTGAAGGGCCTATAAATAGGGAAAAAGGAAAATAAGATTATAAATTCTTAAAAGCTAAAAGTGAGATGAGATTTTTTAAGTGGAAAGAGGCGTGTTTTAGTAGAGGAGGTGCTGGTTTGGAAAAGCAGGGCATCCTCCAGGCTCACACCCTCTTTCGGGAACCGGATGTCTGTCAGGTTTGCTGTCACTGCTGGTCCCAGGGCATCGTCACTGTCTGCACCCACCTTCATGCCTGTAGTTACTACACAAGAGGTGACTGTGCCAGACAGGGTGAGCAGCAGGTTCAGGAAGCAAGTAAATGCTGGAATGGAAATGTGCAGTGAAAGAAATTAGGATAATGATGGAAGGGCTATTTGAGGCATGACAGTTGTTAAGAGCTTTCTTAGTGGTAAGTTTTTTGTTGCCTTGCAAAAATGAAGAAACAGCTTATTTTCTTGCAACTTAACTGTAATAATAAAGCCTTGAACGGCTTGAATGATGCAGACTCTTATTTTTTCAGGTGTTATGTACTTCTGGCCCTCTGGGACCTTATGATGCCTGGTTAGGATCTGAGAGTCCATCCACATGGGCCTGTGTCAGAATCTGGACATGAATCTGTATTCTGTGTGTCTCAGAGACTAGAAACCTTCAATTACTAATTGTGATTATTGCGGCTTCTTATTTTCTTGTGACACTTGCTTATGATGTCAATGAGGGAAGTGGTCACACATTTACAGACCTAGGTAAGAGACAACACTAAGACTTTATACTTTCTATCATGGAATTACTGCAAGGTTTATATCAAAGCAGTCAAAGTCAGTGATTTTTTATGAATCTTCAACAGTACCCTAAGCAGATGCCTGTGAAAAAGGCAAGCACGTATGATTCTTCTTTACCTACTTCCACTCTGTGAGTATCCCCTCAGCTTGCAACGAAGTGCAGTCCAGGAACTTTTTGGAGCAGAAAGTCTGAGGTCTTAAAGATCCACTGTGGATTTCTGCATCAACTCATCCTTGCCTTTGACCCATAGGTAGCTCTAGATTTCCAAACATCCAGCCTTAAGTAGTTCTGTGGGTCAAAAATTCACTAACTAATGTCTGGTGGTTTTTTGACACTTCCTGCTACTGCTACGCAGTATTATCTTTTTGTTTGATTCACAAGGACAATTACAATAAATTGTGTATGGGTGATGGTAAAACAAAATTTCCAATATGACTGCCAAGCCAAAGAACTTACCAGTAAATTTGACAAGATTTACTCTAAGCTTCCGAATTGTACTGTTTTCAGTGCTGGTTTTTGTTTGTTTTTAAATGATAACTTTGATTTCTTTTAAATGAAACTTTATTTTTCCATTCTATTGATTTGTTATAATGAGGGCACCTTGTCTGGAAAAAGGGGTGGTCACGATTTTGAATGATGTCTAGGTTATTTTTATTGAGTACTAGAATCAGAATTTCAAGGTTTCAGCTTTAGAGCATCCCATGTATGCATTTGTACAGAAAACATGTTTGCAGGATATGAAGGACAGGTAATTTTCACTTACTTAAATCAGGCATGCTCTTAACAGCAATGTGACTGTGTTTTTTCTGCTCCTGACAAATCTCTGTGTAGACACTGAATTCCCAGTGAAATGTTTGACAACGTTGGATTCCAGCTTACATGTTGAATGATGACATTTAGATGTCTTGTGAGCCTTGTAAACAGGTTATACTGGGAGAAGTAAGTTATTCTGGTAAAAGAATATTCATAATAGGGAAAAAAACCATGTAATATGAAATGTCTGAGTTTAAAGAACAATTAAGTGTGAACAAATGAAAGTTTTCACACTGAACACAAGCCTGACTACATAGTCACTGGTGAAATGAATGAGAAGTGCTTGTTTAGCTCTCTGGGGTTGCACAACCACCTCATGTAGTGTGACAGTGCCTTGTTGCCATATGTTAGGTAATCCTGATGTGCCAAAACAGTGTCTAACCAGCGATGCTGCAACTTCAGGTTTAGCAGGGTTTCTTTCATCATTATCCTTGTTTCTTTCTTCAGTATCTTTGCTTCCTCCTGCTGCTACCATGCTGTTCACTTGGTTCTCTCCTTTTTCCATCTCATCTCTGGCTTCTGTTTAGATTCTGTTCCTATTGTCCTTTGTTTAGACCAATTCTTTATTCAAATCTTTAGTATTAAAAGAAACCAAAACACTTGTGATACAAACTTTTCGCAGAAGTCTGACTCCTCAAATTTTACCTCCTGAAAGAAATTGTAGCACCAATTGGGAATGAGTATCAGATGATAACTGGATTCTTATTTGAACCTGTGATGAGCACAGGCTTTGCTCCTGTATGTATTTGTTCATAGTCATGAGTTATCAGGATTTAGCGGAGTTCTCTTGATGGGAGGAGCTGGGCCCTTGTGCAAAATATTGTAATAGAGTAACATCAGGGGTTCCTGGTGTGGTGAGGAACAAGCTGCAGTTTTCCCAGCATGGTTGATTGTCTTTGGATCCTCTTGTGACTAGAACTGTAGGTCTGTAGGTCAGAGCACTGGCATGTGCAGGCCTTCCTGCAGCGCTGGTTCTGGAGAAACCTTCAGGCTCCTGCACCACTGTGTCCAGCCTGGCTGTTCAATTCCCTGTCCTGTCCTCCTGATGAGCATAACCAGTGCTTCCTACTGGGAAGGACTTGGACTCCAGGCCTCTCATCAGTAGTACACACAATTATATTGCTGTAGTGACTAGGAAAGGGATGTAATGCTACCTGGTGTTATTCATGTCTCCTGTTCATTGATTATCCTGTTTGACTTTTTTGTCCTTTGCGCAGAGCTCCATACAGTCTGCTTCAGTTTGTTTTCGTGTCTCTGCTTGCAGTGCATTCCTAACCTGTTTAGGTGAGTGGATGAGTATCAGAATGTACAGCTGCTGCAGGACACATGAGGGGGTGGTAAGCAGCAGGCATGGGTTGAGGGGTTACTGGAGAATGTAGCTGTGGCTAGTAAGTTGGTCCACTGTGAGTAGGTGGGATTTTGACTAATTCTGCTATGTCCTCCTTAGAAAGCAAGAAAACCAGCAGCAGCTGGAGAGCTAAGCTGAAGGTGGGATAAACAGTTGATGTAACAATATATGCAAGTTGAAATAATAAAATAAGAAGAAAAGGGTGTTTTGAATTTGGAGCATATTTTAGGTTAAAGGAGAATAACTAACATGGAAATACGTAAGAAAGAAAGAAATAAGGCATAGTTCCATGGAGAGATTTATGCTGAACAGCATAGGAAAGGATGGGGGAAGCCAAATCAAGGGCAGTGTGATGCTAATTGTGCTTGTGGACTTTTTTTTTTTTTTGGATACCTGCTTCTTGCTAGTATTCATTATGCTCTTTGAACTTTGCATTATTTGACAAGACAAAAGAAAGAATAGTGCTCTCCATGAAGTAGTGAATCTTATTCTAATAGCAGGTGGAAAAGGAGTTATCAAACGTAAGGTGAAGTAGATTTGCTTTTTTCTGTTTTTGCCTGTTGTTATTGCTGCTGAAAGATGGACATTTCTTCAAATGCTTAACTTCTGGGAGCTGTGGTTTAAATGAATATGTAGGTTGCTGTTACTTTTAAATTGTTGCATTTTTATGTTTCATTGAATGTTGGGCAGATTACCTTTACTACTTAAACAGCTGTCCAGCAGAAATGTGGGACCTGTAGTTCTTTTGATGTAGGAGAAAAAATAAGAGTATAGAACATATGGTTGAAGAGCCAAATAGTTTTTTGGCTTTTTTTTTCTTTTGAAAAGTTCTTATTTTCCCTAGGGATAGTAGGAACCACATGGTAAAGAAGCATCATCTTTGTTTAGTGAGCAAGTGGTTTGTTTTTTTTTTTTCCACAAACTCTTAGACCACAAGCAGCCTTATTTGCATGTATATGTTTCCTCTCTCTCAATGCTATTTTCAGTTTCTTCTTGTCTGTGTGTCTTTGATAACCTGTTCGTCACTTTTTTTTTCAGTATATTTTGATATTTGTCTCTATCCTTTGAAGCAATACCCTGTGAAAGGCCATGTCTTCTCCCCCATATAACTGTTCAACACTTTTGAACGTGCTTTGGTTTGTGTGATGATTTGTGCTGAAGTTTAGAGACCAGAGATGTTTCTTCTCTCCGTATCCAAATATAAGCATGGTGGGTTCTTGTTCATGAAGTATCATCTCTAACTTCAGCCAAGTTTTAACCCAGCCTGTAATCATGGTGTTATATTTCAGTTTTGCCCAGTGCCTCCCAAAATACTGATGTTCAACATAATTCAAATAAACAAATTGCGTACTTTGCAAACTTTACTGTATTTGTGACAATTTTCTCATGCTATCCATTCCAAAGTGATTTATTCTCCCTTTTACTTTCTAATGCAATGGGCAGCTGGGAAAGTTTATTTACAAGATTCTCTTGTTATGAGTCTGCTGTGTCTTTGAAATTTGTTGGTCAGAAGAGATCTGGCATAGTTTTTTTCCCTGGAAACCTTTCTTACCATGTAGACGTTGTACTTCAGCAGTGGCTTTTTATGTTCTTTCACATAGACACTCTATTTGACTGAGGTTTTGCTAACATTGCAGTTTAGTCTCAGAATATAAAGTATGTTTATTATACCTGCATGTTATTCATGCCTACCGACTTCTGTTTATTCCCCTGTAAGATTTCAGGTTTAAAAGCCCCGTTTTTTTGTCTGGATCCAGTACTTCAATGCAGTATTTGAAGGGAAAGTGGTCTTTGAAAGTTTCTTTATTTCACCAGTAAGTTTCAGTAGTGTGTACAAACAATGGACAGCTTTTTCTTCCTTTGATACTAAGAGGTTTTCCAAAATCCCACTTTCTCTTCTGGAAATGCTTCATATTACTCCAAATTAAGCCATCCTATTTGCTTTCATGCAAATAAAACCATCATTACTTCCTGGAGTAGATTTGTTTCTTTAAGCAACAGCTTTCTTGCTTGTTTCATTTTAGGTCATGCACATTCTTAGCTTTATCATCAGGCCTGTGTATTTACTGGGAAATTGGAGATTTTCTGGGAGAATAGCTACCACTTTCTTGTAATCTGTGGAATTCCCAACCTGAATTATGTTTATGAAGTTACTTTAAGAAAAAACTTGTACTTGTTTGAAGAAGGAACCCCGAAAATTGTGGGGAGTTAGCCGAGTAAGGTAATCACACCGATAGGGCTACATAACATTCTCCTTTAATTGCTTAAAATGGCTGCTTATATACATTTCAGTATTGTTTACGTGTTCAAGCATCCCCTTATTGGTGTACAGCATAGAAAGAATGTAATTAAATGTTGTTTACTTTATACTTCAGGTTGCTAGAGTGTTCTGACCTACATCTGTATTTATTATCACACAAGTGAATTGCTTTCTCCCTTTGCATGCCTTAAATTAATTTCAGCGATGCCACAGGCTTGAGCCTTCACCCAGACCTGTACTCGGGCCTTTACTGAGGCCCAGGCTGGGTTGTTCAACTGCTCAGAGGCAGATCATGTCCCTGCTCTCTGAGAAATTCTGCTACACTTGTTTGGGGTCACTTTCATGTGGTTAGCTCTCAACAGTTCACAAACAGTTCACTTTTGAAAAAGTGAAAGTTACCATCTTGGTGTGATTAAATAGAATGGCAGGACGTGATATGTAGGGATATGTTCCACTGTATCCTGAAATGTGTTTGATAAAACATATTCCACTTGTAGAACGTCATGTCTTTATTCTTTTGGGTACATTTGTAGTGACTGGTATTGTGTGAAGCCTCAGGGAGCCTCAGCCACACCAGGGTAACTTCTCAGGGTTTCCTTTACGTTTGCTCTGACTCCAGTGCTCTGTGTTTCTAACCGAGTGTTAAACTGATGACAAATGGAGGAGCTTTGAACTAGCTGGCAACAAAGGATGTGGACTCTGCTCTTGGAGCACTGGGCAAGCATAACTGAGGTTTTGTGACCTTTGTTAAACTGGAGGCCTGTGATTGCCAAAGGAGAAAGAGACCAGGCGTCAAACTTAGAGCGTTGCTGCCAGAGCTGCAGTGAAATGTATCTGCTTGCTGGCTGTTAAGTGCTGTCGACCACCAGTGGATGCTTTCAGAGGTATGACTGCTTTCATAAAGGTTGCCAGTGTGCCTGATCCCCACGGAAGTCTTTCATTTGCTTTTTCACCTTCTTAAGCGTAATGAGGAAGTCAAGGCCAGGAGTACTGTGATAGTTCCATTATGATAATTCATAGAAGTTCTTTTTTTTTTTAGTCGTTAGTACATGCTGAACTTCTCAAAGCTAAAACTCACATGTTGGTTAAAAGTTATGGTGGGCTTTCCTAATCCATTTCCCCAGGGTTTTGATCATCTTATCTGTTGAATAATTTTGTGCCAGACCGATATATCATTGTGGGATCTGGAAATGCTTTCCGATTCTTGATTCCGTAACTCCAAAACTCTTTCAAATTACTCGTTTCAGAGCAAAGCACCTTTTTGGAATAAGGTTGGTGGGCAATCCATCTGTTCCTGATTTGAGTCCTGAAATGGATCTTTCCAAGCTAACAATTTTTTGATTTGTGAGTCCTGTCCTGCTTTGATGAATAGCTGTCTCAGTAATTGCTTTTATAATGTTTGGCAGTGACATGTACCCCTCGTCTGGTACAAAATGGATACCCAGAAGCTATTTTCCCTGCATCCCTAACACTGGCACTGTGCGCACTTTCTTGGTCATTGCTACGAGACTACTAATGGTAATATAATGTTACAAGATCTTGCAGGTAGATCCAGTGCTTAAAACTAGGTTTCTCCCTCAGGTCTTTGGATAGTCCCCCATGTGTTGTCTCTGGACAAGGTTTAGACTTGAGAAGTGTTACCAGTTTTCATTCTGCACTTCAGCTTTTTAGCATTACAACCCTAAACATGAGTAAGCTGTACCCCATTTCCGCATGTGTCACTGATATTTTTATACAGTCGTCAGTGAAATTCTCCTGGCAGTTTTACTCGTTGAGGGAGGGGCATGGGGGGAATGACACAGGAACAAAACAAATTGAAGGCATCATATTGCTAGCTCATCAAGGGATCACTAAAAACAAGGCCTTCTAATTCATTGGTTTTAGAGGAAAGCAGTGTTATTTTGTGTAAATATGTTGCTTCGTTTGATGTGGCTGTAGTGTTAATTTTTTAGCTTTGTTCATTTTTACAAATAATGCCTAACAGTTTTTATTTACTAATTCAGAGCTAGTGTGAAAGGGACTCATATATGACTTTGGCAGAGAATTGTACTGGAAAGTACAATGAAGAAATGTTTCATTTTTATGTGCTACTGGCTGCTGATGCTTTTCTTACACAGAATTGGTCAAGATTTGTGACTGATGTCACAACAGCTTGCAAAGTCTTTGGCCTGTGTTTATTCTTTTCCCTGAGAAAATCTGGCATCCATTGTTTGTTGTTTGTCCAGATAAATCTTTGGTGAGATCTGGGCATCGTGTGTCATGTCGTACCTCATCTCTCACATCATGAAATCCCCACTTCCCTTGTTCCTCTTTGCAGTTTTCTTATCAGGTCGGTCAGTCTGTCTCTTTCTAGTTCCTAGCTATGAGCATGTGGGTTCCAGTCTGCAGATCAAAGAGCTTACGTCAGGTCTGGATGATTCTCTTGTGGGAATAATGTTGTAGAAATTGCCAGAGCCTTAGTGTAGAAGGCAGCTGAAGGAATCTTGCTATTTTTTCAGTTATTCTTTTGTATTCTAGTGTTAAATTCAGTCCATAAAATCACCTATTAGGGCAGGGTTTCTTTTTTATTTAAGCTGGTACTGCTAATCAGTAGAATACATCTTCTTCAGTTTTCTATATTTTGGGTGGACTGGTCTAGTTTAGATTCTTTTTCTCTGACCGAAATACTTTGTTATTGTCACGTGCTGTGTTCATGAAACTCTGCATTTACTAAGGTAATAGAAAACTTGTTTGAGATCCTTTTTGTACCTCCTGCTTTATTTTTTTCTGCTGTTTTTGGGGCCATAAGAATTGTAAACTGTTGATTTGTGGAAAGCTCTGGAGAAAACTTAGTCCATCTTTCTGTTGAGGTCAAAATTACCATTTTGTCCAGCTGAGTCTTAAAAACCTCCAGGAGGTGTTCTGCTGCCTTTCTAGCCATCATCCATTGCCTTCTTAGCAGGTAGTTTTTTATGATGCCTTGGAGTGTCAAGACAAAACTTGTGGCTATTGCCTCTTGTTTTATTATCTCCCATTGCAAAGAAAGGTTTGGCTATGCTGCTTTTGCAGGTCTCCTTCAAATTGCTCTAGGTTGCTATTTGATTACAGCATGGGAGACTGAAAAGCACAGTTCATAAAGCTTTTCCTCTAGCCTAGTTGTTTACTTGTCCCTCCCAAGTTTCCTTGTGTTCTTGATCTGGTGGGGTTGAACAGAGCTGGGCTCAGTGTTGCAGGTATGTTTCTGATGAAAATCCTGAGTTTTATAGGCTCCACTATTGACCTGAGATTACTTGACAGATGGCAGACAGTAGTTGATTGTCTTTTAAGCTTGTTCAGCTTAAACTATGCAAGTCAGTTTATTCAGCCTAGAAAGGAGAATGCAGTGGGAGACAGTGCCAAAATTCTTAATAAGGCAGTGTGCATTACATTTACATGTTTTCTTTCATTCTTCTAGCCAGGTATTTTACAATTTAGGGCTGTTGCACTGCTTGAGCATGATTTGCTCTTGGCAGACTGGTCACTTATTCTGATTAACATCTTTACCTTTATGTGATTAGAGGAACTTATACAATACATGCTCCTGTGATTTTTCCTGTGGAGTCAGCTGAGCCACATCTGCCTGTAGTGCCTTGGGTGCTCTTTCTTGCCTTTTCTGCTGGAAAATAGCTATGATTTTAAATACCTTTTCATCCTTAACCATCAAGACTTCCGGTGATCTACAGTGGTTTTTGATAAACAGCATCCTTGCAATTGGCACTTTATGGTGTATCAGGTCCAGTCTCATGAATTTGCACGTATCCAGCTTTGTAGGTTATCCCTAAGATGTAGTCCAGGTCCTTTCTCAAAAAGGTCAAAGCAGGTCAGGTTGCTGAAAGCATTGTCCAGTTGGAGATTGTCCTGCCTTTCAGGGCAGCTTTCATTATTTGATAGTCCTAACTGTGCATGTGAGGGAAACCTTTGTTATTGGAATTTCCTTCACTGCAACTTTTGACTGTTTTTCCTTGTCCTTTGGACATACATCACATGCTTCAGCATCCATATCATCTAATTGGCTTTCTCCAGTATGTTGATGTCTTGCTTGTTAGAGGAGTAGAAAACTGGACACAGTTCTCCAGATGCAGCGTTTCCAATGCCAAGCAGCAGAAGACAAAAGCATTCCAAGATTGCAGGCTATTCCTTGTGCAGCCTTGTGTACACTGGGCCTTGATGGTTACAGGGGCTCATTACTGACGCATTTTCAGCTTGCTAATCATTTGTGTCTTTTTTGGAAAGCCACTTCCTAGCTTTTGAGCCCCCAGCCTGTGGTGCTGCATTGGATTGCTGAACTCTTGGTGCAGGACTTTATATTTGCCCTTGGCTTTCATGTAGTTCCCACCTTTCCAGCCTGTCAGGGTCCATTTGGATAGCAGCCCTGCCCTCCAGTGCTGCAGTTGGTTTATCTTCCTCCCCCTGACATTTTGCAGGACCCTTCTGAGAGTAGCTCCTGTCCTCTGTGCAGGTGTTCAGTGGAGACATTGAACATTATTGCCCAAAACTGATCCTTGAAAGACATTGCTGGTACATGAATGGTGGTTCCATGTTCTTGGGTACAACGTTGAGTGGGATTTTTTTTTTTTTTATAACTTTCTGTGAACTGAGATGAGGTTGACTGACCTAGACCTCCCTGGACACTAACATGGGCATGGTGGTTGCCTTTTTTTGCAGTTTCCAAACATGTTTCCCTATCATAAAATTGTTAAGGTTGAAAAAGAGCTCTAAGATCGAGTCTGACTGTTAACCCAGCACTTCCATGTTCGTCACTAAACTGTGTCCCCAAGGGAAGTGCACGCATGTACACTTCCAGGAATTCCACCACTCTCCTGGGTAGCTTTTTCCAATGTCATTGTGACTTACCAGAAAGGATAGAGAATGGCCTCACAGTAGCCTTGGCCATGGACATCTTGGGGTGTGTCTCTTATGATTTTGTGGAACCTTGTATGTCAAATCTGCTGCAGTGGTGCTTTCTCCTTTATTTTGGCTCCACCATTGTTTTATGTGACTTAACTTTGCTCTTGTGGTTCCCATTGCATCTTTGACTACAGCATCATTCTTCAGAATAGGTACACTAACCTGTTTGTCCTGTGTTGTGATTGAATAGTTTATGTGCCAGATACCAGTTTACTTACTCTGATTACATTATGTGGTGCTAGTCTGAGTTTGTGATAACTCTTTTATTGAACACTCTTTACGTGTAGATCAAATTTTGTTTTTTCCAAGTTATCTTTGAAATAAAATGTCAAGTCCAAGTAATAGTGTAGGATGGAGCAATTAAAATATGCTATCAGGAAAGAGGCATAAATAATTAGCCTGATGCTTGCAAAGTTCACTTAGCTTTACTTATCAGCATTTTATTTTGGGGTCAGTTGAACCAAAGATGAAAAGAATTGGTCCTGTGGCAGAGGTAATCTGCCCTTTGTGGATAACTCTGTTTCCAGATATTCCCGTCTGAAAAAATGACTGTAGGTGCTTCTGGATCAGTAGTGAGATGCCTAAATACACGTGTTCGTTTGCAGGTGCAAGTGTATGTCTTCATATGTTTTTACTATAGGCTTTGCTAACCAGGAAAGGATTTTTCTAATCCTGAGGTGGCAACCAAGAAGCTGATCCCATGATTATTCCCCTAGTCAGTTCCTGTCCTGACACCTAGGGCTTTGTATCCTGTAATAGGAGTTTGTTTTCTGGTAGACACCTACATTAAGGGTGTGTTAATCTAGAGCTGAAGCCCTGTGAATCGAAACCTGTATTTCGATATTCTAAAAGAAATTTTGATACCAGATTAAGCACTCTTGACAGAAGCTGAATTTTTTGTAGTACTTTTCCTGCATATGGTTAGAGAATTTATGTGCAGGGGTTGAAGAGGAGGAAGAAAATCCTGCTTGGGATGTATAAAGGTCTGATTTCCTAGGTACTTGCATCTCTTTGAGTCTTGTTACTTTTCTCCATGACGACTCATGAAACTCCCACCAGTCCAGTTTGTCCTTCTGTCTCCTCAACATTCTTGGAGCTGCTGTGGCACAAATTGTGCTCTCTCTGTGGGCTGACAGAGCCAGTAGGAACCTCATCTCTTGAAACTTCTGCCTGTTAAACCTCTTTGGAAATTGATAGACCATCTTATGATATTTCTAGGGGAAGTGCAGGCACTTTGTGCCAAAGATAGATGCCTGTAATAGAAATATTGTTCTTCAAAGCTTCATTTAGGAAGAGGGAAGGAGATCCAGAGGTATTTTTGGCTATTACTGATTTCATCTTGAGACAGGTATGAATAGTATTCTGGGAGAATATCCACTATCTTTTCCCTGTTTTTCTCTTCTGTCCATTTTTATTACCAAAGGCCATAAAGTCACAAATTAAAAAGCTAATAATAACAAAATAAAAATCCCTCAGATATTACATAGAGCTTGTACAAAGAAGCCATTTGGGATTGTCTCAGGCAGTTTTTCAGATAACCATTTCTTCTCTAGTGTGCAGTGTTCCTTTCAGGTACTGCAACACTGTGTGTTTTTGAAATTAGGAGCTAAGTTAAAGCCTGGACCAAAGCTACAACAACAGGTCTGTGTGAACCTGAAGATCCTCCCACGCCAGTCCAAAATGTATTGCTGAGTTTTCTGTTCTCATTGCTTAGCTTCTGACATTAACATTGCAAATTCTTCTTTTGAATGAAGAGCTGTCAATGGGATTTCCATTTAGATTTGTTGTGTCAAATCAATTCAGAATGAAAATGTGCAACAGATTTTATTGGTTCATGATCAGAAGCTTTGTCCCAAACCTACTTTCTTGGATAAGAACTAGTTAATTTCTTCTTTTTGGATTGTAAACACCTCAGAAAAGGGGTGACAACTTAGGTTTACTGTGGTTGTTGATGTAACTGGATTTCCTTTGTTGAAACTGCTCTTGGCTTCTTTCAGCTTTAAATGATGAAGAAGTAAAAGCAGAGATGAGGCATTAAAAATGTACGTCTTTATAGTTTGGCAAAATTCACATTACTTACATTTCGGTCACTACAAGTTAGATGATAACATGGGAAACAATGAAGTAGTAAAGTGTCTGCATTATCATTAAAAGAACTTTTTGGGGGTGCTGGGGTGAAATGAGCAAATGGGGGTAGAAGGGTTCATCCAGAGAATTGTGCTGTAATTGACAGTGTTAAAGAACATTTCTCCCTTCCCTCCAGAAGTGTTTTCCATTTGTACTATATTCAGTTTTTTTCAAGGTGGTACTTGTTGGTTCAAAACAAAACATTTTCTGTCTTTTCTGCCTTGGTTGTTCTTTACCTTAAACCTTTCAAAACCCCAGATTAAAACTGGGGAAAGTAAGGAAATGTTGTTTCTTCAAGTGTACTTTTCTAATGTTGTCAAGTGTCATGACCTAAAATTTCAGTCAGATTTTTAAGTTGTGTAGCACTGAGGATCTTTCAGTGACTATTAGTGAGGGTAGTGCCCCACACTTAATAGTGCAGCAGACCTTGTCGATCTTTCAGGCTTTAGTTTACGTGCCTGAAATTTCACAAACTGACTAGGAAATAGAATTTGTGTCCTTGTACTCAAAAATGAATGGTCCTTTTTTTACTAAGCAAAAATAGTTGAAAGGTCTAATGTTATTTTTAACTATGCTTTTGATGGTTAAAGGTCATGATGTTATGCTGCAATATCCAGTTTTATTACGAGGCACACAGAACTTGCAAAGACATTCATGCACGGGTTCTGTTTGTTTGGTATTTTTTCATTTGTTTGCCTTCAAACAGGTTTCAGATGAATCTTTTCAGTGGACAGTATGAACAAGAAATTTAAAATTACTTGCCTTTAAGGTAAAATAGAGCTTATTGTCCAGTTCATCATTGTGTATTTCTGTGACAGAAACTGAAAGGTGCTTTCTCTCATATAGTAGTAACATGTATCAACTTCTACAGCCCCTTCAAACATCAAATACTGAACTGGGCCTCAGATTACTGGGTATAACAGCTGTTGGGTGTGGAATGGTTTTGCTGGGTTTTTTTGCAATTATTCTGGGGGAAGGCATCATAGCAAAGAGACAACTCTGTAAGTATTGACCTGTTATAACAGTATCTTTTTTTGCTTAACAGCAAACATGGGGTCGGGGTCAGAAGAGCCAGTCCCCTTACATGAAGAATTTATCTACTGTTGTGGAGCTGCTACCCATGTCTTAAAGTGTGGGCCCTGGAAAGACCTCTCAAAAGATGAAAGTAAAAATCTACCCAGGCTCTTGTTCATGATTATTCCTGGTAAGGATCTTTTTTTGTGTAAGTCTAGAAGTTTGTTGATTGAAAGAGGTATGTCCAGTTTCATTTTCAAAAATCTCATTATGTAAGTGGTGGATTTTGGCTCATGCACATGGCCAAAAAATCAGTAATATTGCAGTGATGACATTTCTTTCTACAATCGATTGCTACTGCTACCTTTGTTTTTAACAGTGCCAGAAGGCAGTATTTAGAAATTAAGACGTCTTATTAATTTTCTTCGTGGTGGTGGTTTACTGAGAGCATTGTGGGTTTTTGTTTGTTTTCATTGCTGTTCTTCCATTTATCTCTTGTACCTTGAAGTGTTACTGCAATGTCAGCTTTGTGCCAACTGACAGATGAAAATTACAGTATTTGAGGAAAAATTCTAGATCCAGTTTTTTCTTTAAGTTGTTGGTTTTTTTTAATAGTAAAAGTTTTTTAACTTAGATTTTTGCACATGAATTTTAATGCTGATCCTCTGGAACTCAGTGAGTATTGTACAGTTCTTCATTATATTTAAATGTGGCTATCTTAAAATGAGAGCTCTGAACTTGCATTTGGCATATCTTAAAATTAATGGAGAAGTCCTAATTTCGTTGAAGTCTACCAATGAACTATAGAAGTTCTTTCTTTAGCAAAAGTAATGCTTGAACCCACTCAAGCACAGATACTGTGACTCTTTCACCACCTTACAGTTTGCAGATTCCTAATTCTTTCTATAGTTTATTTGGATGTACTGGATACTGTTGTTATTTCTCCCAGAATGAGGAGTGCAAATAATGACTTTTCTGAGTCATTAATCAGCTTGATTAATCAACATTAATCAACTAATCACAACTTTGGTTCACTGTTAGTGTACCTAATTGCTGTTTATGGGACTGTGTGTGGCTTGGTCTATACTTAGTGGTGAAAGAGAACACAGGTGCAATTTTTCAGGGGTTTTTTTTTCGATGTTTTGGAGGTCCATGGAATGTTTTATGTTTCCTTGGGCACAATAGTCTTATGCCTTTGCCTCCAGGAGTTGAATAGTAACTTTTTAAGCCAGTGACAGTGAAATTTAAATTCTTTTCTTAACTGAAAAGAAGAAGCCTTCTATGAGTACATCTTATTCCTGTTTTGTGGGGAATAAGCTTTTAAACCAAATACACTATGCAGTATCTCTTTAGTACCTCTCTGGAGGTACAAGCTTGATTTCGTGTTTTTCAATTGCTGCTTTCTCTCAGTTAAGGCATTTGTGGAAGGTTTAATTGAACAGCTAAGTTTAGAATTTCTTTTTCCCCCAAGTTCTGGAGCTTTCACCTGTCTTCAGACTGATACCTTCTGTTTGGGGTGATAGTGGAAGCTGTAACAACGATAAATCGGTAAAGATAGATTATATCAGTAAAAAGATATGTAGGGGAAGAGCACAAAAGTCAAACATTAGCATCCAAGGCATGGTACCTCTACAAGGCATATAAGTTACTCTGTTCAAAATGTACCAAGTCACATGCATTACATGGTCTCCATATTCATCATAGGAAACTTCTAATGCAAGAAAATGTAGTGGCAGGACTACATGGAGCTGATTTCCTGCAGAGCAGTTCTGTGAAGACTCCTTAATAACATCTTAACTAGATAAATGTTCAGAAATAGACATCAGTGAAATATTCATTGTGCTTCTGTCATGGTCTTCAGGCTTTTGCAAGCAGCTGATTTATGGTTTTGTTCTTATTTCAGAATTATGTTGGTTACAAGCTGGAACTTCTTTCACTGCGAAAACAATTTAAAACTTCAGCAACCACTTATAATGCTATCTTCACTTTAGGTGCCCAAATTCAGTAGTGAATTAAGTTACCCAAGCTTCTTGCTGTGGCTGGTAGGGAGCTTAGTGGGACCTGACATAACAAAGTGCAGTTTTGCTTCTCATCAAACAAATGGTGGGGTTTTTTGCTACTGTCACATGCCTCATTTTTAGCCTTCAAGGGAAGGCTTATCTCCAGCACAAAAAACACAGCCTTAGGAGAGATCTGGACATTTGGGTCATCTGGCAACATGTTCATGTACCTAAACAGTCAGGATTAGATAGCATTCCCTTGTGCCTTTGTAAATTCCTGAGTATGAAATGTGGAGCCCTTCTGGAGTCCAGCAATTTTCACACTTGAAAGGCTTGTATCCATGGCTGAGATTCTTCATGGAATGAGGGAAAGAGGGGCAAAAGGACAGCTTGGTACACAAGTCAAGGAAAGCAATATCCAGACAAGGGCAGCTCTGGCTTTAAAAAAGAGAGCATGCACAGCCAAATGTTGAGTGATCTGAGCTGAAGGTGGCTAGTCCTGCTGCATGTGTTACTCTGTTCTGTGTATTAAACTGGTCTGGTAAATACTTTTCCAGTCCTAATGAAATTCAGGCATATGATTTTGTTTAACACGCAGTCAAACCAAACAGAGTTGTGGGTGGTTATTGAGGAAGATGACAAAATTCTCAGCTTCTGCTGGAATCGAATTGTTGCAGGAGATTTGAGAATAAATCCTGTATATTTATTTTCATTTCATGTTTTAATCACGTTACTTCAGAACAGGGAGAATTCCTCTCAGGTGCGACTTAGCTTTCTCCCTCTCCCCACTTTTTAAAAAAACAACTCCAAAACATTCTTCTACTCTGAAATCAATGACTTAAAATGAGGCAGGATTCTGCCTCCTGAGAACTGATAGCTCCCTGTGCTTGAAGCAGCTGAACAACAGAACATGCAGCAGGATTTAATCTCATTTAACTGCAACAAGCTAATGTTTTTTTGTTAGTGGCAGTGTGTGTGAACTTATAATTTTAATAAAGCTCAATTAACTGTATTAATTGAAATGTTTAATAAACACTTTTTTGTTTCATAGCATTTTTTCTTGTGTCCACAAAATCTCTGAATAGGAGTAATAATGTGTTTACTAAAGTAATTACTGTGTAGAAGGTCCAATTTTTCGTCAGACCAGAATATATGCATATACTTGTTTGACTTTCTTAATATTAATTATTTTCTATAAAATTGATGAGATTTACTTGTGAGAGTAACATTAAATGTGTACAGTTGGAGGATCAGGTACATGATTTTCTGGAAATGTAAGTGTTATGGAAAGGACAGGAATTACTGTTTTTCCCCTTGTGTCCTAAAGGACTGTTTTTGCTTTTACAGTGTTTGTTTAGTGTAAAATTAGCAGTGAAATACAAAATCTGCTACAGCAATATTTAACATTGCTTGTGTTCATTTAAAACCATAATCCACAAAGTGTAATGGAATTTCTTTTTCTGTTTTAATAGTATCTATTTGTGCCTGTGTATTTATGAAACATTTAGTCTTGTAAATAAATACTCTATAAATTTTAAAACCACTGTGCTGTTTAGCTCATGACATTTTGCTTTTCATCAAAGTTTTTCTTGCTTTTCATTGCAGGAGTACATTGGGATACTTTTGTTCCAGGCTTACTAATTTATGTTACCATTGCTGTAAACAAGGCAATTTTGCAATTTACAATCTTGTACTTGAGAAGCCTATATAATGTAAATAACTTTTTTTATATGGTAAATCATGTTACACAAGTTTCATTCATTAATATACAGAAATAATTTCAGAATCTGGTTCCCTGGCCTGCATGCAGAGTACTCCCTATGCTTTGCCAAGTTTCTTGATCTGCCTGTTTGCAGTTGAATCACTTCTGGTTTTTTGGATCATGTTATTGTTTTACCAACTCATGCTGTCACTTGGTGATGTTTAGGGGCTATGAGGACTTAGACGCTTTTCTCAAGTACAAAAAACTTTATTCTGAGGTAATTCTCTGAGTCAGGAATTGCTTATGCACAACAGAAATTGCGTATTTGGATTCTCATCTCCTAGGAGTAGTTGCATGTACTTACATGAACAACACTGTTTCACTTGAAGACTACTGAACTATTTTTCAGCAGTGAAAACAGTGCAAACAATTTGCCTGGATTATGACAAGCCTTTAGTATATTCTCTCTGGAGATGAGAGTTCCTGTTAGTTTTAAATCTTTCAAGTGCCATTTTTAACTGTAACACAGGGACTCCGAAAAGCTCTCCATACATTATCTGGCTTTGTCGTCACCTGGTGTTTTACTTAACAGCCATCACCCTCAACACTTGCATAAGGAAATTATAGTAAGAATTGCTATGTTATAATGCAACCCAATAAAACTAATTGTATAGCCCTGAAGCTTAGTTTCTTTGTATTTTGTTTCTTTGGCTCCCACCAAACCAGCTTTTTGAAAGTTATTAATTTTTCACTCTGCTCAGCAGTTACTGGAATGAATTGTTCTTCAGAGCGTCTACTGTCATCACTGAGACCAAGGAGTAAAATAATCTATTTCCTCATTTAGCAAACTGTGTAGAGCGTGTTTAATTCTCTTCAGTTTGGTTTTAGAATGGGCCTTGATTTATACAAAATTTATGTGACTAAATGCCCTTGTTGGTACAAAATCTTTCTGTTACAGCTTGGTCTGCAACAACTGAATTAGGTCTAGTAAGGACTCTCAGTATCAGTAGAGGGGCTTGCAGTGTGTAGCTTCTGGCAGCCTTAGCCAGGGTATAATCTGGAATCCTGTATGGAATCTTGGCACCTCATGTGGATGGATCAGAATTGTTTATGTGAAGCAAAATCTGATTTTGGAGTCAAGACCATTGAGTTACTTGGGGAAGTTACTTTATCTTCTCAGACACTACTTTCCAAGTCAGCAGCCAGGGTCTCCTCCCCCAGCACATAGCAGTGTTCATGGTTTGCCTTTGAAATGCAGCTGGAGGAAAGGGGATGTTGCTGGCAATGGACAGACATGTTAAGAGGAAAATAGATTTCTTACCTCCTGGATAAGGGGAGTTCTGAGTTCTGGGTCATGTAGGTTTTGTGCCTAAAATCACTGAATGAGCTCCAGCAGCAATTCTGTGAATGAAGTTGAGAACCTGTTCTGTCTGAATGCATTAGGCAGTTTTTTTTTCCTCTTTCTAGTTTTGTGGTTGGTTGGTTTTATTTGGTTGTTTTTTTGAAAGAATAGTACCAGAACATCATCCAGGGAAAAAAGTCTGTCCTCCTGTGTTCTCTGAAGTTTTGTCACTACCAGCAGGATTATGAGAGCTCTTAGGAAGTTTGGTTTGGGTTTTTGTTTGCTTTTTGATTGGTGGTTTGTTGATTTTTTGGGGGGAGGGGGGAGTGGTCAGGCTGAGTCCATGACACGACACCTCGTTCAGAAAGGGGCTCTAAGGCCCAACTTCATCCAGTTTGATTAAACAACTAATTCAGATACTGAAGGAAGGAACATAAATTTCTGGGTAGTTTGTAGAACCAGTAGATAGGGATAGCACTGCCATGAGCATTTCTGCCTACTGAGTGGTTAGATGGCTGCCCTGAGATGTGAAATCTCCAGCTGGGGAGGTTATTAAAACTGGACTGTGTGTGCAGCCTGCTCTGGTTCTGCATGAACAGGGAGGAGCTGGGCTCAGAGATCTTAGATGATCCCTTCCAATTTCAGTGGTCCTGCAAATGTGACCCTTGAACTGGCCATCCAGGCTCCTTGTCCACATGTGGATTCTGGTCTTGGTTGATATTGAGATACTTTCAAAAGGTAGTAAAGTCTATGGATAATCTTAGATAAATACTTAATGAGAATTAGTCATCCTTTCAAAAACTGTAGTTTGCCTTCACAGCTGTACTGAACAGTGAAAACCTTAACAATGAAATGGATTTGTTAAGTGTTGGGAACCAAATAGAATTAAAAATTGGTAAGGAATGAAGCATGCTACTTAAATACAAGTATAAGCAGAGTATGCCAGAAGAGGGAGCTGTTCTAAAGATTAGAAAAAAAATAGTGTGTTTTGGCAAAGTTATTGCTATAATAGCCAGATGTACCATCCTACAGGCTTCAGACTCTCCTCTGAATGCACAGGTAAGCATAGACGGATTCTCTACTGTATTCTTATCAGAAAAAAAATTTAGTAGTTTTGTAAGACAGTATGACAGTGATTAACCAGTTATGTTAGTTGTTGAGGGTCTTACAAATGGCTTTTATTTACATTAGGAGGAGTGAGATAAAGCAAGTCAAATTAGAGCAGAGAATATAAGATTGGAAGTGCTGGGGCTTCTGCTCCCCTCTTTCCATTGGGTTGCTTTTCAGTATATGGCCAGGCATCCTCACAAATTTTGTGTCAAAGCCCCAAACAAATCTTCATTCACATTTACAGTATTTGTAATTAGACAATGATCTAAGCTTCTAAGCTAGCATTCACTTACAATCAGATAACACCAAGTAAATAAATTAACATAGAAGCACAGCTGCATAGAATGAGATAATAAATACTTCCTCTTCTGGAATGCTTAAATCATTGACCAGCTCCATGGGCAGCTCCACTCTTACTCACTGTGAAAAATTCTTGTGCCAGGGCAGGTATCACCTTCCAGTGTACAGCAATAAATACCCAAAGGACATTAAGGAAAATAACTCATCACGTAAAAGTACTTCAGGTCTTTTTTAAAAGAATCATCCATTTAACTTTGGATTTTGGGGGTTGAATTAAGTAATGCTTCTACATGCAATGAGAATTTTTAGGTGAAATTCTGAAAGTGTAACTACACTAGTAACTTATGTTGAAAAAAGCTCCAGAGGTCCCCTGTTCATACACTAACTTACACTTCACTTTTCTTAATCCTGTGTCACACATTTCTGGTGACCTAAAGCTATGTGGATGTTTTCCATCATATTTACATTGTGCTTTGTGTGTTTATCTTCAGCTACCTCTACTAGTATAAGACACAAGGTTTCATGAGTCCTATTGCCTTTGCTTATTTTGATCATACCGTCCCAAAGAGAGTAGTGCTTCTGTTGTCCATCCTCAGCTGAAGCAATGGAGCAGAGAAAAAGGAAATTTTAGGTGTTTAAAAGTGAAGACGTTGTTATTTAACACATCTGGTCCAGGGAATCAACTTAAAAATCTTGTTTGATTGGAGTCTTGGGTCTCTTGACAAGGCATGTGGTGGGTTATGGAGCTCAGAATGGCATCTAGTCCAGCTGGCACACTTGAGTCACATGTGGCTGATCAGCAGGAACCAAAAAAAGTCTGAATTTTGCATCTGATTTGTGTCCTTATCCTTATCCAAAGAGCTGAGCAGAATTCCTTCTGTGTGTGCACAGATACTCTATTTATTTAAGAATGATTTATCTTTTACATTTTATCGTAGCAGCAGCATTCATCCATTCTGTGATATTTGCAGTGCTTGAAATTAAACTTAGTTCTGGAGATACTATACTTGACTGGATTATTTACTACAAAACATTGTTCCTTACTGTGTGGAGAGAATGGCTGTGAATCTGCAGTGCTTTCATGCAGAGAGGAAGAGAAATGCTCTGCTCTTTTATCATGGCCTCACCTGCAGCATAGGGATCGAAGCAACCACTTGATCTTTGATTGTATTATTTGCCTGCTGTGCTGCTCATTGCAGTGGCTCAGAGAAAACTACCTGGTGTTGCTAAAATTTTCAAGAGTGTCTTTCCCTGTATTCCACCTCTCTGTGTTATGATCTTATGTGATAACATAATCAGAGTTCTCCTGGAAAGTCTCTACCATTACCTGCTTCTATTAGCAGGTAACAGTTAAGCAATTGAACCTCTCTTTGGATGTGGGTGGCTGGTGAAGAGACTGGGCCATTCACAGAGCTCTTGCCTTCACACAGCTGTTAGAACCATGAAGTTAGGTATAAAGCAGATCTTCCTGAGCGTAAAGTAGTGTGGAAGTTAGAAACTGTTCGTAGAGTGTTCATTAAGACTCACCAGACAATGGAAATCCAAGACATTAGTGCTTGGAGCACTTAAAAAAGTTCCTAAGGCCATTATTTTGCAATTAAAAATATTTGTCAACAATACTGGCATAAGGTATTCCTTTTCCCACCATGCTGTGCCATTCCACCGCTCACTTATGCCAGAACAATACTTGGAGAGATCGTGCTGGGAATTAAATACATACATACATTTATTTCTGAGGTCTTTTTACAGCTGGAACAGTTCCCTGTTTGGGTTCACAGCAGGGCCCCCACAGAGTGTGCCAGTGTAATTCAGGGGCTAGTGAGCTGTGGTAGGAGGGTGGGAATGACAGTCAGGGGGGAAGGTGGGAGTTCCTTCAGCTGGATTTGTCACAGAACTTTCTGTTGATAAATTATGGTGTCATTCCACAGCACTCAGCACGTACATGAGTTCACATGCTCTGTCTGGAGGCTTTGGCAGGAGCTGGTGCCCCACCAGCCTCTCCAGGTGGTAGTGATTCGCTGGGAATGCCTCTCCCTTGAGGCTTCTGCTTTTGTTTCCACTGCAGCTCCAGCTGAAGCTGCCAGCTCTTTACATTTGACCCTGAGTTCTCAGATTCTGATGTGGAGAATTTGTATTTTACATTGCGATGATTTTTTTCTTTCCTGACTAAAAAAATTGGCTTTCCTACTCTTTAGTAGCTGGTATGTGGGATGCAAAAGTCATCGCTGAGAACAGACTATACTGTAGAGGTAAAGGTTTGTGCAGCATAACAATCCAGGTAGAAGTATATAGAGTAAGATAAAATGTTTTTCCTTTTCCCTATGACTGGTCTTCTTATCAGCAGGTAAGGAGGTAAGAGCAGTTTTTTTATTTCAGTGAGACATAAACACTGCAAAACAGTTTTTATTCTTATGCTTGTATGGGATGTGTGTCACTATATTTTGTGTATTTGCACTTTGCACAGGAGCAAAAGCATACACACAAACACACAAATATCAAGAAACGACCTGCCCATATCTTCCTGGTATTTCCAAAGCTACTTATCCCAACTTTTCTAGCCATTTCTTTATCTCTAGTGCAAATATTCATGACTTAATTATATGATCAGCCTTGTTTCCTCAAGTGGTCATGCATGTAAGGTACTGTAAGCTGGAGTTCTTTATGCATAAAATTAAAGTATTACTAGCCACTGATTATTTGGTCTGTTTCTTATTTATAAAATGTAAATAAATATCAAATGATCCTCCCCTTTACTTACTGAGGTAAATAGTTTGACTTCCTGAGGACATTATTTGTAGCAGATTATACTAATTGGTCTGTACCTATGTGAATTGAAAACAGAAATCAAATAAAACTTTGAATATGTCAGTGAATTTTCCCCCGTTTTTTTCTGAGACATAGTGGACACCAAAGGATACCAAAATAAAAGTTTGGCTAGAAGACATACATGCTGGTAGAGTACCCCCTAAAGGAAAGGTGTGTGTTCTATCCCACATTATATATTTAAAAAATTATTTCTTAGGACACTATTCTTCATTATTTTTGCTGCTAATGGACTACTTGTTTGTGACTAATATTTTAAAATATGCTGACAGTTGAGCTTTGTTTACTGGGTCAGCCCACAAGCTTCCATTGTCTTTAGAACAGAAAAAACATAGTCTTTCATTAAAAATAAAAACTTCCTCATGCAGAGAGGAGCCTGTATGTCAGATCTAGGCTTGAAATATGCCATTTTTGTTAAATTTCCCAGTGCTCCAGAAGTACCTCTGATGGGGGCTTGGCACAGTTGAGCTTGTTAAGTTTGAGAAGGCAGAGTAATGACAGGATGGTTGAACGTCCAGCTGTGTTTGACAGTATTTCCCTCCACTAAATCTGGGTGGCAGATGTGACTTACTGAAGTGACTTACTGAAATTTCTCAATCCACGGTCTTCTTTTGGTGTCGTCTCCCTACTAATGAGGCGTTTTCAGCATGGATCCTTCCTGCCTGGCTCTGTGAGCAGCATCAGGGGAGGAAGTGACCCCTCTCCTGCAGCATGCAGTGCCTTGAGTTGGCCAGAGTTATGGAAAAGTTGTGTTCTAGGGTATTTTGCTTGATTTGAAAAATTTTAAAAGGATCTGTTTCTCTTCATGGGATGTCTGAGGCAGGAGAGAAGAAGAAATTGCTTAGTGAAGGACCTACCTATGAAGGTAGGTGTCCAGTGTTTCCATGTGCATCATGTACAAATAAAGCATTTAAAATGTTTAAAGCTACAGCAGCAGTGTATAATGTACTTCCTTTCTGGGAGCTGATACCAGAAATACCTGAGCTACTATGAATTTGCCTTGGTATTAAACATTTTGACTTAGTTGTATCTGAAAAGAATGAAAAATAAAATCCTCTTTCAGATTCTGGTTAACACATGGCCTTATTTCTATCTGATAGTAACTTTTATGGATCACTGAATCTATAACAGAAATAAATACGTTCAATATCTGGATTATGGAAAACAGTATAACCAGAAACTCAGTTAGTCAAAACTCTTGCTCTTGTTTTCCTGTTATGGGCATGATGGAAGATTTTGTTTATCGTCCTGATTTCCATTTTTGAAAACAAACCTTGATTATTCTTGTTGGATTAAAAAACTCCCATAGGAATAAGTAAATACATAGTGATACATAAATACTGCCTTCCATCTTTAAGTTTTAGACATTTTATATCCATTATCACAGCCTTCTCTTAAGAGGCAGAAACTCTTCACAGTAGATCTTGAATGGGTGAATAAATGTGCTTGTGAAGTGACTTGTGTTTTGTGTTTTCCCAAAAAAAGAGTTTCAGTTGAAGTCTTAATGGAGCATCTACTTAGGACCAGTATTAATACCCCAACTGCAAGGCCTTTTTCCTTTTACAGTGGTGTCAGTGTAGAGAGTCTGTCCCTAAGGATGTGAATTGGTAAATCTTGGTTTATCCATGTTCAGAACTGTCTGTTGTTTTATCATGTATTTCTGAAGACTCAAGCCAGATGCAAATGCAAAATGAGTTTACAAAATCACCTTAGAGTGTTGGTTTCAAATACGACGTTCTTGAAGTTTCAATACACAAAAATTGCAGAAACATATTTTCAGCCTTTTTTTCTAAAGTTAACTGTCTTAGTGTCTCTGTTGCTAAATGTTTCCTGCCTGTTACTACCTTGAAAAACAAAACAAGTAATAGCCAAACCTAATAACCCCAAAGCACCCAAACCTGTGTGTTTTCTTCTTCTTTTTTTAATTCTTACCAGTGGTATAGCATAAGAAAATCTGATACAGATTAGAAAATATTCTTTCTGGTGCCTTTTGAGTGTATTGTTTGCTTTCTCCTTGTATATTATTCAAAAATGATCAAATTTTCAGAGCCATGTATCTGCACAAAACAAATAGTTTGTGGTTATCTTGGGCTTGAATTATTTTTTTTCCTGTCTTTGTCTATTTCCTGCTGCTGTTGTCTCATCAGGGTTGTGTTATTCAGATGTTTCATAGGCTTTCTTGTGAACCCATTTGACATCAAGTCTTGTGTTCCTCTTCACGCACTTCCTTTGTTCTCCCTCTTTCTGTCAGAAGGAGGTTTCTTTTCTTCTGGTCCAATGCTGCTTCAGACCACGAAGCTGGCTGTAAAATTCCCACTAGGAATTCTAGACCCAGCACAGAACTCGCAGCAGCCTCTCTGCCTGCATTGGTTGTAGGATGGTTTGGGTCAGACCAACCACATCTGGGATGTTAAAAGTAGTTATATCTGTCTTCATCTGCTTAAGAGACTGTGTTTGTGTAGGTGTGTACTAGGAGATCTAACTAAATGTTTTAATTGTTCATTTACTCTGGGGAAAACAACACACAAAAATTATTTAACTGTAAGCACTAGAAAATCCTGGGTTCTACCATTGAAAAGTGTGAAAAATTGGCTATTCCATTGGGAACTCAATTATTTCAGTTATATGTCTCAGTCTTAACTCCCTTCCAAGAAACATTAGTTTACAGGCACATTAAAAAAATTAAAATCAAGGCTTCTTTTGTATTTATATACCTCTTTTAGTAGAAGTAATTATTCAAATATATCTGTGGACTTTATAACCCTTGTAATATTGCCTAATTACAAAGTCCAGTAGGTTTGCAGTGGATGAAATCAGCATTTTGGACTTCATATCTTATCTGCCTGGATAGATGCTGTTAATTATTCCCATGGGAAAACCAGCATATAGTGTCACAATTTTTGGCTGGTAATTTTAATTCACAGCCTTCAGGCACTCTTGTCACTTGGGCAAAAACAGCTGTGTTAGGTTAATTCAGGTTTATCAGACTGTCTGTGGGATTTCGTTAGAGGGGAGTGAACCTACATTTATCCTGAAGGTGAAACAGCATTAGAGAACAACAGAGAAGCTTATTGGCTTTGCAAAATATAGACGAAGAATGTATATTATAAAATCCTGTATGTAAGTTTTATAGCTGTGTCAAACTAATAACAGTGTATGTGTTTAGGTATATATAGGGAAAAAATGTGAAATGTTCTTGAAAAACCTCTCTAATAAGCTGTGTTACAGACACCTGGCTGAATCCTTCTGAGATGCCCTATTTTCACAATCTAAGCAAATAACTTAAGGTGCTTTCCAGCCAAATTCCCTATTCCAGAGTTAGAGACGATCAAACAGAGTTTTCACATGTGTTTCTGTATAACGTCCTTGTAATGTTTTGCTCTTTGGCTGATGCTGCTCCCCTGGAGTGGGGACTATAAAGGGATACAGGATGAAGAATGCCAGTCCCTAAGACGTGCAATCAGGTGAAAGCTTCATTGACATGAGTTTATGATGGTCACTCAAATGTTATTTGACATGTTTTATATGAAATCCCTTGACCTTGCATGTCAGAGAGACCTGTGTGTTGCCTTTTAAGGCCTGCTCACCGGCCACGGTGTCAGATTCTGCAGTTTTCTCCCAAGTGTGAGAACATCATTGTGTTTTTTGCATGCTCCATTTAAATTCTTCTGACATCTGCGTGGGCTGCTTTCCATTCATTAACATAGGGGAGCTGCATCTTCTTCCATGGTGGCTGGTCAGACGCCAAAGGCAGATTAAGTTTCCTTGAGCAAGGAACTTGTCGCTGAGCCTCTTCGAGCTGGAACTCTGAGCTTTGGCAGCTCTCTGAAGAGGCAGTGAGAATCATCGCCACAGAAATGATTTTTATGTGTCCTGCTGTGTACCCCTGGATTTCAAGTTTGATTTATGGCTGCTCTTTTTTTTTTTTTTTTTTTTGCTTTTTAGAAGCTGCATTAGTTTTTTTCTTGCAGGAGACTATAATGTAAATACTGCGGCATACTCTTCATTCTGAAACTGCGGATTATTTCTAAAATTATACTTATGGTAATTGCTGGCATATTTTCCAGTTCCTCAAAGTTCTCTGTAAACCCACTGCTGGCTGTGTATTTCCCTTCTTGTATTGATGTAGCTGCCTTTATTCTTTATAGTCCTGCTGAGGTCCCAGAGCAAGCGAAAAGCAACTGCTGGAGAAGTGCATAAAGCACCAGGGCTCAGTGCCAGCTACTGCTCCCATGGATGGTCAGGCTCCTGGAGATGCAGCTGGAAACACTGGGGAATGTCTCACAGGACAGGGCATGGAACCCAAACGCTTCTTTCAAAGCAAGGTGCAAGAAACTTTGTCACTGTTTGGGATGACTTAGTTACATGCCAACTTCTTACTCACTCCCCACCACTCTTGACTTTTACTATATACTGCTTAAATAAATCTTTCTCAATTCAGCTATCCCTTCCAGAACTGCCAAAAATTACCTAGTTTTATGTTTTAGTCTCAATTTCTTTTGAGCAAGCTGTATATATTTTTGACTTATATTTTTCTGGACTGAAGACTTATTTCATGTTTTGGTGAATATCTTTGTTTCTAACCTGGAACATTTTTGCATGGGGTTATCTAATGCTAGTGTTGTCCTAACTATAGTTTCCATTTGACATGAATGTCTTCTGTTGCTGAAGAATTCAAAATGCTTGACAATTTGTAAACCATAAAATCTGTCATTGCTTGTGAGGAATGGCTATGATCTGTGACTTTTTAAGTGAGCATGATGTGTTTGTTGTTTCCCATTCATAATTAAACTGATGGAGTTGCACTGATAGTGCACTGTATATAAGTTTAAATTTATCAAGTCTGGATAATTTCTCATATGGAAGTGCAGCATCTCACATACTAGTATTTCATTTTAAGATAGGCCAAGTTTGACTTTATGATGTATTGTATAGGAAATCATGTGAAATCAGGATAAAGGTTATTCTTTAGCAGTGATATCCTGGGGTAAATATTCTGTTTATACAAGTTGTTCTCTCTCCACTGCCTAAGTGTCTTATTGAGGAAGCAGATGGCATTTAAAATCTTGATTTGATGGAAAAAGCATTAACAGGGAAATGTTTGAAAGTGAAAGGTAAGCAAATGCATTTTTATAAGTAATGTTCATATTTCTACTTATATAGCTGACTAAAGAGTAGTAGTTCTAGTTCTTGGAAGCCTGTATCCGCAGAATATAGCAGTGGAGAATATTTACCTCCTAAAATATCTCCAAGTTCCTCCTCTGCACTCCTGGTTGTTCTGTACTGTTTTGTGCTAGCTGTGGGTGGAACAGATCGCAAAAGGAAGCAGTGGATTCCCATCCTTAAATTAAAAATGGAAAGCCTTTGAGCTTGATGCAGAATAGCTGGGTGAAATGTCATGTGTTACAGAGAAAAACAGGGAGTGTGGCAGGAGTCCTTTGCTTATTTCAGCTTATGGGTACATCAGATAAAGTGGTCCTGCTGTTCTCACTGACTGCGTAAGTTGTCCATTTGACACACTCATTCCATGAAGTGCTTAGAAATCTTTTGCAAATTAGACAAATCCTCAGTGTATTACACTCTTGAGTCTTTTTCTCTTATGGTCACCATTTACAGCTTTTGTTTAAAAGACTTCTGAAACAACATAAATGCTGTTGAAAATTAAGCACAGTTGAGAGTAACTGCTTAAGATGTGCTTCATGGTTCGGATGACTGCAATTTGAGATTTGTTGGCCTGCATGAATGATTCAGCTGCCCTGAGGTGTCTAAGGATTGATGTGGTATTCAAATAACTGGAGTAACCTTCAAATCATGGAGGTTAACACTGCATTTACTTATGGTTTCCATTTTTTTGACAGTTAGTTGCTGAGTGATAGAGCATAGGCAGTTCTGGTTTACTGTACTGGGAAATCCTTAAAAAGCACAAATGAGCACTGCTTGGGTGCCCTTGTGATTAACTTGGTAGCTCTTTATCTATAAAATAATATAATTTAATTTAACACATTTCAGTTGCAAAGATCAGCCTAAAACATTATTGATCACAGACTGCTGTACATATTAAATCCCAGTTATTTCTGTTAGCTGTTACTATTACTCTGTTGTATGAAAAAAATCTTAATCAGTCCAGGTTTTTTGTTTCCTCCTCATAAAGTATTTTGACAGCAGCTCAATTAAGAACATACAAAATTACTTTGAAGACATGTGAGATAAACACTCTTCACTCATAAATATTGTAGATGCCAGCTTTCAAGAGCAGGGAACTATTAATCTGCATTTACTTAGGTCAGTACAAATCTGGAATAAGTCCTTTGGAATTGCAAGTTCAATAAAGAATAAATTTATGGCTGCTTTACACGTGGTGATTTCTCTGTAGAATTTTTTGCTGTTAAAATTCTTGTTCATTTTCATTCCCCTGTGTGCCAGCAGTTCTCATTCATACCCCTTCAAGGCATTTTGAAATACCAGTAGCAGTTCTAACAGCTCAGACCTATCAGAATATCTCTTACCATGAGCAGATGCTTATGAGGACTGGGGTTTCTTTTGCCTTTATGGACTTTCTCTTTTACCTGGTGTGTATTTTAGTCAGGTAAAAGAGGACTACCCCTTTTACCTGACTAAAATACACACCACATTTATCACAGGATAAAAGTTGCCTTTCCCTGAAAGAAGTGTTAGAGTTTCTTAGGCTTTGTATAATATTTGATGCAAAGCTTCACTGTTCTTAAGCAGTTCTTACCTGACTGTTCTTCAGCTGATGACCAAGCCCTGAGCAGATTGTATGTGTTAGGTTCACCTGGCTGATGATGGGAAAGAGCACCAAAATGTCTAAGCTGCTGTCATTTCTCTCCATCCTTGTTCTGCATTATTAAAGGAGAGAAAAGTGTAAAGAAAAAATGCTGTGATTGAGATTAATTTTGTGATTCCTTGATCTCAAAATTCCTAATGGTATCACATTCCAGGATTAAACATAATGCAAAACATTACGATCATTTGTACTACAAAAAACACAATTGATTTTGGATTGCTGCTACTTTTTTCTTCAGCCTTGCTGAAAGACAAATTTCCTCTGTGTAACATCAATCCAAGGAACTTGACAGATTATGTCACGATTATGTTTTATTGTCTCTGGGGCCCTTTATGTTATATATTTTTGATGTATGAAAGCGTGATGCAATTGTATGGATGTATGAACCTTGTGAATTTTAAATTTTTTTCATGGAAATCAACTTGCACGAATTTGGTTGTGTCCTAGAGTTTTTACAAAGCAAGTTTCTTTTTTTAGAGTCTCCTTTAATGGCAAGCTTACAAAGGGATGCTTAGAAATACGTAGTAACTGATAGTGATGTCTTGAGTTTGGGGATTTTTTTTCCCCTACATCTGTGTAGTCCAGTAAAAATAATGTTTTTCTAAAATCACTAGTTTTATTAAGATTTAAAACCCCCCAGAGACACTTGCTACATGTAAGTGAGGAGTGAAGTGTGTGAGATACATTACCTAGAGGGAAAGGCTCCCTTCCTGTGCTCATGCATCATCCCAGGGTGAGCTGTGGAATCACCTCCTGTGCACATGGCTCTGCTCTGGGTGGCTGTGGGGGCCTTGGTGGCACTGGGCTCAGGGAACCTCTTGGCAGAGCAATGAAATTACTGTGTGCTACCTGAAGAGCAAAAGGGTGGAAGTAAAAGAGTAAAATATGAAAATGCCCACTACAGAAAGAGAAGAAGTGGAATAACCCTTGTTTTTATTTCCATGCACCATTTTCACAGGTACTAATTTGATTATAGGTCAAATTCTTCTCTGTCACTATCAATACTTATGCAGCTCAGCCTCTGTTATTACAATCAGACTGATATAGAGGAGATGGTGAAATTTGAATGAAGGCTTTTTGGTTTTGTAATACACTGGTGTTATTTTGGAATGTCTTTGTCTTAAAAAATGACAGCCTTTTTGCAAAATACTGCTCCTGCTGCCATTTGCTGTTGATGATATCCAAACTAAGAATTGCCTGATGTGGGAATTGAAAGAGACATAACTGAGCAATCCTAACCATGATGGTGAGCTTTGCTGGTGTCTAAACAATAATACAAAACAAAACAATAATACAAAAACAAAAAATCAGTGTAACTACTCTGGTAAATTAATAAATAAATAAATAGCAATTATATGTTCTGGTGTCTGTGTGGAATTTTTATGCATTGTATGGAAATGAGGAAAGTTCTGCTTTGTCTTCATATGGATTTCCTCTCCAATTTACATCAGTAGTGATATCCAAAACAGAAAGAAAAAAGGAGAAGAGTAGAGAGGTTTTGTTTGGCAATCCAGAGATCCCTTTCATATATGTACTTTTATCTTTGGGACAGTATTTCAGTTTCCACTTCAGCAGTGGTATATGACTGTTGATATTTTCCGTGTTTAACAGTGGATTTTGGAGCAGGGTGGTCTGAATTCCCAGGGCAAGCCATGTCCATTCAGACACCAGCCTTTTACGAGAAGTCCTCAAAAGCTGCTGGGACACCAGGAGGGAGGACAGATTCTCCCATGGTTCTAGAGCACAAGAGTTGAAAAGGAAAGAGTTTCTCCACTGGTGTAGAAAGGGACAGAGAGAAAATGAAGTTGCAAGCAGGAAAATATTTATTTGGTCCAATGTGTTTAAAATAAAATCACCCTTTGTTTTAGGTTCAGGACTGCCTTTTTGTATAGTAACAATGCCACATACCTATTTTGAAGTGGTGACACTGAGATATTTGGAGAGTAGGCATCTGGATCAGGTGATACATGCTGTAGATGTTGTGATGTATTAATTTCACATTCCTGTAACTGGATGGGATAGATAAGCAATCTGGTTGACCTCTGATGGAAAAAGATGTTTTCACTTGTGTTAGACTTCAATTCTAGGTTTTGCAATTTCAAAATAATTCTGTAAAATGCTTCCTGTGAGTGCAATTGGTCAGTGGAATTAAACAAGTTGAAGAGCATAGCCTGTAAAATTGGGGAAATAAAAACTGAAAATGTACTAGAGAAAATAAATTAAATTACTGTGTAATGCTGTTTAGTTTGTTTTGAAGCAGATTGCTCGCTGTTGGAAGGTTATTATTGACTGTGTTTGTATGTTTTGTTTTTTGGCAGGTAACCCTGGACTGGCAGGTTATTACAGGACCTTTATACAGGCCCTTTATTGTGGACTGAACCAGCAGTATCCTGTCTGGGTTGTGAGCCATGCTGGACACTGTAAACCTCCGAGTGGGATGGAAATGATAGAAGGTACAGTGCTGTAACCTGTGCATACCATTGTTTGTACCCTTCCAGTTTCAGTGGCAAAACTTGTGCTTATTGAAAACAGATTGACATGAGTTTTAAATGTCTCCATTATATTTCCACAGAATCATTTTCACAGTTGCATGAGAAGTCAGTGAAGTATTTTAGGTAAATTAGATTTGCCAGACAAATACGTGCTATTAAGAGAACAGGAGAGTTTACAGTTGGCAGTCATTAGAGACACGTTACAGTGAAGAAGGTCTAGAATGTGTTTATGTTGAGAAGAGTAGATTAGAAAAGTAAGTTTTTAAATTAAATGTCCAATTCAGCGATTGAGTACATTAGGAGAGATTTAATTACCTCTGAATTTAAAAATAGCTGTACTAAATCAGTGAAGTACCTGGAAGCAAGTATGTCTTTCTGAGACTGGGGTATGGGATGTTTGCAGGGGAGAGGTTGGTAGTGTATCTGTTAAGAGTCTTTTGACATGCAGATCTCCAGCAAGAGATGGTGCTCCAAGCATAGTTAGATGGGAGGAACCTGCAGTGACTCTTGTCCTGAAAGCTGATTGATGCTGGAAGTCCTCTGGACTTGGTCAAGCTACAGTGATGTAGCAGTAAATTAGTGTTTCTGATATTTTCTTCCTATATCACACTGTGCAAGCACCCCACTTTGGGGACCACTGATTTAGAGTGTGCAGGCATTTAAATTGTGCATTTGACTTAAGAAGGATGCTGCCCTGTAAAGAGGTCTGAAATGTAGCAAACTACATAGGAGTAATATGCCTGATAACATTTAGTTCAAGTAGATTTTGGGAGTCTCATAAAGACTAAAGCAAGTTTTCCAACAGCAGCCATCAATCACAAACTACTTCGTAATTGACTGGAGGGATATTAGCAATTTGGAAACTGAACAAGGCTACACCCTTCATTTCTACTTCTGTATGATATCCTTCTATTCAGAGAACTCTTGCAAGCTCTGCTCCACAGAGACACACACCATTAATTGAACATTTCACTGCTGTAATTCTGCTCCCAGCAATCAATCCACTGTGCAAAACTATTTGAAACTTAATTTTCCTCATTGAATACAATACAGAAGTTATACCTCAGTTTCAATGTCCTTATCCTCCTCCTCAGCTTTTAAAAAGACATTTGTTTTGAGCACTGCTGTTAACGTAAAACAGGCCAACATCAATCCTTAGGTGTAGGCAAAATTAGAAAAAGGAGAACAGTTTTCTAGTTCTCTCTTATTTTGTTTAAAATTAGCATAGAACATATACATAGACAGCAGGTGTACATACATAGCAATGTTTTAAAGTGGTTTAATTCTGTGGACATCTGCTGTGGCTGGATGAGAAATAAGAAATAGAACATGTCAGACAGAAATAAGTGTAGAATCATGGAATCATTACATTTGGAAGAGATCAAGTCCAAGGCAACCAAATGCCACCATACCCACTAAACCATATCATGTGCCACATCTGCTTGTTTTTGGAACACTTCCAAGGATGGTGACTCCACCACCTCCCTGGGCAGCCTCTTCCAGTGCTTAATCATTCTGTGAAGAAGTGAAGAAATTTTTCCTGGTGTCCAACCTGAACCTTTCCTGGCACAACTTGAGGTCGTTTTCTCTTGTTGTATCTCTTGTTACCTGGAAGAGACCAACCCCTGCCTGCCTGACTACAGCCTCTTTTCAGGTAGCTGTAGAGAGCAATAAGGTCCTCCCTGAACTTCTTTTTTCCAAGCTGAACACCCCCAGCTCCCTAAGCTGCTCCTCATTAGACTTGTGCTCCAGACCCTTCTCCAGCTCCCTTGCCTTTCTCTGGAGACACTCCAATGCCTCAATGTCCTTCAGGAAGGTTGAAGGCATGCTTTTGTTTGTCCTTAGGGCTGCCAAAAAGCTACTTTTGGTAGCAAAGTAAAATTGAGAGTAAAAAAAATTAAATCAGAATAAAATTATTAATTTATTTGTCCTAATAGTCTATGTTTGCCAAGTGCTTCAGAAATATGGAATCCTGTGATTCATACTAAAGAGACACAAATGACATATTAAAATATCATATACCTAATAAGCAGCTAGTCAGCATTCATGACTTAGTGATACAATATTTGGTCAAATGATAAATTATATTCAGGATATATCTCTAGAACGTTATAAACTGTACGGATGAGTATTGAGCTAGACACAGTCAAATCAGCAAGGCATGTTTTTCCCTGTGAATGACAGGAAATTTTGAGTGGCATTCTTAATAGTCAATTTACAAAATAAATTTCTAGTTTGATCTTCTGTGTTCTATGGACTATAGAAGATAAAGTGTGTCCTTAAAATCTGCTAAACTATCCTTAGTTTATGGTTCTTGATGAAAAAAAAATAGATAATGATTGATTTCCAATCCATCAAAAGAGTGTTTCCACTGCTTTCTCTTTACACGGGGAGTAGGGCCTTCAGACTATTTTGAAACTGAATGACATCCTAAGATACAGTATGGGAAAAGCAGAGAAGTGGTGAAGGAATAATAAATTATCTGTGAAGACATTGATTTTGTGAACCCGAAATGTTAATGTACCATCAGTGTAAAGTTTTGAACTCAAATTAAGTTGTGCATAAAAATAAATAAATTTTAGCATTACAGGAAAAATTGGAAGTGGTGTGTAGCTTAAATTTATTTGATATATTGCTTCTTGGCTGTTGTTATAATTCATCTGAATGGAGTTTGCTTTTGCAGCCCTCTGGCTTCTAATGAAACTGCAGAATTGGCTATGAGTGAGAGTCTGCCACTAGCTCAAGTGATATAAATCTAGAAAAAATGACTGAAATTGTTTGGGTAAAATCGAATTTATACTTCAGCAAGTTAATAATCTTGTTAATTGCTGGCTAGTTGTCCACCAAATGACAGATAGAAGTGTGGGCATGATTAGCAGATATGAGCCCTAAGTTTTTACCATCATGATATGCTGTGCTGGCAGGAAAGAACCTAAAATAGTAGCCTGAGCAAGACAAAGATGTGGTGTTCTGTAGTAAAAGGGTTCTGAGTTATTTAGGACAGTGGTTCCCAAACTGTGATCTGCCTGATCAGATGCAGTTGGCACTTCCACCTCTTTCCACTTGCTAAGCTGAATGAATAGTAACTAAGAATACTTCTCAGTAACACTTCTGTGTAAGCATTTGCTGCAGTGCCCCTGGAGATGTGCCACCATGAACGTGTGGTGCTGGCAAGGAGTGGGATTGTGGTCTGCACTGCTGCAAACAGGAGAGGAGGAGGTCTTGGAGGTTTGGTGTTCCAAGAACTGAGTTTCTAAAAATAGGGACTTGTCCTTGTTGTTGTGCATCACAGAATTACAGAATGGCATGGGTCGGAAGGGAGCTTAAATATCATTTACTTACAAACCCCCTGCCATGGACACAGCACCTTCCACTAGACCAGGTTGCTCACAGCTCCATCCTGCCTGACCTTAAACATTTCCAGGGACAGAAGTTACAGAGACACAGGGACTCTGTATGCATTTAGTAGTTTTTGCTGGCTTGTGATTAATTTATTTTAAGTAGAATAGATGTTTTTTGCAATTGCTGATGAGGGAAAATACCTACATTGCTGAATCGGGTGGATCAGAGATACTGGCAGTTTCTTTGGTCAGTACAGAAACACCTCAGAATTAATCTCTGTCATACTCAGAAGTTTTTTGACCGGCAAATCCTTATCTGTGCTTCAGCCCTGTATGATTGGTTATAACTGCAGATATGTGGCCACACTGAGGTATGCAGTGATAGCCATGTTTAAAAAGCACTTATGTCTTGCATATTTGTATGTACATATATACATACAGAGAAAAGCAGTAGGAAGGCAGCTGGGCTGGCATCTCACATGCATACTTTAAGCTTATACATATACACATTTAATTCACATTACATACATTTAATTCATATTCATTTCTATTTCAACAACATTTTCTGCTTCCTAGATGTATCAATTAAAATATCTGAGAGTCACTGAAAGATGAAATTATCTTTAATATAAGTTCCTTTGAGGTTTAGTCAGTTATATTGCTATATTACAGATGCCGAGAACTCTGTAGTCATGTTTATGGCCTAGAACACATTAAAATTCTGCTTAACTTTAATGCAGATTTATATGACACAATGTCTCCCAGTCTAGTGGTATCACACTGTAGATACAAAAAAACCCCAAGTTTCAAGCATGCCATCCCAGTAGAATTATGCTGGTTTCACAAATACTTCATACCAAGTGTAGTTTTTTTAATGTAAAGAGAGGAAAATGTTCCTGTTTGCGGAGCTGGCCCTGGCACTGATTAATCACATGGAGCTCCTCACATGGTGTTTGTCAGCAGTGAGGGATCCCAGGTCAGGGTGTGCACAGAGGGACTGGTTGTTTTCACAGGATGGGACAGGAATGTCAGCTCACTGCAGTGCAGTCCTGCTGCCCCTCGTGATCCAGCAACTGCTGCCCAGAAACCTTATTCCTTCCTTGTCTTGGAAAAGGCAACCTAAGGAAGGAAGCGTGTGTGCATGTGTAAAAGTTATTATGAGCCATTTAAATGTTCAGGTTTTTGTCTTAGCCTGGTAAGATCTGAATTTTACTGTATGGCTTTAATGCTAAGTGTCTATTTTAAGGAAACAAATGGTCATTTCATGTTATGAACCCACTGGAATGCTTGAAATAGAGATGTGTGAAAAGTAAGCAGCCCTAGGGATGCTGCACTACTCCATTTACTTCTTTCCTTTAAACCACATTCAGTTAATTATTCATGGAGGTCCTGTAATTATGCCCATAATTATGCAAATACATCCTTAGAGTGAAATCTTGGCATTTGGCATTGACTTTATCAATGTTAAGGCATTAAAGGCATTTGGCATTGACTTTATCAATGCTTAATTTTAAGCATGTGTTTAGAAGTCTTGTTCCATTCAAAATCAAAACCAAGAAAATTAAAATTTTGTCATATATGAAGTATTTCTGAGTTGCTCTGTTGTTTTCTTTTCTGGCCATTCAAAATCTTAACCATTTTAAGTGTTTATATTATCATACCTTAGCAGCCATGTATTTATTTACATGTAAAGATCATTTAAACACTATTAAATTCATTTTGATACCACTTAATGTATATCCCATTGAGTTTGACGGAGTAGTGACAAATTTTTGCTGACATTACAAGGAACAGGGCTTTGTCTTTACATTTCTTATGGCTATATGAAAAATAGTTTATCTGCATTCTCTATTTCTTTCGAGGTTTTCCACTAAGTCTGTTGACATAATGTCTATTGGAATATTATTTAAAAATGTCCATGTGGATAGCTTTTTAATCCATTCTAGTACTTTATTCAACTAATTTCTTGGTTAAAAGAACCGGAATTTTTCATCCATATCTACAAATATGAGTAATATAATTATGTTTTTAAAGATTCTTGAAAACTGATACAATCTTCTAGATCTTTATCCAGAAAAAAAGATGTTAAAAAAAAAAAAGGCAAGAAGTCATCCATTAGAGAGCACAATGTCTTTACTACATTCCAGGAAACTTTGGATGTAGGTTTTGAAATTGTTTATGGGTTATTTTCTGCATTTTGTCCCATGACATAGGTATGTTTTCCAACTGATACCACCATTTCTCTTTAGATGCACGAGGCTTTTAGTGGGGGGGGAAAAAGTGTTCAAGAATGGTCAAGAGGTACCTGGTCAAGAGGTAAAAGTTACATTTTCTGGTGTCTGTTTGAAGGCAGGTCACAGTTCCCTGGGATGAGCAGTGCTATGATGTTTCAGAGTAGCTTGTTTAAATATTTACCATGTTAAAGGAAAAATAAAGTAAAGCTGTTAAAGGGAAAGTAAAAACTTAACCTAATTTGAAAAAAAAAACCACAGTATTGAGATTATCAGGTTATTTACCCCAGGGACAATACTCAGGAATCTTTTAACACAACTCATTTTGAAAGATACTCTTGCATTTGCTAACAGAATGACAATGGAGTAACCCCACATCAGGGAATAATCATCATGTCTGAAGGTGTAAGAGGTCTGGATTTGTTTTTATAGTTGAATCAAAAAGTTTATTCACCACACAGGTTAGCTGCAGGAAGAAAAGCTGATCAATAGTTTCATTTAGCAATTCTAATTTATAATGGGGACCTTTGATTTAATTTGGATACCCACAAAACTTGCAGCAAATGGTGCAGATCTTGATGGGATCAGTCCAGTGTTTAATGACATTTTTATTTTTAATTGATAGTGATCTACAGCTGTAAGAGTGAGAAACCATCAGTAATGCACAACGTCATTCCAGATTCTAAAAATAATCAGGTTTGGAACATGGATCCTTTCTGGTTTTGTTTCAGTTTTAGGAATTTCCCTTCCTTTGAGGAGCAGTGTAGGCATTTCAGGGAAATACAGGAAACTGTAAGGCAGAGTGTGCAGAAGAAGTAACTGCAAATGGCCTCATTCTTAAATAATCAGTAATGAATTACTGTTACCTCTAGTGTATCTTAAATCTCTAAGATCTGAGAAGAGGCAGAGTGCTTGAAGAAACAGTAAAGAACAAAATGATGTGGTACTGTGGATTCAGGTTGAATGATGGAGTCTCATTGCTGCTTGCTGGATGAAGTTTTTCTTTTTTCTAGTTTTGATACCACGTGGCACTACTGTCTTTCTTTAAGATAGACATATTCTTACCTTTCTAATGGCTGAATTTGAGGTTTCGTCATTTAATCAATATATTAAAATAACCTAATTTACTACAGTTACTGAATAACTGCTGTGGTCAGGTGACTACTTAATTGCCAAGTAATTCCCCATTGGGTTAGATATTGTAGCAGATAATTAAAATTCTCTGGGACTGCCATTATAGTGTCACTTTTTTTAGAACTATGGTTTCAAACATATTATTCCTGAGTTTGCTGTCAGAAGTTCCACTTACTTCCATGCTATGGTTTACATGATTTGGGGGGTTTTTCAGTTAATCACAAAGAGGGCAATATCACTGTTCCTGAATATACTTCAGTATGAAACTACTTGATCATACTTGGAGCTGTTTATGTCTAGAGTGCAGGTAAAACTCAGGTGATGTCGTATTGTATATATAAATTATACTCTAAAGCCTCAGGCAGTTTCAGAATGTTTGTATTGAGCTGTTACTCCAACGTCTGCTAATGTAAATGAGTGAGGAAACCAAACTTTTTACAGCCATGACTCTAGAACTGCTTGTGGTGAACTGATTTACTTTCCGTGAAGGACCTCTCTCATGTGCAAAATGAAGACCAAAAATCCCTTATTCACCCCCTACCATGGGCAGAGACACCTTCCATGAGATAAGGCTGCTCCAAGCCCAGTCCAGCCTGTCCTTGAGGGATGGGGCATCCACAACTCAGAGTAAAGAATTTCTTCCTTATACCTAAACAATACCTAAACTTCCAGTTGAAAGCCGTTTCCCTTTCTCCTATCACTCCATGCCCTTGTAAAAGTCCCTCTCCAGCTTGCTTGTAGCCCCTTTAAGTTTTTGTACTGGTGGCACTTCAATCTCTATTTCACCTATCAAGTAAAACTCCAGGTAGAATAAAGCCATCACAGTAGTACTGTGGGCAGGTTGCCATAGTTGTGTGCTGGGCACTTCAGATGGGTGGCTAAGAAAGAAACCTTCAGCATTTTCTTCAGGAAGGTTAAAAAGAAAGCTGCTATCTTGGTAACAGAGAATTAATTTTTAAGCAGTGTAACAGAACACTGGAGAAGAAAAGATATGAATCAGAATTTAAAGTAGTCATTTCACAAAAATGTGTTTCTTCCCCAAAGATACAAAATTTGCACTGCACAGCATATGCAAATGGTTACTTAAAGCATCAGCGACTGATAAAGAAACCTGCTACATTTATACAAAGTACAAGGTGAAATGCTATTTGCTCTCCTCAGTTTTACCACTGGTTTTCATAAATTCAGACTTTGGCAGGTGCTGTTTTGTCTGTTTCTCTTTTGCCAGTGGGGATCAGTGCTGGGAGCCCCGACCATGGTTGGTTCCCTTTGCTGTCAGGTCACACTCTGTGTGAAGAGGATCCCAAGCAGAGATTACAGGGCTTTTCAAGGCAGGTAGCATTGGGAGTGTTGACTGAGTCCTGTGAGGTAGCACTGCATTGCAGAATATTTTCCAGACTTGCTGTGCTACAGCCCTCAGCGCTGCTAGCAGGGGGTCGTGTTCTCTGCTGGCATGAACTGACGTAGCTCCCTGCAGTCAGTTCTGTGCTACAGTTTACAGCAGCAGGGAATATAAGATAACAATTCTGAAGGCTTCTTACAATCCATCAGTTTTGAGGGATACAGATGAAAGATGGAAAAATTTTTTACTTGCCTAAGTGGATCATTTACTCCTTAAAAAGGATGCTGTTGTTACATAATTTGGATCTAGGTATTAAATTTAGCATTTCTGTGTGCAGATGAACATAGAAGCCTTCATTCCTCTTTATTGAAACAGTGTAATCCAAGATGAATATACACAAGGGCAGAGAAAAAGACTGAGTTTACTAAATGCCATCCTAATACCCATTATAGGAGCTGGTGAAACAGGAAGTGCATTACTGTTATTTTGGTATTATTCTGAAGAATCCTACTTAATTGAACATGTCAGTCTTGGTTGATACCACAGTACTGAAAAAAAAATTTTGGGATGTATTTTCAAGAAAAATTAGGACTGGCCTAGCAAATTAAAAGTTACAGCTTGAATTCAGTAGAAGCATCAATCACTTCAGAAAATGTCACCCATCAGTCTCTCCAATCACTGTGGAGTACAGATTCTGTATTGTAACTTGGGCTGTTATATAACTGCCCATCACAACTCCCTGATTTTTCCCTTTTCTTTCTCTTAACATCATGGTGTGCACCTTCTCATTTTCTCTTACTTTGAAAATAATTCTTTTTATTTCCTCTCTGTGAAATAACATGGGTTGTCTTCCTTGGCCAGCTGTCTTACTCTGCTCCAAACTCCGGCTCTCCCTTGTTTGCTCTCAGTCCTTCTTTCTCTATTTGTATCTGTTTAAACTTCCCAGAGTTTTGAAGTGCTGTTTTCAATAGGTGTGACTGTTGGACTTCCCTACTGTGGTGCAGCACCTCATTGTTCATAACCAGTGGAATCAATTCCTGTGAAGTGATACTCATCTATTTTCATTCCCTTCAATAGTCATACAATTTCTACTGTCCTTTCATTACCATCTGTACTACATCTACTCATTCTTGGTGGTGCAGAACACCATTATTCTGGTTTTCTTCCGTTGTTAATCTGTATAAAAATAAGTTGTGTTGAAGTGTGCAGTTGTGTTTGTGTGGGCAAGTGGGGGGCATTGACACAGCCTTGCACTTGGCTTCAGTGTGCCCAGAAACAAGAAACATAGCATGGACAATCACCTTCCCATGGACTCAGAGCTCTTTGCTTTTTGCTCCTTGAGGTCATTTTATGTTGGAAACTCAGATCTGCTCCTATACAGTGATGGGTCTCTAGCCTGTACCCTGCAAATTGTGGGGATTTTTTGTAAGTTTGTTTTACTGTTTGTTTTCTGTTTTTATAATACAATACTGAGAATTCTTACAGATTGCACTTCCTGCAGTTATTCAGCTTGCTGACTATAAAATGCAGTCAGTCAAATACAGAAAACTTCATTATATACATTATATAAAACACCCATGTAACATTTGCTTTGTGCCCATTAAAGTGCTTGGAATGGAGACATTGATTGGTGTAGAACTGCATAATAAAACACTTTTTAATGGTGTTTGCCTTGCCAAAATTGGAGACAACCAACAAAATTCTGCTTCAAAGTTTGTACTGTTATTTCATAATTACTTGATAATAGTTACTCTGAACAGAGGGAAGCAAGACTGGGAATGTAAAATAAAATAAATTTCTAAGAGAGAGTTTAAAAAGTTCAGGGTGCTCCTGTATGCTTTTAATAAAAATATGGGGTTTAGTACTTGTCATGTTTATTAGTTCATTCTGTCAGACTACACTTGTACTAATTTAATTATAATATAGCTTCCTTTGGAAAACATATTAGGTGTTAAGTGTCCCAGCAATAGGTGTGTAAAAAGCAAGGGAAATCAGTAGTTCAATTTGTAAAATAAGGCCTTGTTATTGTTCTAGTAAAGAAAATAATATATATGACCACTTCAGAGTCTTGAGTAAATGGTAATTTATTTGTGGAGGATACCTTTACAAAAAGTAATTGCTCTAATAAACACTAATGAATGGTGTGTTTATCTTAAAAGTTGCATGAACAGTTCCTGAGGGTGCTAGGGCCAGACTAAGGTCTAAGGGTTAATCTAAAACACAATGCTTTAAGACCTGGTTCTTGGTGTCAGGAGGAGTTCTTAAATATTTATTTAACATTCTTTCAGGGTTTCCATCCTATTTCTTTGGCATTTTATTGCTTACTGATACAAATTATCCATGGTTCACTAATCAAATGAAAGATTGAGTGAAACATTCAGGCTTTGAGCAATATATCTTTAGGGGATGCCCATACTAGACTCACACACCTTAAGTCTCAATTTTTAAGCTTACAGTTCTATTTAAACACTTTCAAATGGCATGGTTCAGTTTTGAGGAATTACTGTCTTTTGCTTGGAGGAAAAAAACCCAATCAAATTATTTATTTAATTTGCAGAATTAGACTTCATATTGTGCACACTGTTTTAACACCTAATTCTAAGTAACTCAGTTGTAGTTTCTGCCTGTCACTACATGAAGGAAAAGATAAAAACTTTCCAGATGTTGCTTCACCTAAACACAAGTTACTCAGTTAAAACTACTGCACCTCCCACCAATGTCTGTCTGTGTTCGTGCTGGAAAAAGGAGGTGGTATGTAAAGTCTAAAACACTTGGCCCAATATGTTGGTTTTATTTGGGGTATTTGGTGGAGATAAAGAGGAATTTATATGTCCCTGAGCTACCCCACTAGTTCAGTCTCCAGACACTTACTTGTCCTTACCCTGCAAAAGGTCCAGTTCTGAAAATTCTTGAGCACGCAAGTTTATAGAAGTGATTGATTGAAGTTTGTCCTTAGATATCCTGCTGCCCCTTCTTAGAGTCGATGGTCCATGGAAGAGGAAGATACAGTGCAGGTAGACCAGTGGTTTTTACCTCCCTTTCCTTTATTATATGTAATTGCAGGTCACTTTTCCTCAAGGTTCCTTACTTGTTCACGAGTAACTTGGAGCCCTTGTTTATGAGCTGATCTTGGGACATACTTCAAAGTCACTCCATGACAAGTAGACAAATGTTCATATGTACTGAGCTCAAATACTCAGTCACCTGTTGTGACCAGGGCAGTTTGGACATGTAAAATTGTGAAATTTGGGAAGTACAAAGGCGTGCAGAAATTCCAAGGTCCTGTTAGAAAGTCAGGCCTCCAGTATCTTTTTGAATCTTCCAGTAAAAAGAAGTCTATGATTCAGCAGACATTTTAATGAAAGGCTAACTTTTATTAATTGGCAGCCTGAAGTCTGCTCATGTAACTGCTACACTTTTTTTTCTGCATAAGAATTTCCCTTGCATACAGCAGAAAAACAAACAAACACAATTCTCTGTTATTTCCCTGAAAACTAAACTCCTCTTTCCTAGCAAGATTAGCTTGTCGACTAATCTTAGAGAAAACACTTTATTTTAATCTATCAGTTTTCTGCCTGTAGTTTTAGCAGAGGCTGGAAAAAGAGATTCGTTAAAGTGATGGCACATTTGTTCTTCATTTGTTCTTCTGAAAGCACATGAGAAAATTAATACTTTGCTGAAAAAAAAATACAGTATTTGTTTTAACACATCAGTTAAATAAAGTCTTAAAATCATGTGTTGGCCCAGATGGGGTGTTTGTAGCATAAGGTACAAGTCGTATAATGTCTGCTATCTGAAAACTGGTTAAATGAGCCCTCCTTCAGCCATGGGATGTATTCCACACCTGAGGTGAAGTCACTCTGGTCCCTTCTTTGATGTAGAGCCATTGGAGTGCTGACTGCCAGTGTGTTTGTGCAAGTCTGTTTGCTTATACAAAGAATCCATTTAAGCTTCTCCACCCAAGAAATTCATGTTGATTTTGGATAATCCCTAGGCGATTTTATTCTGTAAAAAAAATAAATAAATCTTCCAGACTTGTGATGCAGCCCAGCTCTTGCACATTTTGGACTATTAGAAGTGTAGCATTTGTGTTGGGGAAACATGAAGTGACACGAGGCGTGGGCAATTTTATATTTATCCAGATGTCAAATAGGATGCCTATTTCAGTACAGTATAGCTGTACTATACAGTACAGGTGACACTGGAGCTTCACCTGAGGAGTGTGGGGTTTGTCCCTGATGAGAGTTTTGCATGGAGATTACCTGACCCCACACTGCATGCTCATTCCCCAGTGTGGCTTCTCTAGGAATAGCACCAAGGTGATTGGGTTTGGCAATAGACCATTGTTTCAGAAGAAAAGGAAAGGTTGTATTAAACAGCTGAAACAATTCCCTGGGGTCAGCCTTGGATGTCAGGACTCACTTGCAGCCTCAGAGAGGTTCTCTGTGTGTGCAGCACAGGCCAGCAGCCGAGGGAATCAGAGCATCCTTGCTCTGAGTGTGTGAGCAGGGCTGCACTGAGGGTGATTTGGCCCACAGTAGAATGAGTGTCCATGATCATCATCAATCACAACTGACCCACCCATCCAATTAAAAATCACTTCTGCAGGCTCAGCTCTCCCTGGCTCCCTTAAGGAAACACTGGTGCACAGGCTTGAATTGAGTGTTCTCGAGTCTGGCCGAATGCAAGGAGGAAAAAGCCATTGTCTTCACTTTATTCTCAATCCCCAGCTGTGTCCTTCCTCAGGGTTCTTGCTGTGGCAACACAGCTGGTTCTGAACAGGCACATTCCTATTGAAGTCAATAGCTTTGGGTATGTTGGCCAGAATGTCTATACTGCTATTTATTAGGTAAATAAACATTAAATTAGGTATGTAAGGTCTTAACTAATTAACTATATTTGTCTAACATAGTTATCTAAACTTGGAAAATATTGAGATGGGCCTAGACTGTCTCTGCTGTGCTATTTATTGATTTCATGGCAGCAGTCTTCAGCAGCTCTTTTAGCAGATGCTGAATTCATGTACGGAAAAGCCATTACCCTCATGAGGCTGAACAATATAAATAGAAATTTGTCTTGTTTCATGCTTGGTTTCTGGGGTACCATGAAAAGTGAACCACGAAAAGTTCTCTAGAATATTTATACACCTACTTTGCCTCCTTTCCCTTGCTTTAACTGGAAAATAGGCTGGAAACACTTGTTCAAGAATTGAAATGAAATGCAAAACATTAAAAGATGTGCTGATAAGCTACTGAGATGGCAGTGCCTGAATAAAACAGTATGGAAATGATAGCAAATGTTTACAAGGGACAATTGACTCACTCAACCCAACACTATATGTGTTACCAGCAGATATATATTACAATATGCATTGTAATACATACATACTCAATGTAACTTACTCTTTCACTTGTTGCTCTATCCAATGGGCCATCGTGTTTATACTGTGCTGGTGTTTTTTGTGTTGCATATACCTGTAAGTAGACTTGGGATGTAGACAACCTGTTCCTGCATGAGGCTGAGCTGCTGTGTAATTTAATGTAGGAAAGGCAGCTTTTGCTAAAAGTAGAAACTAAATTTAAAATCAATGTTTTTGCCTTAGGCTTTTATTTCAGGTTTTAGAAAATAGAACAAACTCTTTGTTTTCCATTACATGTAGAAAGCTTAATAAACAAAATATCACTTCTCATCTAATGTTGCATTAATTTGGTGTATTTTGGTAAACCCTTTTTTGTTTTGAGTAATTCGCTCTAAATTATGCTGGGATATGATCATTGGTAGTTTTAGCAGAAATACTAGTTTAACTGAAGAACAACTTTGTTGGGACTGTGATAGTAATTATTTAAACTCAGAAAAGATCCATCTGGAGCAATTATTTTGCTTCTACAGGTTATGTTTCATACAAATGATCAAAAAGGTGATATAGTGCCAGTCCACTTGGGCTACCAATTAGTTCTGTCACTGTAAACCTCCCAATAATTTCACTACAGTGTAACTACAGCAGTGTTAGTAATCTTTAGCATTTGAGGTTACTGTCCAGTTCCTATGAAATTTACTGTGTATGAGTTTAAGCACTGACAGCCATAATTTGATAAATGCTGTTCACAGTCATAGGCAGTTAACTCATAGTTACCTATTTCCTCAAGCAGGTGCAGAACGATCTGAAACAGAACTACGATTCTGACTTTCTTGTACAGTAGTTTTTCAATGCATTTCAGTCTTTTTAATGTATTTATCTTTACAGAGTAGTCTTTACTGGAGTGGTCTAATGTTTAATTAATTAGTAAGTTTAATTAATAGTAAGTCTTTACTGGAGTGGTTTAATGTATTTATCTTTACAGAGTAGTCTTTACTGGAATGGTGTATCCTTAACTTAGTGTTTAGTTTAGTGGGTAAAGCACTGTTCTACCAGATGAAAGAGCTGTGAACCCCCGTAGACTGGGGAACTTCAGATACATGTCACCCTTGTAATCAGCAAGTTAAGGATGCCTGAATTGCTGTATATTTTTACAGACACCAGTTCAGTTTGTCTTGTTGACTGGCCAGGAAGCAAGGAGCTAAATCCTCATAATGAGGAATTGTCTAAGCTCCTTTAGAAGGTCCTTGGCAAAACAGGAATGAAATAGTACAGTAATCTAGAACCATAAAGCTCTAACTTGATTTTCCTCTTTGCAGGTGAATTGACAATGATAACCTGCATTTACAGGGATATTTTATGTAGGTGCTAGTGTTCTGTGTTGGCACATAGGCATTTCCTATTTTTCCTCTTCTGTGGGACATTTTTGTGCATCCTTAAGACAGGACATTTTGAATATCTGAAGGTTGCTAGTGCATGATGACATATATGGTAGCTTGTCTTCTGTGGGGAGGGACTCATTCCTGGGCAGTATTTCTGTTGTAAGTCCTGATCTCTCAGTGTAAAGTTGTATTGATTTACGCTGGTCCAATGCCCTGAGTTTGGTCTTGTTCCGAATGAAGGAGATCAAAGTAGTGGATGATGTGCTATGAAATCTCCATGTGTTTACATATCTTGTGCTGGTTCCCAAGCTACACATAAGGCTTTACATCCTGTGCATGTGATTTATCAGTCAGTATTTTCCAGTGGTGGTAACTGAAAATTAAATTTTTAAGTCTGGTGAGGAAGTTTTATTGTGTTTGGTTTGTTTGGGTTTTTAAAAATTACTACATGTTTTTATTTCAATGTTTTACAAAGAAGTGGGGGAAAAAAGACATGCCTGAAATTTCTTTCACTGAACCAAAGGACTTATTTTCTTTTATGTTTCAGACACAGATATTAAGGAGCTAGAGGATGTTTTTGGACTTAACGGACAAGTAGAGCATAAGCTGAACTTCCTCAAAAAGAATGTATCAAAAGATATAAAGCTGGTACTGATTGCTCATTCTATTGGTTGCTACATCACCCTGGAGATGATGAAACGAGCATCAGAACTTCAGGTACTTGAACCTTCTTGAGTGGGAGGTGCTTTATTAGCAAAGCAGTGCTCAGCCTATGGGTAATGCCATGTATTTCCTGTGGAAACTCTTATTCTTTTATACACAAACCAAAAAAATGGCTTGATACTAGTAACATATAATAAAGCAGTTTGATGTAATTCTGAGTCTGAATTTGGGTCTTTAATGCCCTTAGAATATAAATAATTAATAATGGTGAGACATATATTTATTACTTCCTTGTTCTCATCTTTAAATAATTTATAAGCAAATCACTGGATATTTAGCAATTGCATTATGTGTTACACCAAAAATTAAGACTAGGTGTGATTTTTATAGTGTTTTTTTATCTTGAGGTGAAGAGCTTGCTGGTTAGACATAGGAAAACGTATGGGAATGAATAGTAATATAAATTATGAGGAGTACTACTATGAAAGACATTGATTTTAAAATTTAATACAAATATCACTGCTTCTGCAATTCAGGCTTGGTTTGTGTAACTCAATGAGAGTGCAAGCTGTTACTGCATGTTCTGTATATCTGAACATTTTTCTTTGTCCCTGTGAAGCAGTAAGAAGGCTGAAGCAGGGCCATATCCTTGCCCTCTGTAAATGGCAAACTGCTCAGTAATAACTCAGTCTATTAGTGGCTGATAAATGGAGAATAGGGACTTTTTGTTCTTAAACATTCACTCTTACTAAATCACTGTTTCTTCCTTTGCTTTATAAAATCTTCAGTGGAAGGAAGTGCCATGTCAGTGGTGACATGAAGTTTGGGGTTAATAAATGGATGTGGTTAATGCATGTAATATATGTATATCCACTGCTTCATAACCATTTCCACTGCACATCTAACTTTTTCTTCCTTTAAAGGTAAAAGGAACTAAAAATGTGAAACATGAGGATAACCTGATATATTTCTACAGGCATATTTCACTTTGTGATTATAAACAAGAACATTTTTTGAGAGAAATCTTACCTATTTTCAGAAAGGAGCATTCTAGAAAATATGTACATTAATTTGTCCAAACATGCCAACTTTTTTAGGGTCAAAATCTGTAGTCTTTATTGCTCAAATGATTTTATCTGCTTTCAATGAAACTATAAATTGTTGAGTAACATTTTTACACCTGGCTCACCGGATGCTGGCAGCTTTTCATCAGTTTTTTGAAACGTGGGGATCTTTTGGACACTCTTAGACCTCATGGTGCACTGTGTGCATAAAGTTATTATATGAGAAGCTACATTTAATATGCATTCAACAATAGAAAATATTTGTGTAAGCCAGAGTATTGTGCAATCTTTGTCCCTTTGCCAAAAATAAGTTAACTCTTAGGTTTTATAACATACGAAGTGCGATAATAAGAAACTTGTGTTTCCATCTCTTCCTTTATTTTTACTGGAATATTTGATTCCCACAAGATTTTGAGCACATATGTGTATTTTAGTAGCTAGATCATTTGATTTTATATTTGTGTAGTTCTTGGTGATATTTTTTCATTATATGAATTTTGGGTTTGGTCTTTAAATTCTCTGCTTTAAGAGCCTTTCATTGTTTGCAATTTATTATTCTGAGCTAGAGGTTAAGTTGTTGTATTTTTTATTCAAATAATCCAGTAAACATTTATATTTGGAATGTCTGTTTAGCAGATAGGATTTTTAGAATCACAGAGTCATGGAATTGTTAAGTTTCGGAAAGATCTCTAAGGTCATTGAGTCCAATTGTTAATGCAGCACTGCTGTGTTCAGCACTAAACCATGTCCCCACAGTGCCACATCCACATGCTTCTTGAACACTTCCAGGATGGTGATTAAACCACTTCTCTGTGCAGTCTACTCCAATGCCTGACCCTGCCTCACTGAAGAAATTTTTGTTTCACAATATGAAGTTCTTCATAGTCCAACCACATACAGACTAGATTGTCCCTCCCTTAGCATGCATGAAAAGGAGAAAGTACATCCCCTTCTCTCTCCTCCTTAGTTGTTCTTCAGCTGTCAGTTTTCACAGAATCACAGAATCATCAAGGTTGGAAGAGACCTTTGAGATCATCAGTTCCAGTCATCAACCCAGGACCGCCATATTCACCCCTGACCCAGGTATCCCCAGGTGCCATATCCAGTATAGCTTTTCAACACTTCCGTAGACAGTGCCTCCACCACCTCCCAGGACAACTTATTTCAATGCCTAACCACTCATTCAGAGAAAAAAAATATTTCTAATAACTAATCTGAATCTCCCTTGGTGCAATTTAAGGCCATTTTGTCGTATGTTTTCACTTGAGAAAACATACGACAGGGCAAAAGAGACTGACCCCCACGTCACTGCAGCATCCTTTCAGTTGTAGAGGTCTCCCCTGAGCCTCCTCTTCTCCAGACTAAAAAAACTCAGCTCCCTCAACCACTTCTCATAAGACTTGTTATCTAGACCCTTTAGCAGCTTTATTGCCCTTCTTTGGACTTGAATGCTGCTGCTATCTAGAGCCCCTGTGCTCTGCAAGTAAATGGGGTACTGCATTTTTTCCTTAAACTTGTGTGAGATAATGCTTTCCTCTTTAATTAAGAAAAATGAAACAGGAATTGCCAGTTTATTCCAGCATGAATTCAGTTTTGGAGCCCATCCCTATTTTCCCATTGACTCTCAGGGAGGCTGGGTTCCTTCAGGAGACCCATTAACACAAACTTAGTCTTAGGTCGATGCCTTTAACCAAGTCTGATTAGAAGAGAAGGGCACACAGGTTACTTCCGTACTTGTAACTAAGTGGGACTGTGGCACAAATTGTAGAACTGGGACAGTGGTGTTTTAAATCTGTCTTTAAGTGACTTTTTGGCCCAAAGGAAGCAGCAACTCCCAAGCAACAGCCTTGCATGGTTCTGAACTTGGCTGAGGTCCAGGATCATTCCCAGTAGTTAGTTTGGATGCTGACATCCTGTTTGGAGGCAGGAGGAGGTGCATCCATGTGACCATCCCATCCCTCCTGTTCAGTGAAAAGCTGCAGAATAACTCCTGGCTGGTCTGTCTTCTGGCTCACGAGTAACCACAAACACTTTCCAGTTGTCATGGTGGGCTTCAAGTCTTAACAACAGTCACCTCTTTGTGGGAAGTAGAGCATCCAGATTTTGCCAGACTGCTAAAAAATTTTGGCACGGGGAAGAAAAAAATCAGCCTCACTTTGTGAAGATGGAAAGCTGCAGTAATGTACAGCTTCCTTGATACTTGCTCTTAACCTCATAATCTTCTTTGCTCTTTATTCAGACAACAGAACAGAAAAATGAGTCTCAATGACAAAATTATTTTCTCAGTTGTTGTAACATGCATCTGACTCATAAATACGCTACATCCTCCAGGCATTCTGTTCTAAAATGCAAATCTTTACTTGGAGGATTTCCTTGTACTTTACTGGTGACACTATTGAGTGTTTCCTAAAACACTCCTTTTGATCATTAATTTAACGAAAGATTGGCAAGTTTCCTTGCTAGTGAAATTCAATCTCTTACAGCAATAGTCTTTCATTTGCAGTGATGCTTTTGAAATGCTAACACCTTTGTGGTAGTAAATTAACTCTGTTAATGAGTACAATGTAAGTATTGCTCTTCCTGTAAAACTCATTGAAGAGGAGGAGTTTAAAACCTCTGAGTAGTATCAGTTTAAGCAAATTAAATTTCTGTAATATGTAAATCAAACCCACACATTGCTACTATGTCTCAGTGGTGTGAAGAAATATAGGGTATTGCTGGAATTTGTTGATTTCATAAATGATAGCTAAAAACACAGAACTTGGAATAGTTGTGCATAAAACACGTTCCTAGCTTGGAAACCTTGACGCATCATTTCTGTGCACATACTGATTATTTAGTTTCAGGTGTTGAACACTTGATTGTGAGTATGGGAAGCACTTTCATAATGCTAGGAAAGAGAAAACTATCATGTTTTTAAATACAGGTATTTCTACAAGAAAACAAAGTTCTTTACTCTGGAATTACTGGAAATCCACAGGATCTGTGAGACTGTGAGATTAAATGAGGGGATTTTTTTAACGGTACAGGAACTACTAAGCACGTCTGACCTTTAAGATAATAAGGAATCTTTTCAGCAGGATTAAAGGAAGGGGGGAAGAATATATGAAAGCAGTGACACTCACTCAGTCTCTATTTTGCTAAGATTAGAACCTAAATATGTAATCCAATACTCATGGTGTCACCATTACAGAAAACATCTTCTGAAAGGATGACAATGTAGCAGGTTGTGACTAGAAGTTCTGGTGCTTTTTGGAAAGAGAGAAAAGATGAAAATATAACCACTCTTGAGATAAAAAGGAATATAATTTTTTATTCCATATTTCGAAGTTTCATTTAATATAATAGCATCTAATTCCAATGTTGATTACCTAATTAGATGTCATGGTACTTTAAACAAAGTCACTTCATATAGCCATGGTCTAGATAAATTAACTTCTGGTGGTCTCACATAGATGCACCTCCTCCTGCCTTAACTTCTGGTGGTCTCTCTGGTGGTGAGATATTTAGGATATTTAGCAAAGCAAAATATCCTTTGCTAAGCATATTATAAAATATGCTTAGCAAAGGATATTTTTAACCACCTTGAATGCTCCCTTTCAACAGTAAGCTTGTCTCAGATATCTTGAAAAGTACAGTAAGACTGCATAGAGAAATATTATAGAAATATATATTGAGAGAGAGTAATAAATATATTAATTTCATGTTAGTTACAAGCTTAAATGAAAAAGTGCAAAAAATCAGCATAAAAATTAAAATGGGTAAAAGACTTAACCGTAACACAAACTCAGTGACAATATTTGTAAAATTATTATGCAGGGGAGAAACCAGATGGCTATGCTTAGCAGGCTTCACAAGGGAATTGGTGCACATATTTCAGATAAATGTGTATCTTGTGAAGAGAGCTATGAATTTCTAGGCCATGATATAAAACTAAACTGAGACTGATGTCGTTTTCTTCTTCAGTCCATCCATCCATGTAAATGAAAAACACATATTAAAAGAACAAGCAAATGGCATTGGGCTTGTATACACCTACCTTCATCCCCCTTTACATGTTGAGGAAGCAAGGAAATACTCTGACACAATTTTGCACAGATTTAAACATGAATCTAAGTTCAGTTGCTTTCAGTGAGATGAGTGTGTTAATTTAACTTTATGGATGTTTTAAGTTGGTCTCTGAGTTGGATTATTTTTGTGAGACAGAGAGAGAGATTTGGCAGTTCTATCAGTTCTTGGTGTATCAAGTCTTTGGAAGCATATACGAGGAAGCCCAGGTGGTCTGAGACAGCAATTGGAATAAAATTTTCTTTAGCTGACAGCTTACACATTATAGAGTCTGCAAAATTCAGCTCACAGCTCTGGATGATGCTTCAGGCAGTATCAGTAATTCTGATGGAACAGGCAGTAAAGCAGCAATAGGAACATGGGTCATATGCAAATGTTCTGCACTACTTCTGAAAAGAGAAGTAGTGCAGATGATTTATTAAATCTAACCAAATAAAATAAATCATATACTGTATCTTTGAAGCACCCAAGAAGTTGCTACAAAGATTTGTAGAAAGATTTTTTTTTCCCTAAAAAAGAAAATATGAAATAACCTTCACATGAAAACCTAAGGCAAATATAAAATATCCTCTCTGTTTGGGTGGGATGGGAAGCTGCAAATTAAGGAGGTGGGTTCATGGCAAACAAAGGTTTTTAAGGGAAATACTAACTTTTGACTGAGACACTCATGAAAGGCTTGGATTTAAAATTTCAACAAACCTTGAAAACACCACTGGCAAAAGGCTGATAACTGCAGAATGAGGTTGAAAGTGTCAGCTCACCCAAGAGTCTGCTAGCAACCATTATTTTCACTGGCTTGATGACAGACTCTAACCCTGAGGGATCCAGTTATATTCTCTTCTACCTTTCCCCTTAAAAAAAAGCTTTAAAAATGTAAATTGTAAGAAAATGCAGCAGTCAACAGGCAGACAGGTTCTTCTGTATAACCCTCAATGGACACTGCCTTTGTCAGTAGGAACAGGCACTGTCCATTGCCATGTGCTGTGTAGGTCTGCTAAAAATTACTTCACAAACAACCCACCTTGTAATATAGCAAGCAAAAGAATGTGAAGTGTCTCAAGGATGCAAAAAAATAAATATAAGAAACTTTAAATGAAATTAGATAAACCCTGTTGAAGGTGATGCAACTCTTAAGATGTGACATGCCTGAGGGAAGTTTAAATTTTTAAGTTTGCCATGTGTATCCATAGTGTACCTTTTGTGGTTTTTGAGGTGGGTGAAGCAGGTAGGTATCACCTGCTCAGTCCTAGATCTTTGTGGGGAATAATGGCTTACATACGGTTCAGTACTCTCCTGAGTCAAGAAAATTTGCAGTCCAGAAGTGTTAAAGATGAGATGAGATTGGTAAATAGTAGAGTGACAATTTTCGCAATTAAAAGAGAGGCTTGACAAAATCAGCAACACTGTATCTGTCAGCTTGTAATTACCAAGCAGATGAATAATAACTTCTGTTTTAACACTGATCACATTTTTAGGAGTGAGGATTCAGAGTTAATAACAGCATTGCTCTAAGATTTCCTTGTTTGGATCATAAGCCTGTGATCAGAAGGCCTGAGAAAAAGCTTAATTCCCAAAATTTTCTGTGAAAAATTGTGTTTTCTTCATAATGTCCACTGAAACTTCAACTTCTCTCAACTTGTTTATTATACTGGTTTACTGCTCAATTAAATATAGAAACAATGTGAAAAGCAAGATTTTGATCTTTGATGATTCAAAGAAGTAAAACTTAAGAACAATCATTTTGATTTCAAGAGACTTGATTTTTTTCATAACATTGTGTTTATTTCACGGCTAACAAAACATCTGATTTTAAGTGTATGTAGTCAAAATTCTAATACACCTATAAAAATTATTTTTTCTAGGAAGTTAAACAACATTAAAGTAGCCAAATGTACAAACAGAAAAGAAAGAAAAATAAACTGAAAAGTGGAATCTGTGATCATTCATCAGGAATCCAAAGTAAAACATGAGAATGAAGCGGAAATTAAGGACTAAAAATAAAAATGTGGTTAAAATGGTAAATGGCAGAATAACAGGATTTACTAAGTACTGTGAATTTTTACAGATTTATTAATAAAATCTTGTTGTTTTGAATCTCCAGAAATTTAGATTCATATTGTAATAACTATCTGAAATGATTATACAAAAATGAGGGAATTGAAAGCAAGAAGTGAGTTTCAAAAACAATTAGGATTTATGGCATATGTTTTAAGAAGAACTCAACACCCTTCCACAAGCCAGATTTCCCAAAGAACATTTTATGCTGGGAGGTGAGATCTTTTGAAATTCTGCAGATGTGTGTGCATAGCTCTTGAAAATCAGAGAGTCATCTCTTTGGAGAATTGGACCAAATGATTGGAATTCAGTATATGTTGCACATAGCTTGAAATTTTTTTATGTTTTTATACTGCAGTTAATGTGCTTTTACAGAAGACAACAGAGCCAAAAATTTAGCAGTTCTCATGCTGTTTTAATAGTAGGTGAAGGAGAACACAGCCAGTTAGGACATTAAAGAGTTGTTCATGAAAGGAGCAGGTGAAGGGATATTGTGGAGATTTTGAACATAGGCTTTGCAAACGTAGTTCCACTTGGAGCTCAACTTTAGCTCTAGTAATGAATATCTGTTCCCAGAAGTTCTGTATTAAAATGGAATTTCACTTCCAGTCTAGAGCAAAGAAGTTGAGCTACTTTGTCAGCCCGTGCCTCGTGTTATATGTGGTGCAGTTGCTCAAGTAATGAGGAAGGACTTGGCTTGGAACTTTATAAAAGAGGCTACTGAGGAGGGACAGGGTTGTAATTGCAAATATTTCCTACTCTGCCATATTGTTCATTTGTTCATTCCACATGATTCATGGTGAAGCCTAGGGGTACTTCTGCTGCATTGGTTTCTACCCAAGAGTGGTTTGTCCTGTGTGAAGAGTTCACTGCAGGAGTGAAAGGAATCAGAAAAAGACACAAACTTTATACAAAAGAGTTATAACATCTCTGAGCTTAGATAGCACATCCACTGCATAGATTTCTAACACCCTGTTGAATTAAGTTCAGGCAAATACCGGAGAATTATTTTTCTGTATCTTTTTAGTATTTCTTTGATTGCTCATTATTTTAAGGCAGTTTTTTGCCAATGCCACCATTGATCTTTTGAGATACCTGAGGATGTGTTCAGTGACTATAAGTCTGTCTTTATGGAACTGAATCAAGCCCTAGATTTTTTCTTAGGAATCCCTATCTGTACTCTTACGACTGAGGCTATCTTCAAAATTAAGTGTAATAGAAGTCCGCTTCCTTTTCTATTTGTTTCGATGTGTAAGTGTCTGAAATACTTGATTTCTGGTGTTTGGATGCAAGTCTACTTAACTGTGGCATTTTTTGAAAAACAAAACAAAACAAAACAAAAAAAAAACCTCATTGGAGTTTGCTCTTTCATGTGGAATTGAGTGTTAAGTATACATTTAAGCGGAAGTCTAGGAAGGACAATGCATTTAATAAACTTATTACCTTTGAAGTCCTGCAAGGAAGTTGAATTGATGTTAATGAAAATATGCTTTTAATAACTTTGTTACAACATTTTTAGTCACTGGAAAGTTTTAAGAACATTCCGCTCTATTTCAAATTCCAAAACAAAGCATACTTCTGTATAAGGAGCAGAATTCACTGAGTCCTAATTGTTCTTGAAAACACTGAATTTCTGCTCCTCTATTTTAAAAAAGTAGTATGACTACTGCAAGTGTATTTTACTGAGATGGAAGGTACAAACCCCAGTTCTCAACAAATATAATTTAAATTGTGACCTTTAATGGCAGCTGGCATGGTTCAGACTTTTTACCTGGCACTGACAATTGACAGATATTCTGCAAATTCTTGTTCTCAGTTGCACTAAAATCTTTACTTACCTGATGACCAGTTTTATTTGTGTGATAAATTAGATATGATAATTTCTCTCTCTTAGCAGATTCCTGCATATATTCAATTTGTCATAATAATTAAGCCTAGCAGTAGTCTGTAGTATGGCAAAGGAAGGAATTTTCTATTTTTCCCTTACTATTTAAAATCCTTACAGTTCTGAAAAGATGAAAACAAGGATGGAAAAAGGAGCTGACTGAGAGAATTCCTAATTACCTTCTCTCTCTTTTTACCTTCTTCTGATACCCTGACAAGAATTTGGGCCATAAGTTCTCTCTCAAAGCTCAAATATTCACGGTTTCTTTTCATTCTCTGACAAAAAGATGAAGTTCTGCTCAGTGTATACTGACTCACTCATCCTGTTTTTCACTGATATCACAAGCCAGAGCCTTACTGTTCTTCTTTCTCCAGGGTACATCATTAAGTCACTAAATATCTTTAATTAGTCAAAATGGTAGGGGCCTGAACTCCTTCCAATATTCAGTATCAGTTTAGCTTGTCGAACTCCTAACCCTTTGAGCAGAGAAGGACTATGGGTCTAGTTTGACTGGATGCCTTTTTGAGGGCTGACTTAAGTGAGTGGTAAAATAAACCCCTTCCAAATGTCTTGAGTGAAACACTTAAAAACAGAAGTCCAGGGATCTCAAGGCACTGATGGAAAATCATGGCCTTTCCTTTTCATCAGTAGAATGAGATTATAATTGTAAAGCTGGTTTCTCATTTACTTTGTTCAGCCCCATTTCCTTAAACTGAATGGATTGTCATTGAGATTTATTGGTAGGTATGGCTGTACATTGATGGCTGTGAAAGCAGTTGGTTCAAGACAACACAAAATCTGATTCTGAATGCTTTCTTTTGGTTGAGCCACCTCTCCACTTTAAGGGGATATTGCTGGTTCCTCCTAAGTGGTAAATGTGCCAGAGGATGTGTACAAAGGTCACATTTGTCAGTCCCTGTGCCATAAGGGTACCTGCAGATGCAATGTGGTGATCTCATGGGAGTGCTACACTGAAAAAAAAACCCACCCTGTTCTTCCAAAATGAAAACGGAAAGAATTTCTGCTGGAAAGTGGCAGCTGCATTCTGACATTCATGTAATGGGAGCAACTGAAAGCTTTATGGTGTGTAACTGTGACACTGCATTCCAACATAAGCTTCTCCCTGCCCTTCTTCCAACCAATAAACTATTCTTCCTCTCTTTTCACTCTCACCCCTCCTAATCTTCTTCTGTTTATATGCTTTAATCATAATAGAAACAAATCCATCCCTGCTGGTATTATCACACCGTTGCAAATTTTGGCCGTCTGCTTTGGCACTTCCCTTGTAGATGGAATGACATTGCCCACTTTGATGGGGCTTAATTCTCTATGTAAAATACTGCCTTGTCAATGAATATTTTCTCTATTAAACTATTTTCAGTCCAACAATAAGATACAGATTTTTGGGAGAACAGTTTTCTCATTATTACCTTAACCCATAAAAAGGCTTTTTTTTTTAATTCAAACATTTTGGGCAAGTTTTCAGTTACCCAAATATTTGTAGTACGGAGTAATTTGCATTTCAGCCCTGTGAGACTTATAAATGTAATGAACAGTCTGTGTGTTTAATATTTTTTATATTTTTAATAATTTGCAAATAGTTCAGTACGTACAGCTGACCTGTTGAAAAATAGTTTGCACTGTCTGTAGAGAACACTTCTGAGACTTTTGTGTATTTAGCAGAATTCTGGGCTTCAGCTGGAGAAATTCTAGGAGTACTTCTCACTGGAAAATATTTCAAGTAATGTGAAGCAAACAGATAATTTTTTCCTGTGCCATGACCCAGTTGTAAGGTGAGGTATGGAAAGTCCCTCTCCTATTGCTATTAAACAGATTTCAGCATTGGAAGTCAAGTACACAGAAAATACTGATACCTGCTGAATGGTGTGATTGAAAGTGTATTTATTTCAAAGGAAATTGTCAAAGGTGTCAATTTGCTTGTCAATCCAAGAGATTAATCTCTAACTACCATGATCAGTGTTTTATGGCTCCCATGGTCTTCATCTGTCTATCCAAGAATAGATAAGAGAGTCTTGGTTTCTAGAGCTGGGAATATTGTGTCTTTGGTGATAGCTCTGTGGAGTGTAGGCTGTCACATTCAGTATATGGGCAATAATCCTTTGATCAGAATTTGTTCATGGGGCAGAATTAAGACATATTAAATTTATGAAAACCTTGCCACTAGTTTCAACAGGAGCAGTTATCACGCACTCACCTGTACTAGAGGTGCATTCACAGAGGACCAGGAGTACTCAGAGGGACACTGGGCACAGTCTCATCGGGGCTCTTCTTTTTGGTTACTGTGCTTGTGATCCCTGTTCTCAAAGGTGATTCCTTGTTTCCATGCCTATCACTTGCTTATCCTCAGTTACCTTTGTCCCATTTCAGTTCTTTTATAATTAAACTCTGCAGAGTAACTTCTAGTACTCTCCTAATAATAAAGGACAAAGTTAATACTGTAGAAGTCTGATGGTGAATCATGTTTTAACAGGAGTCTTCATATGGAGAGTCCAATGAGTTTGGATGCAGGACTCCAATGTTTAAGGCTCAGAATCAAATTTATGCTAAGTCAGTGGAAAGTGGCCTTAAAGTAGACATAAATTTAGTCACACCTCACCTTGGTGCAAATGACACTCAGGTCCACATACCAGGGATGTAATCATTGTACCCAGCACTGTATTTGTCATTACACTGGAGATCATGGTTTGAAATACAAATACATTAGCAAAAATGCTGGTCCTTGAATTTTGTTTCCATCCAAGTGGAACTGCCAGGAAGCACTGGAGGCTTGGGGTCTTATAGGTGTACTTCAAATAAAATTGCATAATGTATTTTAAATAAAGAAGGTGCCAGGACATGGAAAAACTGTGTGATCACTGTGGAGTATTTTAAACAGATGCAAATTTTGCCTGCTATATATATTATGAGGTAGAAACTGAAAGAAAATAGTAAAAAAATAAGTGAAAGTTTTAATCCATTTGAAAAAAATGTGTGGATTATATATATTTTAAAATAGTTGGTCAAATTCAGATGTTGAAGGAGGTATCAGTTATATGATAATATTGGATATATTGAATGTAAGAAGCAGTAAGTTAAATAACTTATAAAAATTCAGTTTGTTGTGATCCACTGTATTACATTTGACCACTTCAAAAGGAAGATACAAAAAAACCTTATGGTCAGGAAATATGAACCAGCTTATACAAAAAGGAAGTCTTAGATTTACTTAACTGTTGCTTGGCTTACATTTGTGCCATTTACAAATAGTGACTTTGATATCACTGAGGTCAGCATTGCCAATACAACTTAATTCCTTTAAAAAAAAAATCCAAGTATGACCTTATATATTGCAGCAGTTGGTGCCATTATAGAACATTGTGAAGTTGTGAGGATTATGCCTCTGTTTCACAAGATGGGTCTCAGTGTGCCCTGTATCTTTCATTACTTTGTATCTTGAAGGAAGGTAATGCTATTGAAATGTTTGGAAACAACATGTTTCTGAGGTTTTCAGGAAGATTTATATGTATGTTGTTTTTTAGAGAAACCTTCAAGGAAGTATATATTTATGTACGCAGTTTCCTGAAGAGCTGATATAGCCGATACTTACAGGTCCAGATAGGAATAGCTAAATCCATGGGATATGTGGTTATTTGAATTTGTATTGTCCTGCAGCCAGCCTGTTGTAGTCTCTGAAGTTCTCTCTTTTATAAATCAGAGTGATGGAGACCTGTCTAAGTTTACCACCTCCCTTAAGGTCAGTAATAGTGATGAATTTTTTTAGAGGTGAGAGAGGTCTGCATGGACTGTACCTATGATGACAGAAAAACAAGAGTGGTCTCCTCCTCAGACTGAATTAAATATCCCAATCTGATAGAGTACACTATAAGTAATTTTAACTATAAAGACATAAAGTTAATTCTGGAAAAGGAGGGCGCATCAGACACTAAGAGGCAGAGACATCCTTGACATCAGAGTAAATGGAAAACAGCACTTGGACAGGAAACAGTCCTCGTCACACAGCCAGCCTGAGCTTGCACCATTTGCACCATGTAAATATTGTAAATGTCTCATATATATATATATATATGTTTATGAAATTTAATTATTATTATTATAATACCTAAGCTCCTGTTTGTGGACTTTTCCATAGTCCAACAAATATTTTTTTGTCCTGATGTGAAGTATAGCTTCAGTGCCCTCATCTGCCTTCCTTGGAAGCAGTAAAAAATGACCACAGGTAGAGAGTATATGCAGTGTCCCCTATAACACTGTAAACCTTGTCTACATGCTCACAGTAAAATTCATCAAGTAAAATCACAAAGGAATTCTCCATCGACACTGATCTCTGTGTTTTGTTTCAGTAGCATTTTCTCTTGGCTGAAAAAAAATCCTTTTCTGGGATTTAAAAAAATATTTTAATTTAATGAGTTCCATATTAGAAAAGGAGGCCCATGAGAGTGATAGTGTTGTGAGTCTGCCATCTTCTCATCCTGTGCTGTATCATCAGTTTTGGGGGCTTCGATCTTTTTCCAAAGCATCATAAAATATGTCATTGGGTGCTGGAGGATTTCTTACAGCTCGATGGGAAGGAAGTACAGAATGGTTGTGGACTGGGTTTAATGATCAGTCTTGTGCTGGAGTGTTGAAAAGTTCATCTTATTACTAGAATACTTTGAATTATAAATATTTTTTGCATGGTGTTTTCAACTTCACTTTTTTTCTGATATCTTTTTTTTGGAGGAAGGGTGAAAGCTTTAGGAATAATGTGTGATTGGTTTTCTCCTTCTGAAAGGATATATTTCTTTCCTGAGCATAACCACTCTGCAGATATTCTGCCAGCTTGCTGTATAACTGAAACATAAATATATTTTTAGGTTTTGAATGTGTTAAACATTTACACAAATACAGGGGAAAAAACTCACACATTTTTAGTCAACGCATTTGCTTTTCATCCTTCATTTAGTCAACATCTGTAATATGCAGTCCCAGAACAATGTACTTGCATGAGAAGAATGGAATATATAAGTAACATCATCAGGCTTTATGTTAACTAGTTTTTTACAGCTCCCTGACATAATGTTCTGGTTTGGGAAGTCAAGGCTGTCTGTAGGTCCATGTAAGGGGGCATTTCTCTTTCTCGCACCATTCCTGCTGGGAATGGAACAGTTCTACAGCTGGGACACTATACCTTGATACAGCGTAAAAATTCGTGTCAGACTCCTGGTACCTGCTTTAGCATTTTAGATTTTTCATTTCTTTCCATCACATTTACTTGTGTCACTTGTTCCACCCAGAATATTATTAAGCATCTTTTGCATTTATAGCCCTTAAAAAATTGTGTAGGTATGATTCTCTACCCATTACCTTTTTGCTCCCATTTTGCCATACAATTCATGGTTTTTTCTCTATATATAACTTCTTCCAGAAAATTTATCATCCAAGTCCCTTGATAATTTTAGGCTGTATTTGTGGCTCACTCTTGGTTGAAATCTTTCCATTTAGGATGTAGAGCACAGGATGCAATCTGCATATCTCCCAGAGGCAGAGCTTCCTCTGGCATTTGTGATGTGTTTCCTCACTGTGTGTAACATGAAGTTGCAGAGCTTCTCTCTTGTTTGCTTTCTGCACCATATCATACTGCAAACTTGCATCTCCCACATGTCTTCACCACTATATTACTTGCCAGGATTTTTGCTACTCATTCATGCTTTAGATTATTTTTACTTGGCATATTTAAAAATAGTAGTAGCTTCTGGATTTGTTCTGTGAGCTGAATAATTAAAATACCAAATTTAACTTAACCTCATTATTATACCACTACTTTACAGTTCAGGAGTAGGGTGAAGGTGGGTATTGTTTTGGGGCTTTTGTTGGTGGGCAGCTATTTTCTGAACTTCTACTTAAGAAAATTACCTTGAACATCATAAAACAGACACCCAAGTTGGATCTCAGAAAGGTGGTTTGGCGTCTACTGAAGCACCATGTCCGTGGAAATGGCATGGATTGTACCTATGAGTACAAAAGAGGTAGTGACAGTCAGTATGAAATACCTCTAGCTTCTTGTCTTATGCTGCCTAACTGAAATTTGAAGATCATATCTTCAAACATTGACCTAATATCATAATTACTGCATATTTTCAGTTTTTACAAAAGTAAATAATACATTCTGGTCTTTATACATTGCCACGTTAAGGGGCACCAGTGTATTTACAGTGTTTTCAGTGCTGGAGATCATACACTGCTGTGGATGGGCCTCTTTAGAGAACACTTGCTCAGATACTGCTTAATGATTGCATTTGTTTCCCTCAAAATACTGTTTAGAAGTGTGCCCTGCTGCTTATCCCTGGAGGAGGGGTCTCATTTTATTCTATATGATGAAGCTCCTAGTTAGAAGTCATAGGTCCTCTGTAATTAGTGGGAAGCAGATAATTCTACTAGAAAGTGGTTTTAGATCACTTGATATTTTCTGAGGATCTGTCCATGGCAGACTGGAGCTGGGAGTCTTGGGTGATTTAACTCCTAACTCAGGCACCTCAGTTTAGAACCAGTCATGAACTTGGATAACACTGAACCAAGATGGACTCTGAAAAGGGCAAAGGTTTATTCTCAATTATTTTCCCACCATTTCATGGTGCAATTTCAGCAGATACCTTTAACATCTACGTTTGTAAACACATACAGAGTTAGTGATGGGCCGTTCTTTCCTTGCTGAGCATCTGATGGATGATCCCTTGATAACAGAGGGGAGATCTTTATATTTTTGCCAAGGTTGACCCACAGTGTGTTTAGAATCTCATGTAGACAAAACTGATCATTAAATATCACTGAACAGGTCAAGGCATTTCTGATTGATCGAGGTAAATATGCTAAGAGTTGTATTTAAATTCTTTTTTTGTATAAAACATACCAGGGCCCACCGTGGGGCTCCTGACAGCAAGTGGCAAAATACAGCTTAGATTCCAGGCATGAAGCCTTCTGAGACCCAAACCTGATTGCTTCACAGACATCCTGTATCTAGAAGAATCCCTGGTCTACTAACCTTTTTCTAACCTGTGCCCAGATGTCCAGCTGGCTTTGGTCAGAATCCTGCCAGAGAATATTCTAAAAGGTGTTGGTCTTGGAGCCTAGGCCCTAGCCCAGTTTCACTTACCAGTACTGAGGTTATGATGCAGACTGGAAAACACGGGTTTTATCACATGTTAGTTTTGTTCTGGTTTCACCTCTTTCTATTTACAGAACACATACAAGGGGGAAAAAAACATGCTGGATAGTCAATAATGAGTGCCTCTGCTACAACAAAGCTCAGGTTATTGCTGTACTGACAGAGAACTGTTTGTCACACTGCTCTTCTGGCACAGCTCAGCTCTGTGCATGTGTGCATGCTTTACTGTAGTTATGAATCTGCTCTTTTAGTGTAAGATGTCATTAATATTCATGAATGGGGATCTCTAGGTATTGCTATACTTACTCAGCGAAGAATTAGAAGCATGTACCTGGGTATGTGCACGTGTGTGTGTGCATGTGTTGGACTTGGCACATGCCCAAGGCAATGCCAAGGCCTAACACCTTAGAGGTAAAGGCACCAAAGTTGTCAAGCAAAATTCAATCTAAAGTTTATGTGGTAAATGGATCTGTGGACTGCTTGCATGCTTTTATGCTCAGTTCTTAGAAGTTCATTTGATTTTACATACTCATGTTTATATCATGGCACTATTGTTTGGACGCATTGTCTATATAAAAGGAAAATAGCATCCTGACCTTGTAAATCATGTTCGTCCTTAGGATCATTGCTCTCTGCTGTTGTCCTGCTGCACTTATGCTGCTGTGCTCTCACCTACATGAAAACACTAACTGGGTCATTGTATGGCATCAGGTAGTTCTGCTGAACAGTAATTCCTTCAGACACTGCGAGAGAATTTCTGCCTGTGGGAGTGTCTGTGCATCCTCCATGTGCCTTCACAGCCCTGCATGTGTTGATTCCCTTCAAGAACTCAATCCCTAGCTGGATGCCTGGAGTATCCCTATGGAAATTCTGCCAGAAGGTCGTGTGATCAATCCTGGATCCTCAATTCAGGTTGTTCTCAAACTATGAAAATTCAAATACCCTTAGTGAAGTTGAGCTGACAAACATGAACATGATGCTGTTGGTGGCACTCAAAAAGTCTGGTTTTTTTAGGGAGCAAGAGTTCCTTCAGCCCATCAGAGAATTTAAGAGTGTTACTCAGTTTTACCAGCATGTTCACAGAGTTGCGTATACTAACTGTGCATTTGTTTGGAAAACAAATTCAGCTCTTCAGGGAGCATGTTATGCTCCTCATAGAAAAAGACTTTTTGTAGAAAATTTAAAAATCTCTCCTTCTGTCACTTAGTCCCACAGATCATATATAGTGAAATTAGAAGTCTGGAAAGAAAGAAACAGAAAAAAATGGAGTGCTCCTGATGCCAGGACACAAAGGGAGAGAATTTGGGCAAATTTCCTAAGAAGTAGGAAATGTAGAAAATTTAAAATGGAACTTTGAAATCAAGTGCACATACCTCTGCCCTGTTCCATAGCCCCTGTATGTTGGAAGGGGTCCATAGAAGATGTTGACAGAAGAGTCTCTTCTGCTAAGCAGCCGCTAGTGAACTAAGCCACCATGATATTAATTGTAACAAAAAATACAAACTTTACTGCAAAATGTTGTTTGTTTACAATTTTTTACCATTTTGTTTTACAGAAACAGTTTGGTTACCCAGAAAAATAATCTTTGGCTAGAGCAGAGAATTGTAATTTACCATACAGTTATTTAAAATATCCCTGCTTTAGCAATGTATATTTTCATGTGGAGTCATCTAACTTACAAATTTCAGTTTATTTGTCCATAAAAAGCATGCTAAGACTTCTCTGTGAGGCTTAATTCTTATAAAGCACTTTGAAATTAAGTTATAAGATCTTCCGTTAACTGTGTTTGAGATACTTGGTTTGTTACCTCTTTAATATGCCAAACATTTGTTTAGAATTACAGGAGATCCATAGGGTAAAGTAGAAGAAAATGCATACAGTATGTTTTGACTTCACACCAGGAGAAAAAAAGAGTTTTGTCATTTGTGTCCATTCTTTAGCTCTTTTGCTGTCATGAAATCCTGTGGATTTGTTGATACTGAGTTGTGACAGAGTTCACTGGTACAAAAACCCAATGACATCTTAAACAGATGAAGAAGAAATTATTCAAGATTTTAGAGTAGAACTCTATATTTTATGTATTATATTAAATTATATTATATGTAATTCATGAGTGAGCAAAGTGAAGGGCAAGCCCAGCAAGTCCTGCTGTGGGGAGAGGACAGCCCAAGCCAGCCCTGTCTGGTTTATCCTGTGCGTTTTCTTGGAAATCTGCTCAGCACAGCTGTGGCAATAAAGCACAGAATACTTCCCTGATCCTCGTTGTTTTGCCTGCATACTGAGTAGAAGAAATTGTGTGATTAATGTGGCATTCTGTGTCAAAGGTAGACTGTAGATTACCGTTAAGTGCATCATTATGTTATCTTTGAGAAATTTACTAGGTTTCACCTGACAGATAATAGCTTTTCTTCTGCCAACACAAGAAGGGAATAGCAAACTAATACATGGGGTGACCTAATATATATCAAAAGAAGTGCTGCTTTTGACAGAGAAGCAACTCTTCCTTTTCGTAGGGTTTTGAAGGAATTTTAAATTAAACTTCCTCACTTGTTTTCTTTCCAGAGGTGGGTGTGTGGGTGCAGTGCCATGCTTGGGCACTCCGTTACTGAGCACCGGATGGTGCAATGACTCCAGTGTAACACATCATGGATTGTTTCCTTGCTTCTGCCCCCTGATTTGAAGTCTTAGTTGCCTGTGGGCTCTGAAATGCGTAACTGGTGTGGGATCTGAGTCTTGTGATCTTTTCGGTGGTGGTTATTGTATTAACCATTTCTGCCATCCCGGTGATCAAGAACAGGTTATGCAGCAGAAGCAAGTGCTTTCCAAAAACTTCCTGCTCAAAAGCCAGTGAGAGCCTCCAGCGACCACTGCTTCTGCCTTTAAAGCAGAATGAACCAGTGATTTATTTCTGAGGAAGTTTCACTTTCTGGTATTTTTTTCAGTGGACCAGAGTATTTTTATTTTATGGCTCTGATAGAGATATCTGAGCATACCTGTGGTCTGTCATGGGCAGGGGTGGTCTGTTCATTGAGAGCCAAGGGACAGGACTGAGAAAGCATGGCTGTAATTAGTGTATTCACCTGCTTGGACTCTCCGCTAAAAAAAAAATCTTTGAAATTACTCTTGCTCTTTTCTGTTGGTCAGTGTCTACCTTTTCACATCCTGAGTGCTTTTCTCTCCCATTTTATTTCTCTTAGCAAAATGTGTCTCTGTATTAAGAGCAGGTGACATGGTGTGACAGCCCTCTCCAGGCCCTGGCTGTGTGAGCTCAGAAGGCACGCACCTGGGGGCCTGAGTCTGCAACCAGCATTTCTTGTGTAATCAAAACTGGCTGATTTCAAAAGCATTGATCTCCTCTGTTGGCATTGAAGGACTTAACTCCTCTGAAAATTGAGTCGCTTCTTTGAGTACTGGTTGTAAGTGGCATCCAGGTTTTAAGCATGATTTTGCATCCTCAGCACTGTCATCTACCAGTCCCTTAAACAAGTAGTATTACCCACTCAAACTTCAAATTGTCAACTGAAGAATATATTTCAACTCATTCAGTAGAAGCACTAGTGGAAAATATTACTGTGGGGGTGTTTTTAACTCTCTCCAATTTGCATACTTGTAGTGTTTTTATAAAGAAACCATTTAAACATTTTACAAAAATCCTTTGCTGGTGTGGTTGAAACTATTAAATTGTGCAGTGTTAAATGGCACCTTATTGTAAATTTAATGGTTTGGCTTTTTGTACTCTGTTCTCATTTTAATCAAAACAAAACAACTTCCAACTTTTACTGCCACCCAATCCAAACCCAACTTGACATAACCATTATGCAGCGAAGCTGTAAAGGTACTCAGTTGTCATTTTGTCATCTTGCTTTGGATAGATTTAGATAAAAGCTCAAAAGCCTATATATACAGGAATGTATGTGTGGAAGCTTGCTGGAAGCCTTTGATTTATTCTTTAATATTTATATGGACCAGTGATCATGGGAAGTGAATCATATTCATTGGGGATCCTTCCTAAACAAAGCACCTTGGTCAATACCACACTTTTATGGAATGGGTATTTAATATTCTTTGTTTTGAGAGCTCACTTTTCCTGTAAAGTAAGTAGTTTCTCTTTCCTCTGTGTTCTAAAATTTACTGTGCAGGTCATACATTCCTGAAGTTAATGGACTGATTGCTCTAGATACCGAAATACATAAACAGTGTCAAAAGGGAAACTCCCAAAGTCCCCATGCCTTCCTCCTGTGGTGTGTTTTCAAAGAATCAAGAGCAGAACGTTCTGGACTGGCTTGTTCTCTGGGCACATGCTCAGGCCATGCACCATTTCATTTTCTCTGTGACACACATACACTGCTAGATGAGGGAGTAGGAGCTGCCTTGGCACCTACATGAGTTATGTGAAGAGTTTCAAGGTAATGTTAGCTTTTGGTTCTTAACAAAATGTGAAACTTCTGAGATACTCCATTGTAGGCCCTTGAACCATTCAGGGTTTGAGCCCAGTGAAATGTAGAGTTAAAAATTAATGATTAAATAGAAGCAGCTGCCTTGGTGACTAAAGGAAAGAGCATCTGTGCCTTGAATAGGGAACATTAGTTTATGTGCTGTCCTGAGTGTTGAAATCTCACAGTTCAATAGCATGGTAAGTGAATAACTGGTAAATAAATTGACCTACAGTTGTACAAATACTGTTGATTGTCACAATCATCAATAGTGACAATTACAGTATAATTTAAGAGTACTTGTACTATTTTTACTGGGTTGACCAAAGCAGAGTCAAGGATAGGTGGTACAGCTCTCAGTAACTCCTGGACACAAGGTGTTTGCCTTCAGTCGAATCATTGGCCAACTTTCTGAAGTCCCTGGATCCGCTCAAGTCTCTGTTTCCAGTGTCTCTGCTTGCTCAGCTCTCTGCCTTTCCGTGTGATTAACAGATAAATATTACTGGAATTCGAATTGGGGGTAGTTTAAACTAGGTGAATCTGAATGTTACTCTCTAATATTGTTAATATTTGTGTATTATTTCTAAACTTACATATATGTATGGATATATTTTTTATTGTAGAAATAAATATTTGTAATACTTTTTGTATTTTGACTGATGGTTATCTTAAGAAACTTCATGAATTATGAGAAGGGTTTCCATAAATAAGAGGATCACTAACCTTTGCACATTATTTAATGGTATTTATGTGTCATTCATAGTTGTGACAATACGTGGTGCTTATGACAGGCAGTCTCCTCCATTTTCAGAATAATTTGTCTTATAATAATTCTGGAGATTTTAACTTGAATATAATTCTGTGCCATCTACCTGATTTCAGCTAGTGTAAACTGTGTATAAATAAGTTACAGGTGTTTGAAAAGTAAAAAAACCCAAAAATTATTAACTGATGTTGAGCATTTGAATCTTAATTAATTTCCTTAATTTTACCTGAATAATTCTACATCACTTATTTCAAGACACAAATACTACATATTTTTTATCATTATATATGTCATTATAGCAAAATGGGTTAAATCTGTCATATCTACACTTCTGTTGCAAAGAAGTTGAACAAAATCTTTTAAGCAATTCTGCAGCCAAATGCACATTTCAAGATCATGGGTTGGGAAATTAAAAAATTTCCCAAGAAGAAATCCAGCAGTAAATTAAGAAACAGTGGATAAATGTTTGAAAAATACAGATTTTATGTTTCTCTGTTATCGTCTGCAAAAGGTTCAAAAAAGAAATTAAATAAAATTATCCTCCATCTTTTAAATTTGTAGGTCATTACAAAATGCAGGAATGTGCAGGATGGGGTAACAGCTTTCTTGGTTTGTCCTTTTTCTGCCAAGCTTTAGCAGCTTTCTCTGTGGTTAGTACAGCCATCCAAGCAACTAATCCTATATCTATAAACTGCAATGTCAAAGGATTAAAGTGTGCCTGGGAACGCAGGTCAAATCTGCTTTAGATCACAACAGTTTGGGTTCAGGTCCTAGCTGAAATATCACAAAACTACCATGTAATTTAGTAAAAGTTTTGCATTCCTATACTTCAGCTGCTGGTTGCCTTTAATAAAAAGAGGCCCAGGATTGATTTCCTTGAGAAGGTATTTTTCTTTGTCTCAAACCAAAGTAGTATCAGCTGGAAAGTAGAAGGATTTCTTAAAATAGTTCTGTATTTTATATAAATAACTCTTTCAAATTCTGCTTTTAAAATTCTGTAAGAAGAACAGTTTCTGATGATGGGTGCATGACACAGAGGTTTCCTTGCCCTCTCTCTGGCTGAACACAGTGACTTAAGAGACAGGGGGCAATGGTGACCAGTTCCTGCCTGGCACAGCCGGTGTGTTTCCTCTGGGACTGCCCCACCTCTCCAGGTGCCTCGGAGTGACAGGTGTGAGGCTCTGCAAGAGCAGTAACCAGAACAATGGTTCACCTGGCTTGGAGGTGTTGCTGAGGTTGTCAGTCTACAACCTGCTTCCATAAAAACTGCTACCATGAAAAAAACAGAAGAGTCATCAGTACAGGGTGACAATCACAGGGCAGTGATTGTCACCCTGTACTGGGCAATGTTGAGGCCGTGCCTCAAGTGCTGAGTTCAGTTTTGGCCCCTCATGACAAGAAGGACATTGAGGTGCTGGAGTGTGTCCAGAGAAGGACAAGAGAGCTGGGAAGGGCTCTGGAGCACAAGTCTGATGGAGAGAACAGCGTCCCTCAGCACAAGTGGCTGAAGAAGATGAGTGGAGAAAAGGAGTCTCAGGGGAACCATATTGCTCTACAACTACCTGAAAGGAAGTTGTGCCAGGAGAGGTTTAGATTGGGTATTAGGAAAAATTCCTTCACAGAAAGCGTTGCCAAGCACTGAATAGGCTGCCCAAGGGAAGTGGTTGATGCACCATCACTGGAGGTATTTAAATGATGTGTAGATGTGGCACTTGGGAACATGGTCCATTTGTCAATGTGTCAGTGCTAGGTTAACAATTGGACTCAGTGATCTTGAAGACCTTCTCCAACCTAAAGGATTCTGTGATTTTATTATATTTCCTGAATGTTTGCTGTTTGTTCTGTTACAATGCCCAGATTTTGTAAGCATTTCTTGGTGGCATTCCCTGCCTTCCATTGGAGGGCTGCTGGGACCAGGAGTGCTGCTCACAGGTGTAGTGGCATACATTAGCTGCGTCTCATCTGGGAGTAAAGAAAATTATCATAAAATACATTTTACAAAATAATAATCTGATTTGCACAACATGTAGAATGATGTACACGAAGCAGACATATGTAACTACATTTATTGATATTGAGTCATCAAGAAAGCCCAGCTGTTTATACTGTATTATCTGCCAATGCAATATCCAGATCCTCTCTTACTTTTTTTTATTGATACTTCGTTAGGTAGGGTTGTGTCTTTTTGAGGGTTATTCCTATATGAGTTATTGCAATATGTTTTTGCTTCCAGAAAAAAGTTGCAGTTATTCTTTTAGAATATTTACTTGATGTTAGCATTGAAATATAACTAAGAGTAGATGTATTAACTCACTTTTGATTAGTATGGGTGGGAGTGATTTTAATTAATTTCTTTCAATTTTAAGGCTATAGTGTATTATTATAACATAAACTAATTACCACCTTCAGAATGTCTAATTCATTATAAGATATAAATATTTTATGCCAGTGTACCCACTGTAGTGAAGAGGCTGTATGCTTCTTGTTCTGACCAAGTTTATCTGTATTGAGCTGCAAATTGAAAACACTGTGTGTTGTCAGTTTTTAAAGTTACCATCACAGCAGCTGACGTTTTTAAATTTGTTTGGTTGGTTTACTTAGAGAAAATAGTTTACCAGGTGAAATGAAAAGCGGTGTATTTTCCTGACATAAAAAGCCCGCCGGGACTGAGCAGAGGGCTCCTGCCTGCTGCCCTCTGCTGGGATAACTCCTGCTGGTGCTTCCCGGTTCCTCGTGCTCTCCAAGGGCCACTCACCCCTTGAGTTCTTCCCTGTCTTATCACAAAACAGAATTTCATAACCATGTACTTGTTTGCTTCATGTTTTAAAAAATTGGCTCTGAGCACATCACACAGCCTTTGGGGCGATGTGCCTGGAAACTCAGTTTTCATTGCGATGGCGACTCAGTTAAAGGCTGGATGTGCCAGGCTGGGCTGTGGTGCTGTGGCCTTGCTGACGGTGGTTTCTCGCGCTGTGACAGGTCCTGCGCTCCGTGCTGCTGTTCCCGACCATCGAGCGCATGGCTCAGTCCCCCCAGGGGAAGCTGATGACCCCGCTGCTGTGCAAGCTGCGCTACGCTCTCTACATGCCCGTGTACCTGCTGTCCTTCCTCCCCGAGGGACTCAAGGCCTCCCTGGTGAGGTTTGCGCTGCGGGGGATGAAGAGCTGTGATGAGTCTTCAATAACAACCTCCATAAACCTCTTCAGTGTTGACTGCGTTGGTGAGCACCTTTTCTGTGTTAAACCAGCTTTTGTATTTTTCTCATTTGGTAAATGTTGATTTAGTTTTTTAATATTAAAGCATGAGTTTTGAAGAGTAACAGGTCTGGTCTTTTCTAAAATTAAGACCGTGGGTACAGGAAAGTCTCATATGAGTAAATTTGAAAAAAAAAAATCTTAAAGGCAAAATAACAAAATATTTTCCCAAAGAATATATATTGCTTAAGCAAACTGACCTATACTGCTGACATGATTTCTCATGTGATTAAAACACTCTTTTAACAATCTACTTTATGTGACTTACATCTGCTTACTTTTTGCATTTCATTGATACTGGATGGTGAATGTAAATCAGTAATCAGTTTCACAAAGAGTTCTTTGCATCTGTTTTTTTTAAGCTGTTTTATCCAGCTGTATAGACTCTGTCATCTGAATTGGAGTATTGGTAAATTCAGAAAAGGACCTTCAGCCTACAAAGATGCATAGAAGTTACTTTATGCACTGAATTTCAGCACTATTTTGGGCATAAAGAGAAAGATTAACGTTCCTCCAGTGCATATTGTACATATATTTTGCACATTCTAGCAAGAGAAACAACTTTAAGAAGCAGAATAATTTCAGATAAATTATGTTAAGCTTAGAATGAAAACCAGAACGTGAATTGTGCTATACTCCAGGTATTTTGGTAAGTTAACAGTTTAAAACAATTTGGAATGGAATTGACATGCTAACACAGTAATAATAGCAAGAAGGAAGTTTTGATTGCATTAATAGTAGTAAAAACACATTCCTACATTTCCAGTTGGGCTCTGTCTTTTATCAGTTAAATTTTACTTACTAATCATCCAAACAGATGTGCCAGAGTAACTGGGGTTGTAGTCAGGGACTGTACCTTTCATGGATCTGTGGGTGTGTGGCTCTGTGTGGGAGGCTCACAGACCAAAAGCAGGATGGGATGGGCAGTGTGGTTTGGGCTGCCAGCCTGGACAGCCCCACTTTCGTTGCACAAACTGGACATAATGGCAGTCACTCCCCTGCAGTGCCCTGTGCCTGACAAAATCAGGCTCCTGGTTGATAATATACACTTCTGATTGAACTCCTATAGTTTGTTGCTTGAGTTCCTATTAATTGATGACAGTTTCATAGTGACCAAGGAGAAAGCAAGCATACCTACACGACGTGTTCAAGTGTCTTCCTTTGATAGTTTTGTCTCAGAAAAAGGTATGTGGAGGTCTGTGAGGTCACATCTCCACAAGCAAGGAATCCTTCTCTGGTCCCTACAGATAAACTTTTACCTCTGAAAAACAGGTTGTACACAGCAAGGGTTGTACTGGAAATGGTCCTTGGCCTGTGTTAACCTCCAAAAAAGCATGGCCAGCCATTGTTTGTATGTGTTGTTTGGCCCAGGCCACAGCAGCAGCAGGAATAATTTAACAGAATGGATTTTGTGTTCTGCTGTTGGAGGCTGACTCTCCGAGCTCTTTAGTCCCCAGGTGAACGAGCCTGGTTGATGTGTGCCTGTCAGCCTGTTGTAATTTCCTGTGTGTACCAGTGTCTGACCTGTGTCCTAGCTGTAAGGTAAATTGAGGCGAGAAACCAGGCTGAAGGCTCTTCACTCACAGGATGTGTTCTCTGCCTATGTTCAGTTTGTTGCCTGAATTAATTCTACCAGAATGAAAACCCCTGGGAGCCAGTGTCTTGTAAAACTTGCATAAATAGGCCTTATTGATGCAACTAGTTCTTTTGGGCTTGTGATAGCATCTCTCTCAAGCAGAATTCCCCTTTGGTTTGCATCTTTGGAAACTGATGATGTTTTACAGCCCAGTGACTCAGGACCACATGCGTGGATTAATAATCTTTGAGCGTCCGGATATTGCCTGTTAACCTTCTCTTTTATTGTTTGAGGACAATAGTAAATGTTACCATTCAGCAAAAAATTTCCTAAATCTAGCACAACAACTGAGTGTGTCTTATGAGACTGCTCATCTGTGAGTTGCTGAAGCCTCTAAAAGCATCTGTGGTAGATGCTTTTTTGAACATTTCCCTTAATAAATTACTAGAGATGGTTCAGAAACAGTCAGCAAATGAAGTTGTTTCTTGTCTCTGGGAAGGTTGCGTGTCAACTCATTAAAAATATACATATTGCCTTTGGCATGTAGCTCTGTTGCATTACTGTAATTGTAATAAAAGCTGTGATTAAGGGCAGAAAAGATGGTAAAAGTTTCCTTAAATCTAATACGTCCGTTAAAACAAACCAACCTGCCAGGGATTTGTTACCACATCCAAAGCTTAGTCACAACAATGTTTTCTCTCCTCTGAAAGGAAATGAGATTTGAAAACTTAATTAGAGCAGAACTCTTAAGACCAAGTGCTTCTCCCATTGACGCTGAGAGTGAAAAGCTCCATTCAGTTGCTGCAGGATCAGGCCCTTGGCTGAAAGAATCAGTGAAGGAAGAATTACATTACCTATCTGTCCAACTGTTCCAAATTATCTTTGTTCCTGCTTCTTATCCAAACACATCTTTCTGTTGTCCTAACTTCATAGCTGATGATATATAGAAGCCCCAGTCACACAGTAAGAGGAATTGTGATGATGATGTCCAGAAAGGGAACATAATAGAATGTCTTGTCCCAGAGAGGAAACAGTACAGAAGGAGAAGAGACAGCAGGGACTGTAAAGAAGATGGATTGTAAGGAAGGGCGGGAACATAAGGTGTATAAATAATAAAGGACCTATAAGAAATAATCAAAAGGGGCTGAAGGGGCTTTGCTTACCTGGTTTAACTTCTAGCAAAGATACCTTAGGGCAGAAAAGGCATTACAATGAACGAACAAGCATTTGGGTCCTTGTATTTATGAACTTAGGAGATGAATAGACAGAAATATTGAACATTAGTGGCCCTGACTTATCTGAAACATTGTCACTCTGTTTATTCAGGCTAGCAAAACAAGGCTACCCCTATCTAGCACAGTGGTGGTGGTTCTACAAATCATCTATAGTCCTGCAGTGCTGGAATACTTTGGCACTCCAGTGCCCTAAAATTTGTAAACATTTCTTCGGTGACAGATGCTAGTAGCAGACTTATAGTGACAGTAAACCATTCTATCTACATGGGACAGGATTTATTGTCCAGCCGTTTGACTGGCAAACTTCCTCCATTTGTTTCTGTAAAATTTCCACAAAAGCACAGACATTACATAATGGGTAAACACTGCACAGCTTTTTCGAGAGGCGGGCTCACAGGTCAGAGGTTAATGTCTGGATGACAGGGAAGATACAGATAAGCACAATAGCAAGAAAAACCTCTAACTGGCCCAAATGAGGTGGGTCCTTTGTGATCTTGAACCTGTGACTTCCCTGGAGGAATGTCCCTGTTTGTTTAACCTGGTCGGAGAGTAGGGGAGCACTGCAGCCTGGGGCAGGGGGAGGTCTGCTTTGTACTGTTGGGGCAGGTTGGGAGGGAGGGGACTCAGAAGTCTGAAACAAGGCTTTCAGATTCATTTAGGCTGTCACATGAGTGAAAGCTGGAAATAAGAGATGCCTAGTTAATTTAAGCATCCAACAGAAGTTGTAAAACAAAGAATTAAGATAAAACTCCAGAGCTGTGATTCAAATTTTATCTTGTTCCAAGTGTGGAGGCATTCAGATTTCATGTGGAGTGTTTACATTTCCCTTGTTTAACCAAGGAAAAAGGAGCTACAGCAGTTTCAGGCACTCCACAGGACTGTATAGGAAGCGAGTCCCAGATGAGGTATTGAGGCTTGTCTCCCACCAGTAGCTGCTTCTCCCTGTTGCATGTACAGGATGACAAAAGTAAATCCCTGAGGTGCCAGAGAGTAAAAGGTTTTATTGTGTCATAAATTTTGCACAACTATCAAATAGCACCTTGGAGATAGATTTACATCAAAAGCCAGTGAAATGTAAGCTTCCAGTTGCTAAGAGAATGGAACAGAAGCTTTTTACATTGACAACTCAAGTTATTTTAAAAGTTTATCTCCAGGAAGCCAACTGGGAGACAGCATTCTGGGTTTGAATTACCCAGCCTCAGGAGTTATCATGGCCTGACATCTGTTTCTATTCCAATTCATTTTATTTATCAGAGAGATTTTAAATGTGACATTATGGTTGGTCTTCATCTCATCACTATGAACATCATGCTGTCTGAATAGTTCGCTTTAAATCAGGAAAGGTGAATCACACCCTACAATGACTGATGCATTTTATTGATCACAGAGAGACTCTCTCTACTAGAAACCAAAAGCAGAGGAGATAAATGCCACTCAGAATCTACTGACTGTTCTTTTTTGCCTCAGATATCAGAAAATATTGTGTTCCAAATTTTCTATGCAGCTTTTACACTTGCTGCTAGGACAGTCAGATATCTCCTACTTTGTCTGCATTAAAATTTACCACTGCTGATTTCTAGTGAGAGTCCTGTTGTTTGTTTCCTGCCTTCTTTGAAACTCATTTTACATTTTCACCTCAATTTCCTGTCAAGTAAGATGGGAAGTTTTTTGGAGTTCTTTTTCTGGGACTGAAGTGCTGTGGAAATATCCATCTAACCAAAATACTTGGGTAAGGACAGTGCATCATGTTGTGTTTGTGGAACTCAGTAGCACCTCCACCTATTCTGCTTGTATTTTTTAGAGATGAAAACCAGTGCTTAAGGTATTAGGTAAGCACTTGATAAAAATCTTCACATGAAACGGTGAAATAAGAAGTTTTGCCCCTGAAAAAAATATTTGAAAAATCTGTATAATTGCACAGCTAAAATTTAGTCTACTTTTCTTTCTTGCTTTGCTTTCTAAATTAAAATGCAACAGAAGGTATGATGAGCAGATATAAATTCAGCACAGAAGCATAGTTATTTTGATTTTTATTTTGTTTAATGGAACAAAATCAAAAGAGCTCTGCCTTCCATGCTGAATGGAACAAAACCCATCCACTGAGGTACACACAGCCAAGGAGGATATGCACTTTATTTACTCATCTAGGTTTTATTATTTCAAATGCTGTACCAGCATGTTTAAAAAAGATCCCAGTGTTCAAGACAAGGGATGAGCTATTGGCCGGCATCACATAGCTGGTCAGCAGCAGAACTGTACATAGACCTGCATCCTAGGGCAGCAGTTGATTTTCTGAACCTAGCCTAGTTTAACCTAAAAATATATATATGTTTGTTAGTCATGAGCAGCTTCCCCAAACCACACTGGCCACACAGGCTGGTGCATGCAGTGCATTTTAAAATAGAGACTGATATAGAAACTGATACTACAAAGGATTTCAGGTAGCACCTTGCAATCTCACACCTACATTTTTCATAGTGGGCAGGAGAATAAAAGCTTTCCCTGCACTCTGGGCACTGGGTAACTGTGCAGATCTTTGAACCCAGACCAGGATATTTTCAAGTTGGTTTTTCAGGCTGATGGAAATACAAGCCCTGGTAGTAAAAAGTGATTGCTTTATTTCTTCTGATGAATGTACGTTTTAGATAACTTCTGGCTACAATGCAGAAACCATTTCAAGGATGTTTTATATTTAAATATATATAGAATTTCAGACATGATGGATAGCCAGACAAAATGTCATGGTGAACAGAAATTACTGACATGGCACATAAATTCTATCTACATAAATTAAACCATGCAGCATAGCACAGTATATCACAGGTGGGCAAAAACAATGGAGCTCAGCAGGTCTCCTCTCTTCCTATGTGCATTCTTTGGTGCTCAGTGGGACAGAAAGAGGTCAAAAATGATACAGCAGATAATCTCTGCCTCTCACTAACATCTGATTAATTAGACTTCAAGAGAAGTCTGTCCTCAAATCAGGTAACTCTACAGCTGTCTCCTGCAAGATGTTTTTTGCCTCTGTGAATTTCCTCTGCAAGAAGGCTGCTTTAGGGAGCCCAGCAGCCTGGCCCAGTGTGCAAAATCCTCTGGTCCTGCAGTGTTTCTTAGCAGCCTCCTGTGTGCTGTCACAGTTGAGTCCTGTCCACTTCTGACATTTTAAGTGATGATCGTAATATGTATTTCTGCAAAGTGTTTAAGAGCGTGTTTCCTTACCTGTGGAAACACAGTAATATTTTATCACCTGCTTCGCAGGAAAAGGGGCCAAAGAATAACAGTCTTTAATATTTTCATGTTTCCTTTGCTACTGTTTATTTTCCTGTGTGATGCCTGACTAAAATGTTTGTTTAATGTAGTCGGACAACTCACCTTACCAAGGCAGCACTTAAGCTGATGGAAAAACCTCACATCTGCTCCATTCTTTCTGTGAGTGAATAAACTTTTCCTTATTTCAGAGTAGGATGCTCATATTAAATTACTGGAGGAAGGCAATGACTTTTATGTATTTATAGTCCTATTTATTTATTAAAGTTAATCTGCTTCATAATTTACCCCATTTCCAAAAGAAAGAAAGATGTTTAATGAGGACTTTTATTACTTGCAAAAGGATTTACTTTCCTGTGAAAGCCTTATGAAAATAATGGTAATAATGTGGAAATTTCTCATTTGGTCTGTTTCTTTTAATTATTCCTCTTTTTCTTCTTGGGGGGAAAACCCAACATAAAAAACTCGCACCATAAATATTACTCATAAGGCGTGAATGTTTTGATAGTGGGACTGCTGATCATTTCCATGAAATGTGAGGCACAGTTGGGATTTGGTTGGGGAAGGGGAGATTGTTTATTCACCCCTGGTGAGGTTTCATCCCCAGGGACACGATTTATGCCCACAAATTTGCAGTGAGTCTAATGATGTGTTGCAAATGGCATGGAGAAGGAAGAAGTAACATCAACAAAGCAGAAAGGATGTTGAAAATAAGTATATGCCAGTCAAGTGCTACCAGCTACAGTTGCTTTGTGTTAAACAATGCCAAACAGTCATCTGCAAGTTGGCACTTTATTTTTCCTGGGCCAGTACAAACCACCCTGAATTCAGGGGAAGGACTCCCTTCTGCAGTAGGCTCATGCCTTTTGAATGAGACGTGTCTGCCAAAACTCCCCCAAGGAATATCTGAAGTAGAACTCCTGGCTCTGTCATAACTTGTGTTTACTGATTAGAAATTTCTCTTGATTCATCAAACTCCATCATGCAGTACTAGTAAAGCACTTAAACACATGCTTAATCCATACCCACGGGCAAACTCTAGACATTTGTGTCTTGGAATAAGTTTTTTTTCGAAAATGACATTTACAAAGCTGGTAATTAATTTAGTACCTGTTTTTCCATGTGACTGAAGGGGACTCTGGTTTGGATTTAATTCCTATGATCAGCTAAAACAATATGGCAATCCACTTCACTGCTGCTCCTTGTCATGAAGATGTCCACCAGCGCTCAATAATTCTTTAATGTGACAATATTGACAAGGAGAAAATTCCTGCAGAATCTTCATGGATCTGGGAAAGAAATGCTGGCTTTTCTTAAGCAAACCCAGTGGCACAAGAGATTGCTTGCTGCTTAGTGCAAAGGTCAGATCTCTTTAAAGTGAGCTTTAAAAGTAGTGGATTATGTTTATGAAGTACAAAGCGGTATAACGTCCACCTTTCTTATGAATCAAAGCCACTCCAGTTGAAAGAAGGTTCACCTTTTTCTAAGGATGGGTCGTCCAGATGTTGAATTTCATGAGGCTTCCTCGAGAAAGAATCATTGCCAGGTCCCAGTCTAGAAGGGCACTGAAACTGACCTCCATATAGCTACTCACAGGCTAAAGCCCTGTCTAGCAAAGCTGAATAATCCCATAGAGCTCAGACAGGAACCACAGGGTGGAGATGCTGAATTGCTGCAGTGTCCATCCTCGCCATTCCTTATGGACTGAGCACCAGCTACAGCAGACTCTTCTGTGCCCCTCTTGCAGGGTAAGAGCAGATGCTTTCCATAACCAAAGTCTGGACGCTGGCAGAAATCCCAGCATCACAGCCATCTGCCGCGGTATGTGAGAGCTTAAGCTGGAGATGAATTTTTCTACTTAAGGGACAGTTCTATCATTTGAAGATGGTGGGAGTTGTTCCAAAGTAACTTTGGGCAGGATTAAGCCCATGGACATTTCAGTTTTCCATCACACACAGCACTTCATCTGCACATGCTTCATCACACAAAGTAAATGAGTGTTTTTCACACTCCCCAACAAAGCATCTATTGTTTGCAAAGCACCTGGGTATAATTGTTGAATAACTTTTTATTTTTGCCTTTAGCCTCTACTCTGCTTTCTCAAGCACAGCTGACTGATTTTCTTATACAGTTCTGATCTTCCTGCAACTGTACTACCAAGCAGATTGGAGAAGCCCATCTGTAACAATTGCAGCTGTTTCTGCCTATTCATGTCCATCATGGTTATACATTAACTGCTATGTTTGCATTCTAAATTCAAGTGTTAACTTAAGCAGACCCCAAAGTCAATGTTTATATCTTGTAAACCTCTAAACATCAACATTTTTTCTAATGTGTCTGTGCATGTGTGGAAGCACATGTTCCTGCATTAGTCATCCTTGATACAAAGCAGTTCCTTCTGTTTGGTGTTTTAAACAATAAGTTATATGATATTTCCAAGATTGCTGTTGGCAATAATTACCGGTATAAAATATGTTTTCCCCATAGGAAATTACAGTGCTGTTTGGTATTATTAGTTCTTACCACTGTTTTCTGACTCCTTCAGAGGAATGAAAGAGATTGCTTCCTCAAGAGCAAAGGATAAACTGGAAATGAAACTAATGTTACACTTCACTGAAAAACCTTGCAGTAAGACAGGCAACTTACCAGGAGAAAAATGTGATCAGATAGTAGTGTATTTCTTGAGGTAAACTTAATTTCAAAAATTCAGTCAACTATTTGCAAGTCATTTTGATACAAATGTAGCATTTATTCCTTACTTTGCAATTTAAGCAACTTTGATGTAGAGTTTAAAGGACTTTTCAAAGAGTTGTATTGCAGCATGTCAAAGTACAAATGAACTCTGCAGCACATGAAAATCACAGACTCACAGAATGGTTTGTTTTGGAAAGGACCTTAAAGATTATCCAGTTCCAACCCCCCTGCTGTGGGCAGGGACACCTTCCACTAGAAAAGGCTGCTCAAAGCGCCATCCAACCTGTCCTTGAACAATTCCAGGGATGGGGCACCCACAGCTTCCCTGGGCAACCCATTCCAGTGTCTCACCACCCTCACAATAAAGAATTTGTTCCTAATACCTAACCTGAACTTGATCTCTGTCGATTTAAAGCCATTCCATCTTGTCCTATTACTCCATGCCCTTGTAAAAGTCCCTCTCATCTCTCTTATAGCCCCATAAGGTTCCATAAGGTCTCCCAGAGCCTTTTCTTCTCCAGTCTGAACAGTCCCAACTTATTCATAGGAGAGTCTTTGGCAATAATCATCCCACTGAAGTCAAATTGTTTTATTCTTGTACCCTCTGTGTGGAGTCCCTCAGAAAGACAAACAAAACTCTGTGTGCATATCTGCAGCTTGAGGCTCAGCAGTAACGCATTTAGAAATAAACTGTAAAATCTGTGGAGCAGAAATGTTATTTTTCCTGATAGCCTAAGTAGCCTCTGAGACGCTGAAGCCAACTTGACTGAGACCTTTAGCACTCCCGTGCAGTATAACTCTTTCTTAGATACAAACAAAAAAGATCCAGTCAGGCACTCTGGACTCTTTCCTTTGGCTACAATTACTGGCAAATTATCAATTTAATTTTATATTGTCCAATTTACCTTTACAGAGCCCAGGAGTGGGAATTTAAAGTTGTCATTTTGCATATTTAAAAATATTTCTGAAGCATTTTGTGATAATGGATTGTTGTGAAATTATCCTGCTGCAAGGCAGATTTGCTAAGGGAGGCATCAATGAAATGTTCTGGAAGAAAGAGACTAAGAATTTGTGGAGGTTTTGTGGAAGTCTTTGTGTGACAGGAGAAAGCATCACTTCAGGCTTTTCCATGTCAGTACTGCCAGTACCTGACAAAAGATGTCCCCAGTCTCTGCTGTGGTCCTTAGCCAACACAAACAACAGTCTGAAGTAATAGCAGTAATAGAAATGAAATGGCAAATGGTGAAATAGCAGATTCATTCTGGGAAAAAAATTGACAGTAAATGATAGTTTTGTAAGGCAGAGCATCAGAAGTGTCCTGGGAAACTGCAGTGTCAATATAGGAAAGAAAGATGTATGGAAACAAACTGTAGACAGTGAGAGACTAATGACAGGGTAATGAGGTTGCTTGTTTTTCACAGGGCATAAGACTTGGCTATTAAAACCACTCTGCTTCCTCAAAAGAGTATTTTCAAGTATACACAGAGGTTGGAGCACTTTCAGTCAGACCAGTGTCATGGGAGCTTTGGCTTCCTTAGCCATGAAAAGGTGATTAACATTGAAACATTTAGTAAAGGATGCTTGATGATGAATTCAAGGGAAAAAAATCTTTAAAAAACCCTCTGTATAACTATGAGCAAATTAGTGCTCTTGAATGATCTGAAATTATGGTGGAGAAAGAAAATCATAAGGGACAAAAGGACTACTGGAAAGTGGTAGATGTGGCAGGTGATGTGTAGGTCGTGTAAATTTCCTAAGTATGGAAAATAAAATCACATTGCAAACCTTTAAAAAACATCAAAATTATTAGTTAATTGTCTTAACAGACACAGGTGAGAGAACTGACAGAGCTGGAATATCAATATGAAAGGACCTAACACTCTTGGGAAAGAAGAGCAGGGAGAAAGGAGGAGGATGGATGGGTTTGTCTTTGCATCCACATATTAAAGACAAGAGACCTGTTAAATATTATGTCCACTGGAGCATGACAGATGGATTTAAGGGATTTCTAAGAAACTTTGGAGTTATCCAAAGTGCGGTATGTAGTATGTTTGATGGTTGTAGAGGAGGGAATCCCCAACATAGACTGTTCAGCTGCTTCTCAGTGTGCATTGCTTTACATGTATATATATATAATATATATATATGTAATAGAGCAGAGAAAGCAATTGGCAGAGAATATATGGCAGTTTGATACAGAGCATTTGAAGATGAGGCAGGTTGGCTGCTTATTTTCACAAAAGGGTAACACCTGTGCTAGAACAGAAATACTTCACACATTTACAACATAAAGCTCTATTCATTCACTAATCCCCTTAAAATCCTGCCATAGTCAGTGGAGAAATAGGTAACGCTTGTCTAATCTATCTAGGTCAGTACTTAAGGATGAGATGAACCATGTACTTTTGTCTGACTGTGAAGAAAGAAAAATTAAGCTTTAGATACCCACATTTAATCAGGTGAATCCTATGACAGGTATAAAATAGAGTTGTTTAGACTGAACAGGAGACAACTGAAGAACACAGAGTTTTCAAGCAAAGGGCAGTAATTTAACTTACATGTCCATGGCAGAAGAGGTAATATATAGTAGAATACATTGCAACAAAAGTGATTCAGATTAGATTTTAGTTAATTATATGAGCAGAATTCTAGATGGGATTTCCTATGAAGATAATGAAACTTCCATCATGTGTGCTTCCTAATGACAGGATGCATAAGTATCTGCTGAAAATAACATAGTACCATTGATTCATCTTAAGAAAAAGACACCAATGGAGATCCCTTCCAGCCCTGTAATGTCATACACACTGATTAAATATACAAGAGTAGCACCAAGAATTTCAGAACCCTTAATGAGGGACAGTTTGCCATAGAAGAACCAAGCAAAACAGGTGAACAGATGCAACATAGAATGATTGAGGAAACCCAAATACAAGTAAAACATGCTTAATGTCAGACATTAGTTAAAAGCAAATCTGAAAGTTCATAAAATGTGAATGAATTCTGGTATGGTTTTAGCCTTCTCCAATTAGCATTCTCCTAGTATTCAGGCTCACTTGAGTTATCACTGCCATGCATCATCCCCATAAGGAGTTTGGGTAGGGGAAGAATCTAATTCTGTGGAAACAAGCTATTCTATTCCACTTGGCCTCAGGGCCTCAGAATAGTTTCTGGCTAAGATATACATATCTTAGTATGTGTGACCTTCACAAAACAGTGTAAGGTGTCTCTCCACCCTCTGTATTCATCTGCTTGAAGGGTTGGTCAATCTGAATAGTGGCACCAGATTTGCATTTGAGAAGCATCATGAAGGCAAGGCCATGCTCTTCTTTTCCTCTGAATTTGTCCACTCTAGAAACTGTTACAGTGTGTTCATCCAAGGCTGATGCTGCTGAAACTATCTGGACCTTGAAGTAAAAATGTGGCTTTGTGTTTCTCCCTGTATCCATTGCAGAGCATAGCTCTGACTAACTTATAAAATAGAACAATATTTTGATGTGTAGGACTTAATAAATTTACACCTACAGCCATAATCTTGTTGATAGAGTCAACATAATCTAAAGCCAGCAGAAGTAGGGAAATGAAGTGAGCTCAGGTAGCCCTTTGTAGTCTTATGTTTGTCTGATGAACCAGCTATTAAAGAATGTGTGTGTGCATCCATTAAATTGTCTAGATTGGGGCTATCTTCACAACCACTCATTTTTGTTGGAAAAGGAACTATTTTGATGATTTCCTGAAAACCATTAGCCAATGAAGTTGAAAAGGATTTTTCCTTTGTTATTGTCCCTTGTTTCATTAGTATGGCATCTCTTTCTGTCTATTCTTTCTATCATAGTAAATTAATTTCCTTACCCCAGCAAAGAACACAGTATCATTTTTATGCAATTAATATACAGGCTACAGAGCAAACCACACAGAATGAGCTCTAGTCACACTACAAACCAGAGCTATTCTTAAATTAATCATGGGCACGTATATCTCTGAAAGTTTATCAGGATTAAGTCAGAAATACATAACCTTTTGTATTTTATGGATATGTGCGCCATGTGTAAGTAATTTTTTCAAGAGTTCTTTCTATAAAGACATAGTTCCAGATCATCTTGAATTTCTTCAGACAACATAGTGTGGCCCTCCAGTTTTCAGTGTGAGTTTATGATTAATTTATCCCTCATCTAATCTTTTCCTTGTAAATAAGCAGGCAAATCTTCTTTGGATATTCAATAATCAAGCAAGAATTTTAAAGACTTGAGAAAAACCACTTATTTCAGTCCAAGTACAGGAAATCTCTGTATTGCTTCAAGAGTCAAATATAAAGTTTATCTGCCCTGAGCAAGAAATGTGTTTCTTCCCTGAAATTTGCACAACTTCCCAAGTTCTAGCATAGATCTCTTGATACCCAAAGAGTCCACGGACAAGAAATTGGTTTTGACTATTGTTCTAAAATCTTTAGAAAACAATAATAATAATGCTAGGCATGCATTTCTTAAAAATCAGGAAATTTTCTATTTCACACATAGTTTGCTTGGCTACACTGTGGCTATATCAATGTGTTTGAAGTTTAACTCAATAGATGCAGGTATCTGTCTAACAACTGGCTGCTTGAATTGGAGATTAAATAACCCAAAGCATTGGAAAGCTTGATTGATTTCAGTCATTATTGTTTGTGAAAACTAATAATTTAGCTGAAGGGTATTAAGTCCTTGCTGTGACACTTTGGGTTAAAAAGCTACCAATGATATAAAGCACTCTATTCTTTTCTGGATCCTTGATTTGAGTGCAGTCAGGGTTCCTCTATCACAAAACCCCCACAAATAAATCAAACACATTTTGGCACAGTTTGTCGTCTCTGCTTAGCAAATGTGTGAGACTGAACTGACACTGATCCTTAATCACCTTTAATCCATGGAGAGGGAATGATCCTACCAGGGCAGGGAAAAGGTCACTGGCAGGATCATGGGGAGAAGCTAAGTTGGCAGTAATTTCATAAGTATGACCGGGGAATAAATGAGGAGCTTCCATTTTCAAGGTAATCTGTGTATATAAAAGATCTGGATATGAAAAGTTACAACATTTTAAGAAGGTATTTATGTGTTAAAAACACAACAAACATGGTATTTGTTTGTTTAAACTGTGATTCACTTTTAAGCTCTTAGGCCTAATTTTTTATGATAGTTAATTAACACTAGCTTTTCTTTGTTATTAAATCTTGGTGACCTGGTTATGAATTACAAGGGGTATCAGCAGCTTGAGATGGAATAGGACATAATAAAAACACTGTGGGGTTATACAGGTGCCACCAGGTACCTTGGCCAGTTTCTGTGGGTTTGCAACCACATTTTTTTTGGTTTTTTTGTTAAAAATAAACCCATATGAAGGATTGTTTACAAATGCCATGATACTAGAAAAATTCATGTTATAAGGTTCACTTTCTGTGCTTTGGATTATCCCACTGACTCAGGCTGACTCATCATGCATCAGTCCAGTATATGCAAAAGTACAGATTTGAAGGAATGGGATTATACCATGAAAGTTAAGAACAAAGCCCACTCAAATTTGCTTTAGACTGTTAAACCAGATCAACATGTTGAATAAGCAAAAAGATGTTTACAGGAAAAGCTAAAGAGCTTCTATATTTCTTTTCCTAGAAATCATTGACTGGTTCAAAGCCAAATTGTTAGGAGCCTGTTTCCTAGATAGGAATTGAGAGTGCAGGGGCCTGGACTTTTGCCTTCCATGCAAAGGATAAGAAAAAATAATTTTTGTTCCTTTCTTCGGAACTCTTTTCAGCCGAGAACTGCAATTTATGTATCCTCAGTGGGTAGAGAGATGGCTTCATAAGTCACATCCTTGCAAGACAGGATTTAGGATTTAACTCCAGCCTTGATACTGCAGACCATCCTTGCCCAGTAAAGAGCTTTCAAGCCACTGTGTGTGTCTGTGACTGGAGTTGTGGAGCACTCACACTCCTGTCCGTGAGAACGCCCTCCTCATTTCAGGGTCTGAATATCCAGGTTACCAAAAGAACTGATGTTAAGTGGTGTTCATCTCATTTACACATCCCATCATAGCTGTGCTGTGGTTCTTCAGGCACTGAATGTTCTCATGGTTTATTACTGGTGAAGTCCCTCCTTCAGCAGGGTAGAACTGATTTTGGGAGGAAGCTCTACACGTGCACAACTTCTCATGAAACTCAGGCAACCACTGTGTACACCTTCATTTTATGGCAGGATCAGCTTATTTCAATTGAACTAAATATCAGTTAGGGACTGGTAGAAGACACACAAATCTCAAACTACAGGACAGTTCTCATCCTTCAGATATTGAACACTGTCACTTCAAACATTCCTGCTAAAAGCAAAGAGGCAGCACATCATATGCAGAAGTGTGTGGGTGCAGTATTAGGTCCTCCAAGCCTTTGGTGTTGGCTTCACTAAGCCAGTTCAGAGAAAGATTTAAGTTCAACAAGCACAGTTTTCTCACAGAGGCATCTTTTGACTTTGGGTACTTTCAGACTCACCTTTGGCTCCGTTTTTGAGGTTTTCTTCACCGGATAGCTCTGAAGATTTTGTTACTTGATCACTGTAAAAAGCAACGTTCAAGGTAGTGGTGAGCAATTCTAAGGGAACATGATGAATTTGGCTCTGTAAATTTCATTATTGAGAAGAAGATATATATAAGATATATATAAGAAGATATATATAAAGAAATATATTTTTCAAGGACTAATTGATGCTTTTACACAATGTTTTTCGCTTGCAAGTATTTTAAGACAGTCTACAAAACACACTTCATTGTCATAGCAGCCTGAAGCGTATTTTTAAAATGAGAAAACTGAGACAGAGATTTTTTAATTTGCACAGGGTCTCAGAGGATTTCAGTGATAGTTCAGAAAAATTCCAGGCCTCTTGACCTTTCATCCCACAGTCTTATCTTTCACTTGTAATGATTTTTCAGAATAGTAATTTCAGTCTTCTTTTACCTTTACTGAACCCTGGGTATTTCTCTCTTCGGTGGGTAGTGAGAGACAGTGGTGGATCCCAAACAGATTGAAGCTACACACTCACCCTATCCAGCATGGACACTGAGGTCACAGCTCCAGCAGAGCTTCCACACAGCCCATTAAGTGCATTTCCTACGTTTGCATTTTGAGCCACAGTCCTGCAGGTTGCTGGATCTGCTTTACTTTGTGCAGTGACTAGTTCTGCAGTTTTGTGTGAGACAGCTTGACACAGGAAGTTCAGCATGTGGGCTCTACATTGCATTTTATATTCTACTTGAAATCATCACAATAAAACTCAATAAATATTTTTTCCAGGACTCTTGGTAATGATTCTGGGAGTCTTTAGAGATTTTGTGCTAAAGCAAGCATTGGCACAGGTTGGAAATATTCCCAGAGAGTGTAACACCAGGTAGCAAACACTGGGAAGGTGATCTCACAGGACAACCTTCCTCTTCAAACCTAGTGAAAGATTTCAGACACTGTTCATTTTTTCAGTGTCAGCTTCTAGTTGTGCCCAGTTCACAACCTGATTTTCAGAGCTGCTGAAAAACTCAAAGTAACAGGCCTTGAGAGCCTTTTGAGATGGCTTTCTAATTGCACACAAAAGAAGTAAGTTCTGAGTTATTTGCTTAGAAGAACTGCTTGGTATTCTTGAAATAAGGAAACAGAACAAGTTTTTTTGAAAAAGAAAGAACTAAATATTCAAAAAATGCCAAGGTTAGCAGAGTATAGTATTAGGAAATAGCAGAGAGATTTCTCCCTGAACTTGTGACTTAGCTTTTGAGAAAAACAGCTTTTCTGAAGAAGCCCAGATTGACATTCCATAGCAGCAAGAGAGAAGGTTACTGTTCCTGCTTTATAATAGTATATCTTTAAATATAGCTTTCCACAGACATTAAACATCTTACAGTAATGTGGATTAGAGGGAAGCAGTGGATTTAGGATATTTTGACCTCAATAGAAATGTTTACAGTGTCTCCCATTATGTTCTTACAAAGTTTGGGAAATATTACATACCTGAAGCACCTACTAGACAGATGTATGACTGCCTGGAAAATGGGATTCAGGAGCATTTTTGAAACTGGAAAGATGTATCTAGTAGGATTTTGTAACAGTCTTATCTTCATTCCTTTATTATCCAGTAGCTGTTAGGGATGTGATCAGCGGAATACAGTGTGTGTGTTGGCTGAGGTTACAGAAAGCACCATGCTAGAATATGCTGCAGATGTGCTGGAGAAGGACAGGATCAAAGCGACCTTCACAAGCTAAGACCAGTGCTGGGGGGCAAGGAGAGGAGAATGCTATCATTCCTTAGAGAGCCAAGTTGTTCTGTACGTAAATTTCTTACAAGGATGGTAAATTGCTGGTTAAGGAATAGTTCCACAAGAAAATATCATCGGAATATTGTGAGTCACAAGCTCATGTGGGTTAACATGTTGTAAAATGAGGCATGATTCTCGTACATATGAAGAGGAACAAGGGCTGAAAGAGGTGCAGCTCTGCTATTGAAGAGAGAGACGCACACTGGCGTGAGCTGCAATTCTGCATCAGTAAAATTCAAGAGAGAGATGAGCCACTGGTCATGTCCACAGGAAACCAAGAAAGAATAGTAGCAGATGTAGAGAATGGTACCTAAAAGGTGAGGTTGATGTAAGTATAATGATGGCCTTTGTAGAGATTTGCCTTAAAATTAATTTTATTAACTGTGTTTACAATTAGAGGAGCTCAGGGCAACACACTTAAAGTGAATGCATCAAATATGTGTGCAGATCAGTTTCCTGTGGCAGCAAGGTTCATAATTAATTGCATATGACATTAAAAAGTATTTCCTTTTATTGTTTTGTATTTAAATGTATTGTGCCCTAAGAGAGGGAAAACCAGTGTGTCATGAAGTATCACGAACATAATGGCAACAGATCTTTAATTGTATTTCTTTGATTGTTTTCCCCACCATTCTCAGTTTTTCAGTGTCCCTCAGGGGTTGTGGCTGTCAGCATACAGAATAGACAGTTCTTCAGGTGTGGTCACACTGTGTAATTTCTGTAATGGTACTGCAGAATTCTGCATCATCCTCCTACTACTATTTAAGAAACTTGGTATACGGTCTGATTGGACTATTGAGTTAATGAGGATAGTGAACACCAGTCATCTTGGGGAGCTCTGGATTCCAATTACATTCTTTGCATTGATTTATAAACTTGTAATTGAAAAAAATAGTCTGGTTTTTTTCTGCACATATCTTGATTTCTTTAATTTGAACTTCATTAGTTCATTGATTTTTTTCTCTCTTCTCATTGGATCTTTCCATTCTCACTGCCTGTTCCTCACAAATTGACTAACATTGTGTCCTGTGTAAATGATGTCAATAAAGCACTTATCTGTTTACCAGATCATTAAGAAATTAGGTGCGCATTTGTTTTAATACCGAGCTGGACTAGAATCTTTGGCCAGGATTCATTCCACCTCAGTTTAGGAATTTAATTCAGATTAAGGTCTAAAGGTTTTAGCACTGAAAATAGAGTCATTTTGAGAAGTGATTTAATTCATAGAAATGATTATTTTGCCAGGTGTGTTCAGTGATTATTTAGAAATTTTGAAACAAAAATTCAAATTCTATTAATTTATTAGGATTTATTTAAATTTTATTATTATAAATTTATTATTTTTAAATTGTGATTAATCTAGACCTTCATTGTTGTCATGAAGACCAGATTATCTAAGCCTATTTATTTGCTTCCAAATTCCTTATCATGTTACAGCCTTTTATTTTATAGATGTTTAATTCCAGCCAAAGTTTGTTATGTCATATGTGAGAGAGATTTTAAAAGACCTGTAATTTTTGTCATCTGGTTATGCATACTGAAGAATTTAAAGATCAGTAAAACCCTATTTTCCTTTGTAAAGTCAGTAGCAATTAGATAGTATTTTCTACTCCCAAAGCTGTAAGACAGGGTGATTCTTGTGTAGCAAGATTGTTATTAACGCAGGAGTTCTCTATTTAGAGTTCTTTCAAACCCTAAATATACCTTCTAGCCCTGATGTATTTTGTGTTCTCTCTTCACTATTGCTACTTCTCAAAGAAAAATTGTTATCACCAGAGAGAGAATGTAGAGAGCAAAAACCTCCTGAATGTATTGAACAAGAAAGTTGGATGCCATAAAGGAAAGTCATGTATCTTCCAAACAGCATCATTATCTTCTTTAGCTGCTCCCTTAGCCTATACAAATTCTGTTGTAGGCCTCTTGTTTCTGATATACCTAAGGAATATTTTATTGTTTATTTTTAAATCCTTTAATGTTTGTTCTTGGAAACCTACTTCTGCTCTTTGCAATTTCCTCTTACTTAACGCCTGCTGAAGTTTAAGTTCCTGTTTATTGGTTTCCCTCGGATCATGTTTCCAAAATTTGAAGGATTCCTGTTTGGTTGAAATAGACTCTTGAACCTTGCTGTTCATCCGGTTTAGCTTAATCCTGCCTTCCTGGTTCCTTTTCTTGCACAGTACCCAAACCTTCAGAGACATTTCCTTTTGAAGTACTGCCCTTATTGCCTCTGCTGTCTTAAGGTTTTACTTTTAGAATCTCTGTGACTAATCTCAGTTCACTACATGTGTGAATTCCACTTCAATTCTTATTATTTACTTAAAAAAACACACAAGCCACCCAGATCTATGAGCAGACCTCCCTGAGAACAGGAGGTAGGACAGAGGAACCAGGAAGATGAGAGAAGGGGAGCAGGACAGTACTTACTTCCCACTGTATGACTGGACTGGGGGTGGAGAGCTGCCTGCAGCATCCCAGTAGTGTTGAATCTGTCAGGTTCTTCACTGAGGACCAGTGGAGTTTTCATCCCTGGCCTCCATCCACTGCAGGTACTGCAATGTAATGCAGAAGCTCTGACTGCCTGCTGTGGCCTGCTAACAAGAACTGCATTCTGGGCTGGAAAGTAGTAGTCTTGACATACTGAGATCCTTATACAGGACATTTGGTACAAGTCCTGTTGCCACAGATACCCTGCCAAATCCAGGCTCTTGCACTTAGTGCTTTGAGAAATCCTCTAAATCCAGTGAGCCTCCTTGGTCACCTGAAGCACCAGTACTTAGAGTAGCATGGGCTGCTCTCCACATCCTGCCTTCTGACACAGAGCAGGGCTTTTGGCAAACAGCTTCAGATAGGTAATAGTTCTGAGCACTAAAGTCATCGAGTTACCACATTAGAAACAGAACTCAATCAGAAATTAATTACATACCTCTGGAATTCCTCATTATGAACCTAGAGAATGGTTTGGATTGGAGAGAACCTTAAAGATCATCCAGTTCTGACTCCCCTGCCATGGGCAGCAACACCTTTCACTAGACTTGGTTGTTCAAAGCTCCATCCAATCTGGCCTTGAACCAGGGATGGGGCATCCGCAACTTCTCTGAGCAACCTGTGCCAGGGTGTCGCTCTGATTTTGAGCCTTCTGATGTTTTCATTCTTGTGATAGAGTTTCTCACACTGCTTTTTGTAAACATACACATGTTTTTCTAACTGTCTTTTTGTTTTTCATTCTTTCTCCTGGGAGGAGAAAGGTTTGATAGACTTTGTCATTGGCCAGTGTAGTTGGAGAAAATGTAACTTCACCTTCCAATTGATAGTCGTTCCCAAAACTCTATATAATACAAAAACCAAAATAAAGCTTACTTCTTCCTTGCCTTTTCTCAGCTGTGTCTCTGTGTTTCGTGTTGCGTGCTGGTGTGACACCGGGGCCTCACCACCCTCACAGTAAAGAATTTCTTCCTAATATCCAATCTAAACCTGCCATCTTTGAGCTTAAGGCTATTCCCCCTTGTCCTGTCACTCCATGCCCTCGTGAGAATTCCTTCTCTGTCTCTGTTGCAGCCCCTTTGGATACTGGAAAGTGCAATAAAGCTTCCCCAAATCCTTCTCTTATCCAAGCTGAACAGCCCCAACAATCTCAGCCTGTCTTCACGGGAGATGTCCTCCAGCCCTGTGGTCAATTTAGTGACTCTTCTCTGGACTTGTTCCAATTGTATTTCCTATCTCTTATGTAAGTTTTTCCTAGATGTTTTATAAACATGTATTAGAAGGTGTGTGTCCTTCTAAAAACAAGGTGTGTAATTAATCAGTTTGGAGCTGAATTGAGAAGGCAACAACCAGTGTCAGGATATGAACTCAACAATGCCATAGATGCACAGACTTTGGCCAGCTGCACCACAGGATTGGATGACTGGGTTGCTAGACATGAAACTGCACAGAGTAGGATGGGACCAGCAAATTTGTTGGATTGTCTGTGACAACCCTTTCATCTTGTCAAGGAAAGGAAGAACTTGTATGAGCTGCATTCAATGTTTAATTGAAGAAGGCAGAGCTCTGCAGGCCTATAACTGAATTGCATCTGCTTTGGCTGGCTCAGAAGTAGATATTTCTTTCTAGGATTTTTGTTATTCATTTGAGAGCACTGGCTTTGTCTATTAACATTTCATCTCCAGTGCCATCACTCATCTCTCCAGTGGTGTTCTGTTTCCTTAAAACACTTCTGGAATTCAGCCAACTCCATGTTTTGGTCACCACCAAAGACCTATGTGATTGCCATTTCCTTCCCTGTCTCACAGTGTGAGAATGTTTTACTCCTGTCTCAAAGCAGCATCAGATCCAACACTGTCATTAACTACTTGTGCACAAAACTTTATTGGTTCAGATTTTTTAAATTATCAGAATCTTTCCATTTTCTCCTGTTTTTCAGGAGAAGATTTAGTATCTTAAAATACTTTCAGTTATTCTAATACCTAGAAATTGAAATGCTTTTGGATAATTTAGCCACGTTGGTTTTACAAACTGGTGAGAAAGTAGAATATTGGCATTTATTCCCATATATAGGTTATGAATGTCTCTGTGATCAGAGCTCAGGAGAGGCTTGGCCATTTTGTTAGCCCAGTAAGCTGACTGGTCCAAAAAAGAGATAAAAGAAGTGCTAATTCTTTGTCTAGCTTCACATTTCTTCAGTACAGCATGATGATGACAGAAATGGATAGCCCTGTTTAAAACATCCTTTGAAGATCCTCTCATAGTCTGGAAACATAATGCATGGAGCAACTCCTGATTCTGCAGTTGAATATGTGAGGATTGTTCTAGCAGCAGAATTCATAGTCTACAGTGCTTGTTCAAAGCCAGGTTTTGAGCTGTACATTGAGCTTCTGTAGGTTCTGTTGTCTGAGAAGTCAGGCTTGGTGGACATTGTGATCCCTCTGTGTCAGAATGCTTAAACTGGTGAATATTTAGGTATCCAGAAAAACCAACCCACTTTTCAGAAGTGCTTAGTTCCCATTGCTGTCTAACATACAAGGGACATGCCTAAACTCAAGACTTCATAAAATTAATTAGGTGTCCGAATGTTAGACTCAATCATTTTTGTATCTGAGACAGTATCTTTGCAGATCAACCCAAAATAAATTGCACCGAGCTATTTTTAATACTTTACATTCCCGAAAGCTAAGGCTTAGACAGTTGGTGTCCAGTCCTGACTGGACAGGTACCATCAATTTTATAGAGGATAACCACATATTTGTAGTTTCCATTGCTTTTATTATCTGTTGTGTTGAATGTTTGAATGACTTGCATATTGAGATGTCAATAATTTAATCATCTACTGACTAATAATGCCTTGTAATGTATGTTTTGTATTTAAAGCCCAGTCTTGAAAACCCTTCATAGGGGATTTTCATACTGACATTTACCTTTCTAAAAGCATGTAATGAAAACTAGTCATTAGAGTTCTTTCTCTGGTCAGGAGAGAGTCATCACCATGGGCTGATCTAGAAGTCTGTAGGATAGATGGATAGAGTTACAATCGATAAATCCTTTCCTGTTCCATTAATTATGGAATTAATTAGTAGGAGGTGAGTTAATTCAGTCTGTATGCCTTTTTAATCATTTGGTTAGGTGAGATAAACTCTGCTCTTTCTGTCAGTGTCATTCTTTTCCATGGGATTGTCAAGATGATCGCTTGATCTAGTTGCTCTGCTTTTTTGCAGAGTTGTGTCTGTATTGTTCTTTCTAACAGTTCTGCTATGTATTTACATTATTGCCTGTTTCTTTTTCTGCAGCCAACATCTTGTACATGGCAAGCCAAGAAATGATGAAGGTGGTGGAGAGAGACAGTACAACCATAAAGCAAAATTTAAAGAAGGTAACTGTTTAATCCTGTTTTCAAAGGAAGCCCACATGCATGAGAAGATGTTACACACAGATATATTTGTGAAAAACCAGAATTTTAGCAGGTTTGATTCTGCTTTCTTGTGAGTGTCATTCCATTAACTTTGGAGAAGCCATTAAATTAATTAAAGGGGTCGCTGATCCTTAAAATGTGTTGATCCACACCTTGCAGATGTATCATTCATCACTATCAGATATACAAACCCATTTTTTTGTTTGTTTTCCTTGCTGGAGGAGAAGCAGTCTGTGTTCTGGCTGGGCATGAGGTGTGGTTCCCAGTGGGGCCTGTGGTTACCTGGGTTCAGATCACACAGGCAGGTGGGGTGTCAGTTATTATCATGGGATTCTGCAGGCTCAATCTTCCATGGCTTCAAAATGGAACAGAGAGGAATCAGCAAAATTATGGCTCCACTGTTTCAGCCATTGGACTGTAGTGTAAGAGAAATTCCTCAGAAGCTGGAGCTACTGCTCTACAGGTGAATTAATTCATTTCAGGGACCTTTCTTACACTGAGCTTTCTCATCTGTATGGATTTATTGTATAAGAGATTCTGTAAAGGTCTTATCTGGACCAATTGCATTTTCCCAGTCACGGTTCAAGGGTTGGCACAGGCCAGGAACTTTTCTAATTGGAGTTCTGATGTGGTCACCCTGTGGTCACCATGTTTTGGAGGCTGAGATAATTTAATAGTGTGACCATGGTCAGACAATTACAGATGGCTTATGAGCCAGAAAACTTTTACATTTAATAAACTTCTATTGAGATAGCCTCTGTGTAGTAGATAATCAGGATAATATATTCTACTGTGTTCCTTTCCTTCTCTACATTTTTCTGTATCATCCCTTTCTTTTTGCTGGAAGAATGATTCTAATACTTTGCACTGGAAGAGATTTTCCTCAGAGAATGGAGTTTTCTAGGACAGAGGTCCTAGATCTCTAAAATTACTCTGTGCCTTTTAAATAGAAATGGTATAAAGTTCATTTCATAAAACAGTCTTTCTTTTTGTGGCTGAAAATAGACTTATTTTTTAGTTAGCCTATTTGCCTCCTCTGCACTTTGAAAAGTATGTTCATATTTTAAAGGAGTTGAAGTAGCACACATTAACAGGGATCCCTGCACTGTACCTGGCATGCCTGGGCTTTCTCATTTTTGTTGCAGAGCACTCAAAGTTCTGCACTTCGTGGGGAATCTCAGTGAAGAGACTGAAGGGCTCATCTTGCAGACTGCAAATACTCCCATTGTCTTAAAAAAAACTTTCTCTGGGTTGATCCAAAGCCCAGTGAATTCAAGGAAAATGGTTGATTTTATTGACTGAATCGCTCCTCTGAGTGTCAGGGAGCTGCAGGGTCTGCCTGTTCCCTGGACCATAAGCCAAGGCTGACCCCACACAGGCAATGCCCTCTCCAAGCAGGATGCAGTCCCACAGCACCTGAGCAGAGCACGGGAGCAGGGTCTATTGACTGTCCCAGACAAGGCAAAGCGGTGTAACAGGTCCAGCATCCCTCCAGAGAATCCAGTCAGGAGCAGAGGGGACAGGGGCAGAGACAGGAGTGGAGTCAAGGCTACAACGTGGGTCTAAAGCCTGTCCAGGAGGGGTTGCCAAAGACACAAAGTGGTAGGGAAGCTGCAAGGTGGGAGCCATCCAGGTGTCAGTCTGTGTATAGTGTAGACCTGATGCTGGTCTGGGGCACGGGGCCAGGGCTGGGGTCACTCCACAGTGAACCTTGGGAGGCTGAGACTAAAGGAGGACAGAGCTGGAGACCCTGGAGCCCTGTGCAGGAAGTGTGGGCTGGGGGCCAGGCAAGGCTGGTGAGGGCTGTCAGTGCCCTGAAGAGTGGGACTGCAGGTCCCTGTGCTGGCCAGGGTACAAAGTGAAGAGTGCAGTAGTAGGACTCCAGGTGCTTGTGAAAATGTTCATCACAAGCACACATGCTTGAAGTTAAGCAAAAATGCTTTGTTGGGTGGGACGGTGGTGGTGACAATGGGCTGCAGCTCCAGTGACTCCAGGTTTTCTATCAGATGCTTCACATTACAAAAATTCTGATTGCTTGTACTGAATGAAGGCTCATAGCCAACAGTAAGAGTTTGCAGGTGTCTTGGTCTGCTCCATGTGTGCTTTTGTTGACTCTGTCAATCTAAGCATGGCCTTGGCAGGCAGGAGCTGTTTTAAACCTGTGTTAACTTTCTTTTATTGATTCTTCTATGTCCTCATACATGTGTGGTAAACATACTCAAGAAAACAAAAAGCTGAAGCAAGCTTGTAAGAGTTAGCAAACTGAAGAAAAAGCAGGTCTAAAAGTGAAGCTAAATGCTTCTCTTTTTTCATCTTCTAGTAATTTCTGGGAACGTAAGAATTAAGGGAAAAATTTTCAGTTGGCATCGTGTTAAATTTGAAGAGTATTGACAATAAAAATCGGCTTAACTTATAAAGGTTGGAAGTTTATAAAAACAGAAACTATAGTCCAAGTTGCTATAGAACTGGCAAGCTGTTACTTCAAAAAATTTATACTGTTTAGTAGTCCCTGTGATCATATGGTAAAAGCCAATCTTAACACCTGACTTTGCCAGTTGCTGTGGAATAGAAAAGTTATTTCTGGATCTTATTTGCATTCTGTGATCTGAAAGAAGAGACACAAAATTATTCCAATCTTTCCATGTCCAGGTTTAACTATAATTAATACTAGCTAGGGACCAGGAGAAATTTTAGCACCAGACTGCAGATTCATAGTCTAAGAAACTTAATTGCTTGGATTTATGTTGAAAGAATAAGAGCTAGAATACTGTTTGGATAACTAAGTGAGGTTTTTCACTCAAACTCTTTTAAAGTCAGGAGTTGTGCATATTAAATAGCAGTGGAACTGTATGAGAAGGATGGAGACCTGTCTTCTAACAAAGTAATATATGATAGAGCCTTTGAAATATTGTGTAAAACTGTTTGTCTGGGTCAAGCAGTACATGGATGTACAGGAATTTGAGCTTCGAATTGCAGTGACATGGGGGGTTATGATAAACCACAAAGTCCAAACAAATAAGGTAAGGGATACTGATAAAAGATTTCCTCAGCTCTGGAGGTTAATTATTAGCTGATCATGTCTAAGCTGAGCTACCTACGTTCCTTCACTGTAATAACACCAACTCCCTTTCCTAACAGAAGCTGGAGGCAAAGATACTACTGAACTAGAGGAAGTTTATTGTAATTCCTGCACAAAAGGAAGTGGGTGTAATTCCATGTTCTTAAAAGATGGATCAGCACTGAGCATCATGGAGCTTTTACAAACAGAATAAAAAAAAATTTAAAAGGCACAGGAAAATGGATGTATTGGGCATGCCTGGAATAGACAATGATATTTCCTTACAGAGATTCTCTACAGCACTTAGCTTTTTAAGTTTGCATCATGCCCTGTTCATTGCTCTCTTTCAAGACAGCCTTATTGACTCTTTTTCTAAACATATAAACCTGTTATAGTAAATATAACCTTATATAAATCAAGAAGATAATTGCATGAAAGGGTAAAACTAGGTGCTTACAGAGGAAATTCTCTTAAAATAATCACCCCTCAGATTTTGTATTTATTGAGAGATATATCTGGTTCATTAGTCCATATGTAATACACAATAGTCCTATTTTGAAATGTAAGATCTGCTCCAAAGCCCTTTTAAATCCATTGAAGAGCTTCCACAGGCTTCAGGAATTCTTGAATCAGTGAACTTTTGTAGTGGTTCAGAATTTTTTAAGATCATAAACCATCTCCTCCAACTGCAAATCAGGATTCTTTTGGTTGGCATGTTAAACCAAAAACATTTTTATGTTCCTTGAGTTTTTTGCCAGTGGTCTGGTGTAGCAGTTGCATTGATTGCATAAGGAAAAAGACAGGAAACATCTGAAGTAGAGATACAACAATGAAAAAACCCCAACCTTTTGTCTGAGAAGAAAGTTATAAACTGGAAATTTATCCACATATTAAACTATTTTCACTCCAACTGTGGAAGTTTGTATTGTAGGTGGTATAACCACCCATGTATAGATGGTTAAGTGGGGAAGAAATAGTTTTGAAAAAATTGAATTAATGAAATCTGTTTACTATTTTGTGCTTATTTCAATGGTGTATTTAGAATTAAAAGCAGTGCAAGTTTATAGCACACCAATGATACCATAGGTAATACGTTCTCCAAAAGTATCAGCTAAACAGTGACATGCAGACATTTAGAATAAAGGCTGAAGAATGAAGTATCTCCTCTCCACAGAGAAGGCTAGGCTTTTCTTTTGCAAAATTGTCCTTGCTGGAGAATTTTTTTAAAACTAAGCAACCAAGAACTATTTTGACCCCTGAAGCAACTGTTTTGATGTTGCCCAGTCTTTTTTTTTGAATCTCTGTAGACATCCATGGGGGTTAGTAGTTATTCCCAGTGCCAGGAGCATGATCTGAAGATACGTTCCTAAAAGAATGTTACAAATACTTCCCCTGCCCACAGTCCAAGTGAGATGCTTGCCTACATTTGTGAAAAACCTTCCAAACACTCTTTCTGAATAGGTGCAAAGTGTTCTCTCTAGCCAAGAACACCTCTTTTTTTGGCTGGTGTAACATCCTTTTTGGCCTGCACTCCCTGGAGGTGCGGAGTTGAAGCCAGGGAAGTTGCACATCTGCTTGGGGATTTTGTGTCATTTAACCACAAGAACAACCTTTTCTTTGAAGTGCCCAGAATGCCTAATCTGGGATCAGCAGTTTCCCTCCTTGGTGGAAAAGGCTCCCAGTGAGCATTTTAAAAAGTCAGTGTACCACAATATACTTACCTGTGATGTTTCATTTACTCTGTAACTGAGTGCCTGTTACCATCATTTGTGCTGTGTGGTATTCTAGTAAAGAAGTGATGCCAAGAATTTCCAAAATTTTTGGGGTGGGGATAAGGTGTGTGCTGCACACAATGAGCAAAGACAGCAATATTTCCCCAGGCTTGTGAAGAATATTTAAAAGTTACTGACCCCTTACTACCCCTTTATTTCTTAGCTCCTACAATACACTGGGGAGCATTGCCTTTCACAGCCAGATGCTGATCCTGCTGTTGCACAAGGGATCTGACTGATTTACATTACATACAGTCCCACTGAATGTAGACAGTGTCAGGCTGATATGCAGAGGGAAAAACTGTTTGCAGTAAATATGGTTGGAAGAATCTGTCCCAGCAGTAGTATTGCTTAAATAGTGGTTTCAGGTCTGTTTGTTTTTATTTTGGTATTTATACAGACTTGACTTCTGAAATATTCATGTTCCTGACACATCTAAATATATACCCTCAAAATGCTTTTAAGTCTTTAAAAGTAACATAGATAATATAAATAAGTTAATCACCCTGATTTGTTGATAAATCCTGTGCATCCTTTTTAAAAGCACAGTTTTTCTTTGCATTGAGTTTGACCCATCATTATCTGTGAGAAAGTGGAAATAAAAGTGGTCTCTCTTGATCTCTTGGGTCTTTGTGCAGAACAGGCAGTAGTGTTGATAATAAACTGCAGCAGAGTTCAAGAGAAGCCCTTTTCCCTTTGTCAATTTACCACTGATAAAGGCACAAAAACTGTGTGAGATCACCATACTTGACCCTGGGGAGAGAACTCACACACCTGGAATCACATCCAAAGTAGCTTATACATCAGGCTCTATCTAAGGGATTGCATCCTAATTTTTCTGATAGTAAAATGTTTCTCCACCTCCTTTCCAGACAGGGAAGCTGCTTTTGTTTTTTATTTATGCTGGTTTAACAACACTGGCCACCATTATGTTAAATAAACTCACCACAAGCACTTGAACTACCCATTACACCTTTGCTGCAAGTCCTGCAGGTTGGTATTTAAAAAGAGCATCGTGGACCCCAGATTGTCAGTGGCCTTTTCTCAAAACAGTCCAACTGAAAACATTTGGTTTCACACTGCCCTTGGAAAGCTGAGAAAACCCAGTTCTGGTGAAACAAGCTGAGAAGCAAGTTCCCCAGGACCTTACCATCAAACTGGCTGATCTCAACCATGGCAGGACCATGAGGAAAGAGATGGTATCTCAGAGAACCAGATCCCAAAGCATTTAGGGCTTCCTAGGACAGTGCCAGCTCTTTGAATTCCCAGAAGCCAAAGTACAACTGAAGCAAATTTTTAAAAAGTATGTCCCAAACCAGTCTGTTGCCATGTCGTTTATCCTATTCTTTTGGCAGGATAAGGTGGAGACACTTTCATAAATCCAGAGAAGCTAAGTAATTTTCTATAAACCTTGGTTGAAACTAAAATTAATTCTGGGATAATGCCTTTTAAACTAGTTTTCATCCAAGAACAAATAAAACTGGTTACTGTCAAGAGATGTCACCCAGAGAGAAGCTGCTGGGGCAGCCAGTGAATGCATGTGGGAGTAATACTGATAAAATGTGAATGTATCAGAGACAAGGATTTCAGCAAGGACACTGATGCAGTCCTGCTATTGCACATGTGCCACTCCTTTACATCCACAGAGATCAGTCTTTCACTCTTGGCCATCAGCTGGAGTGGTGCCTGCCAATGTAATAAGATCCTAAAGTTGTTATAACATGTACCAAATACCAGAGAGATAGAAAAAATTCAATTAATATATTTTAATTTTTTAATTTGCTTTTCAGTGCTGGTCTATGACAGTTACAGAAGAGGCAGAAAAGAAATCTCTGTAATTTGTACTTCTGTGAACTGTCATACATACTATAACAAGTGCCAATGGAGTCATCTGCAGGAAATCTTTATTATTTTCTTAGAAACTCTTTAAAATGTAAACATCCTGTTGATACAAATCTCAGATTCTTCTGATGTTTACTTAGCAGCTGCCATCATTGTGCAGTGTCAGAATACACACACCATATTACAGGCTATGAGGCTGACAGAGCCCTATTTAGACTTGTGTTTTATTTTACAGAAGTTAAGGCTGAAAATACTTCTGAGCCATTTAATGGTAAATCACCATCCAAGAATTCTGCTGTTATTTTAAAGGTATTTGAAGTTTAGAAATTGTATAACTATTTCAAATGCAGCATGGAAATGGCTGGCAAAGACAGCCCACGTCCCCTTCACTGTGCCCTCAACAGCAGATCCTGAAGGATGGCATGTTTTAGTCACTCATAGCAAGCAGGATATTGCATCAGGAATCATAAAGTCTTTGTCATGTCCAGTAGTAGCTGCCATTTCCCTTCTGAGTCAGGAATACCTGGAAGTTTCACCATTCAATATTGCAAAAGAATAAAAGATAATCCTCTCACCCTCATGGCAGAAAAGTTTAAAAAAATGCAAATATTGGAAAGTTTAAGCCCACAGCAAAACCAGAAAGAACTTCCTATTTATTGGTTTGCAAATCTTTATTTTTTAAGCTAGTCTAATTATTTTGGGGGCCTGACTCATCATTTCTGAATGCTTAGATTGGCAGCAGCTTTCCATTGCTGGTGCAGTGGTTGTGCTGACTCAGGATGTCTTTACAGCCATCCACAGGAAAATATGCACTTTACAGATCCATGCAGGCCATACAGTGCATGCCAGTGTTCCCTACATTAATGGAGATCCCATGTGCTTCTGGTTACACATGGTTTGTTAATTATTCCTGCCTGCCTGCTGCAATAGCAAAGCTCCTGATGTTAAAATTAAGCTGGGAAGATGGATTCCGGAAACTTTTATTTAAATAGATCTCAAATTATGCTGTTTAAATGTATTAGGAAGGAGGGTGACATTTAAAAGTCTGTATATTTCATGTCTGTGTGTGACACAGGCAAAGAGCAGATACATTTTGTCATTCAAAATGAGATTCTCAATTTCATAAATGGCAGTCAAGTAGCTGTCAGGTTTCCTAGGCCCTGTACCAGCATCTGGATCACTGAAAATTTACACCTTGATTGCAGTCTTGCTCTTTCTCATAATAAAGTAATAAGGAAGCCTTTTGAAAACAATTCTTCAATTAAAAAAAAACTTCTGTTAAAGTTTTGGATGTGCAGGCGTGGACACATGGACAGAGTGCACACACCAACACCTGCACATGAAATAAGCAGGCAAAATAACTGCAGCATCAAATCAAATGTTCCCCAAATCTTCTGTTTAAAAACTGTTCTTGGTTATAACAGACCCAAGCCTTATTTAGCTGCACATATGACACAAGTGTCTGTTCTACCTTGACTGGTTTTATTTCAATCCAAAGGATTCTACAGTGTCTACAAATAAAGCTCGGGGAAAATGCATTATTTTCTCATGGCAGGAATTCCTAGGTTGGAGAGCGAAGCTTCTCATTCCAGTGTAGAGGAGGCACATGCTGAGCTAGTAAAGAGAGAACTAGTGAGGAAGCAGTAAACAGAGAGGAGGAGGAGGAGGAGGCAGGAAGAACCAAAGACTCTTGTTTGTTAAGCCAAAGGAAGGCTTCTGCTGCTATACCAGGTGGTGGATTGGAACTACCCAAGCAAGGCCATCTTTCCTAAATGTGTGATGGAAATTGGGATGCCTGGTACACATGTAAACACCACAGTACAGTTTTTGTGCTGAACATGTTTTTATGCTGAACTGAACCCAGCCCTGCTGACAGGAACCACTGATACCCTGAGAGATGCTTGAGGAACAGCACTGGGAGTAGAGATTCTAGAAAAAACAACTAGGGTTGGAATTGGGACTCAAAACGAGATGGAGGACCCAGGAGACTAAAATTTGGACTTTGCAGGGCAAGAACATGGGACTAGAACAACAAGCAGAAGTAGTGGAAATTGGAAATAATGAGAATAAAACTGAAGACTCAAAGGGGGTGTAGGGCAGTCTTGAGACCAGAAAGGGACAAGATAAAAGAAGTCATACCTGTAAAGAGTGGCCAAATGACTGGACAACAAGACCAGTAGTTGGTAAAAGTTCTGCCCTTTTCTGCTTGGAATGGAACATAAATTTCCAGAATCTTACTGTTCCTGTTCTCAGCAGATGCCAGTTACTATGTTTGCCTTAATAACAGAAGCAGAACAACAGAAGGGAATTTGTAGAGATGGATAGTAAATGGTGAGGACCTGATGTTCCCAGTGGAGATACCTGAGAGGGTTATTATTTTGGCCAACAGTTGACTACATGTCCATTGGTGACTGGAGCTTTTTAAGTGTGATCCTGAAGAGCATCTTTGCTTTAGTTTCAGTTGGAAGGACCCCATGTGGTCCAAAGTATGGTAACCAAAGTATGGTAAATATGGACAAACTGGACATTTGCTTCAAAAACACACCATAGATTTTCAAACTAAATAATTAATTTCTATGCTGGACGCCTCCAATGTGAAACCAGCAGGAAGGTGTCCCATGTTCCTCTGGCCAGAAGCTGACAGTGCTGCTTCTTTCAATTACACCATGACCTTAAAGAACAGAGGTCTAAAGCAGCAAATCTAGAGGTGTTGACACTGTTGGCAGTACTTGTAGGTGCTACATGTGAAATACCTGGGGTTTGGTTTACCTCCTCGAAGCCCAGCAGACTGTACACACAAGTTCTGCTAAAACCAGTTGCATTACCAAACATTTCACAGCTGGGGAGCACTGACCTCAATTCAGACACCTTTTGTGTAAGTATTCAGTGCTGATCTTTCATTAGAACATCCTTTATCTTCTTTCATTAACCAAAAGAGCTGTATAATGAAGGAGACAGCAGGATGCAGAACCTCATCTGTGGCAGAAGGGGTAAAATGCCTATTGAAATAAAAGTAAGTTCATGGTAAAGGCACCTAAACTTTAAAGAGAATGGGCTCTTGGTGAAGTCATCAATTTTTTTTCATGGATGGTCACAGTTTGTTCTCATTTTTCTAAATATCTCATTTAAGACCTTGAAATGTACATTACAGACAGATAAACAGTGTTTCAGAACACCTGCAAAAGCAGTCCAGGAGTGCTGTCCTTTGAGTACAGCCAATACTGTGTAATGCTGCACACGCTGGAATACCAGCTCGAGGTGCTTCACTCTACACTACATGCTTTCATATTAATAAATGTAGTTTGACATTCATTTCTGTGCTCCCCACCTGCAAAATGAAGATAAAAATTGCCACTAAGGTGTTGCAAAACTAAATTAATAAATGTGAGCATGTGAATCCTGTAGCAGTGCATGCCAGAGGAATGCAGAGCATAAAGAAAATAAATCCTGTCTGTAAACCATGAAATATGTAGTAAATAAATCCTCAGACCGCACACAGAATTTAAAATGAAAAATACTATCATATAGCAGCTCATCAGCTGAATATCATCCTGTCAGTGACATTCATGTGAGTGAGTCAAGGACCCTTTGGATCATGTAGTGAAAGATTAAACTGTAATGCAAATATACCAAGGGCAAGCTAAGAATGCACATAAATATATTTAGGCATTTTCAAATCTCTGAGTTCTCAAGTTTACAACCCTACCTGGAGAACAGCCCATTTCACAGTCCATGCAGACTAAGCCAAGTATTTTATCCACCTTTGTAACTGCAAATGGCTTTTCATCTTTTCCTAAATGATCATGTAATGAATCTCTATGACTTGCCTTTCAAAAAATCTAACCATTTCAAGGACTACTCCATTAAATTGGAGCTGCTCCATTGCTTTTTTTTCCCCTCAGTTTCATAATCTTTATTTCTGTATCTGTTGGTAGTGGAGCCCAGGGTTAAACATAATTTGGTCAGATGTTTTGCTTCCAAAAGGCCTGAATGCATCGTGACATTTTACACTGGCTTTTCTGAAAAACTTTTGCTAGTGTGATATCTTGTAATTGATGAATTGAAGGCAAGATCAAAATAAATTTTCTGCTAGAGCAAACAACACACACCTTGTTTTCAGCAAATAGTGAGTGACAAAGGAAACAAATAATGTTTGTTAACATGGTATGGTTTATGTTCTATGTTTTGCAACATAAATAGAAGTATAACTGGGGTTGGTGTCTGTGCAACTGAGATACTATATTTTGGATACAGCCAATAGTCAGTAATGTACAAGATTCGGGCAAACTTCAGCAAGAGAAAAGTGAGTTAAACAAAACCTTGTAATGGTTTGTGAAATGCAGTCTGGGCTCTTAGCCCACCTCTACCCCAGTGGGTCCATTTATTTATATTCCACATGGCTACAAAAATGATGGAATTGAAGATATCTGTGATGAAAGGAAACCTTCTTGTCCCCTAATTTATGTTAGCATTGCTCAATTATTCACTGAAGTACAGAAATGAAATATGAAACAAATGCGAATAATGGAATTGAGCCAAGCTGTGCGTGTGATGTGTTAAGCAATCAGCATCCTTCTGGTACCTGCATTCAAACTTTTTAGTATGAAGAGTGCTCCTCATTAATCTTGTTCTTGTACAGTCTGAAATCCATAGGTTTTTACTCTCTCCCAGAAAACTACTTTCCCCTCATATACTTTATAGGAATTGAAAAGCATAGCTATAGGATGCACAGTCGAGATGAAAATGAGGAGAAACGATGACCTGGGGAAACGTGACATTCACTGTTTCTAACAGAGAGAAAAGACACTTCCCTGAATATGATATTTTCCTGGAATTTATGACTTCTGTGTTTAGGTGGGCTCTAGGGCAGGTAGCACCTGCTTCATGTGTGTCATTGGCCAGGGTTATTTGGGCAAGATCAAAACAAAATGGACTTCTGCAGAATTTTAGTTCCACGTTACAACCCAGAAGAAAGTTGTTCGTTGGTCTCTGGGAGGTGCCTGCACTCCACACAGGCAGCACTGCACAAGGGTAAGATAGAGGTTGCCCAGAGAGGGGGTGGGTGCCCCATCCCTGAAAACATTTAAGGTCAGGTTAGATGGGGGTTTGAGCAACGTAATGTAGGTGAAGATGTGCCTGGTCATTAATTTTTTTAAATAGCTGGAAAGCTAACACAGTAAACTGCTAACAGCTATGGCAAACACAGCGGCTGGGCTGCTTGGGAGTGGACTCCATGGACAACTCTATGTTTTGAGCCATAATAAGAAATTTACTAAGTCAGCCAGGCTTTCATCAGCAGATTTCTGTTTTCAGAGTTAAACCTGTGTTGTGTTCCACAGTTTTGCAGGTGAGGAAACTGAGTTGCAGAGCATTTAATTGCCTTCATCATACCTGCAGACCTGGAAACAACCAAGAAGTACCAATCTCCTATTCCTCACAGTATATCTCAGGATTTGATGCATTACTTATTTCCAAATGATTGTATTGGTTGCTCCATCAATAACTTTCCACACTGATTATTTGATATGCTTTTCTTTCTAGCTGATTTTTTACTATGGGACTGGAGACAGCTGGTGTCCACAGCACTACTACGATGAGATCAAAATGGATTTTCCAGACGGGGACATCCGGCTCTGTGAGAAGGGGCTCCGCCACGCCTTCGTGCTCGATGCCAGCAAGGAGATGGCTGCCATGATCACAGACTGGCTACAGGATGATCTGACCAAATTATAAACACTAATTCAGTGATCAACAAGAAAATGATGTAATTATTTTGTGAACGTGTAATTTTTTTTTGTGAGAGAGTCTGTCTTATTTTTTTTTCTGTTTACTATAGATTTTGGCTTGTTTTCTATTGAGATGCTTTAGAGAAAGTTAAAGAGAGACTGGCTGGTCCAAAGTATAGTTTTATTGACTCAGTGCTTATGTAGTTTCAGCCTGAGTCTTCAGGACTGTGGAAGACTTGGCAAAGGGTGAGATATTTATTGTCTGCTGGTGCTCTAGACAATGCTGATACAACTGTACCTGAGCTCCTACCACCCCAGTCTGCTGGAGAAGTGTTGGGATGTGGGTGGATCCTGGCAGTGGGTCCTGGTAGGCTGTGAAAGGCCTGGTCCTCTCCTCGTGTCTCACCCATCCATGTAAGCCAGGTGCATGGCAGCCAAGACAGCCCAAGGCCCTGGACAGCCCTGAGATTGTCCCCTCTGGGTCAGAGGGGGTTGGTGGTCAGGCTGAGTTTGGGATGAGTTCAGGGAAGGTGTGTAGATCAGGTGTGCAGTTTCTCCAAGTCTCACCATGGGTTTGGGGCACTGCCAGGACTCCACAGGGTATTAGAAATACTGTAAGGTATCTGTGGCTGCTCAGCAAGGGAATACATAAAGATCTCTTGCCTGGAACATGGCCAAGTGTTTCATTTTTCAGTTGACTGTAGAGAAGGGAAAGTACACTGGTCAAAAATGCCAGTATTTAAAAGTTAAAATGCATTGCGGAATCCATATATAACAACTTCTAGGTGGCCTAGCTCTCCTAATGAAGTCCATGAGAACAGTGCTTGCTCAGCAGCTTTAAAGAATTGAACCACTTTTGATGCATGTCTAAATTTCAGTTCTTTGCTCTAAGGACTGAAGTATGAAATTTTCTGCCAAGCCACAAATTAGGTACGTTCACCATCAGAAAACATCTGTTACTGTGCCACGGCTGCACCCATGACATGGCATGAACGTTGCTGTTGAGAACCAGACCCTTGCAGACTTGCTGACAAGTTCCCTGTCCCTCACATTTGGTGAACCCTTTCCTTTACAGATGGAAAAAAAAATAGAAAAAAGCATCCTACCAGTTGTGATAACAAAAGAAGTTACAGGGAATAGCTAGAAATGAAAATACTGCAAGTAAGGGGAACAGAGCCAACTGTAATCAGGAAAAGCTTTCTAGCCATGAACCTGTGAAATAGTCTCCCTGTGGAGTTCATAAAGACATTTATAAATAAGCAAAACGCTACAGAGTAGTCAGGGGAGGTCTTGCCCTTGCAAACAGATGAATTTAGATGATGCACTGAGTATCTAACTTACATGATTTATTACCAGTTTTGAGACGCATGAGAATGGTATTGGAGAATGTTCTCTGTGATGCAGAGAGACCAATTAATTGTTTAGTTTTCTTACATGATTATATACACCCCTTCCACTGCTCTCTAAACCCCCCTTGAACCTTTCACTAACATTTAGAGCAACTTGCAATAGAGTTCAGTTCTTGGGTGTTTTGGATTAGTTTTCAAACCTGTAGACTGACACTGGATTTAAGTGACCTTCTCTGTATCAGAAACTGGTTTAGCTTTTGAGACTAGCCAGTGGATTTTCCAGTTACACTGCCATGTAATGAAATGGTTCTGATGAGTGGGGCAGGAATGTTGGGAACACAATTTCAGCAGCGTGGGGAGGAACCAGACATGTTCAAAGTTGCCCATGCAACTGATTCTGCTTACTGGAGAGTCACGGGACTTTCCATCTTTCTACAGGTCCATATTCAGTCATGAGCAAAAGAATCCTTGTGCTGACTGTAGAAACCCATAGTTGTATGTGTCTGTGTGATAGCCCCCAGAGGTTGGCATCATCCCAGTTGGATGGTCTTGTGGCAGATGCTGGATGGTCTTGATGGCACCTGCATCTGTTGGCTGAGGTGCTCCCTGAGCCGGGGAGGACATGCACATACATGGAGATACATTAATGTACACATATATGTACATGTGCACCTGTTTGTATGTCAGCAGCAGTTCACTTGGTTGGTTTGGTTTGCACGTTGATCTGGTTGAACAAAACTTCTGTTCTTCGAAGTGTGTGGAGTCAGGGAATGGATAAAGACTCGTTTGTGGGAGTTTGTGGGAGTTCAGCTGTTGTAGTGGATCTCCTGAGACCAGGAATCTTGCATTAACCAAAGAAGACAAGCAGCTACTACAGCCTGGAAACTGAAGCACCTACGAGAAGCAGTTGTTTACAGTGCATTATGTGTATACTTTGTATGAGGAATTAATTTAGCAATACTTGTACTTGACTTGTGTATGCCTTTTATACAAAAGTTAATCCATTATACTAAATCCTAACTACATTAAGACCTAAACTGAGATTAGGTCTGGTCAGTGATGACCAGATCTACTGCAGAAGAATGCCTTACAATTTTCTTAAAAGAATTTTCTCTAGTATTACCAAAACCATATTGATTCAATTGCTACCTTCCTCCTAGAAGCTGTTACTGTAAGGCTAAGATCTGAAAATTTGCTACTCTATTCATTGCTAAAACACACGGGCCTAGTTTCCACAGCTGTATTTCCTGAGAGGAGCAGATCCCACACAGAGAGAATCCAGCTCCTCGGAAGCCCGTGGTGTTCATTGTCACCCCAGGCAAAGAGTGTCAAAAGTGCTTGTGGTCCAAATGTGCCAATTTACCATGAAAACACAGTGTGGTTTTGCCTATTTTAGACTATTTAAGAATTCTTGGAAAACCTATCACAAATATATTGACTGTAAGCTGTAGCACCTACTCACTGTCATTCACATCTGTGCTTGATTCTCACCACACGAGTAACCTTGCCAGTGCAGTGACTTTGACTCATGTGCAAGTGTTTTGCTAGATCGATACCTTTTAATAAAAGTACACAATTCCAGTTGCAAAAATAAAAAAATTTATGGTAAAATGTAACTTGATTATTTGTTTTGGTAACTTGTTTAGTCCTAGTTTAGCTCCTTTATTATTTTATGCATACAAAATCTACAAAAATACTTGCCAAACCCCAAACTTCACATGTGATGCAGACATCTGCCAAGTGCACAGAAAATCCGTGGGTGGTAGGCACCTGACTCGCTTAAGCATTTTTATCCAGAGCCCCTCCAAAATAATCAATCAGTTTCCCCCTGCTGCCTCCAGCTCCATGTTTGCTGCTTTGAATGAGCTATAGAGTGTGTGGATCAGTGAGGCTTGTCCCTTCAGGAAGCTGGATGAGTGCTTGCCCAGTGTTTATGGTGAAGAATTTGGAGTTGGACTCCAAGCTAAACACCAGATTCTTGAGTCACAGAGACAGATTGCATACATGAGCCACAGCAGATAATCTCTTCTCTGCAGCTGAGGTCATTTATGTATTTATTTTACAGAAAATGTGTTTATATGTGCATCCACCCCCCATCCCTTTCTTTGGTCTAGCTAATTGCCAGCAAAGACTTCAAACAAGATGTTCAATGTCATCATTTTAAAGTCGCTCAAACTATTACTGGGTTTGGATAGACTCACTAGACCCAAGAGACTTGTTTTACTCTGTGTCACAGGTCATGCTCAGACTCCCAACTACAATAAGTTCCTGAAGCTCTTCACTTGCAGGCAAATGTTCTCTTTCCTGGCACATTTACAAAATAAGAATCCAGAGAGCGTTTGTGAGTGACCAGGAACTATTAAAACAGCATATATTTCTGGAACAGCTGATGGGGGTTGAGCACAAGCAGCAGATCCAGCAGTAACAGCACAAGCAGCTGCCAGGAGCGATTGCTGCTCTCAGTAGCATCATGCAGAAGTTATGGAACAGGCTAACATTCGTGCTCAGATGGGACAGGCAGGGAGGGATTTAATTAAAAACTCAGTGCTTGAGCTGATAGTCAACGGCCTGGGTTTTGCCTATTGCAGGAATGTGCTTGCAGGAGAATAGTTGTGTTGCAGAAAGTAGTTTGCAGCAGCTAATAAAATACAGGGTGTTTTTTAAAACATCTGACTGACTGTACCTGACTGCAGTGTTTGCCAGTCAGGCACTCAAAGATCTTTTCCATCTTGTTTGAAGCAATTCACACTGAAGGAGGAAATGGGGGGAGCCTCCCACTCTCCCCCTTTTTGAACATCTTAAACAAAGCCCCCAGACTCTGAAATACTGTGCTTCTTACACCGAGAGGAATCCATGAGATGAGATAATTTAGAATTAGGAAAAACAGGCATTCCAAATGCCAAAACTCATCTACTGCTCTTCCCTAACCAGCACACTTAAAATTTGATAAGTATTCAGCTATTCCAATCTAACTTGTAGGACACAGGAATTTACAGAACATACATGTTTTGATGTGCTAACATGTTCTCATCGTGTAGGGGGTACTGCAACTCACTGGTGATTATAGGAAAGAACTTGTATTTTCACCCACAAAATAAACCCACAGGATTTTAAGCATCCAGAGTGGTCCAGCCCCAATTCAGATCATGTCCTGTTTTAACAATGCTATGCATTTTCTTCTATTGTATTCATATGCGACCTTGGACATCTCCTCTGTCCTTGCTGTGCCTTTGACTTCAGTTATAAACTGACCAGTTTATGTCCTCAATCACTTAAGTAGTCTGCAGTGCTGTGGAGTAAAAACCCGTGTCCACTGAACACAAACCCCACCACTCCCACTGGTGCAATGCCTGTGAAGAACCGTTTGCTCTCACCCTCCACTGTTGTGTTGAAAACAGCTTGTTACAATGGCACATTCCTGGAAAACTGCTCACAGAGTGGGCCAGAGGGGCAAAATGCCATCGTGCCTCCCTCCCCAGAGAACCTTTACCAAAAGATGCCCTCAGCCAGTGTCACCATAAAATGGGCATGTGGGGATGCAGAACACTGACCAAAAGGTGGGGCCTGCTTGGTCTGTCACTCAATGTGCACTGGGAATAGAAACGACTGTGCCTCACTCCAGTTCAGTTCTCCACATTTCTTCTGGGTCTTGAAAGCTGAGTTTGCTTTGTAAGGTCTAAAACACTTGATGCCTTGAGGACTTCTTCCATTCCTCCAAATGTGCCTCCCTCCACAGCTGCATGTTCACACTACTGTATGCTGTGGGATGTAGGAGAGAGTCATAATCCTTATTACCTTCACTCTCTGTCTCCAAGGCACTTGGGTGATGTCCATTGCAGGAGCACCTGCTAAAGCACCTCACTCTCAGTCCAGTTTGTCCTTGGACACTTCCAGGGATGGGGCATCCACAGCTTCTCTGGGCATCCTGTTCCAGTGCCTCACCACCCTGACAGGAAAAGAATTTTTTTCCTGATATCCAATATAGATCTCTCCTCTTTTAGTTTAAAACCATTCCCCCTTGTCCTATCACTATCTGCCTGTGTAAAGAGTTGCTCTCCCTCTTTTTTATAAGCCCCCCTTTATGCACTGAAGTCCACAATGAGGTCTCCATGGAGCCTTCTCTTGCCCAGGCTGATGGAGTCAATGGAGGGAATCCTGTTTGGCTGGTTGGAGCTGGATAGCTTCTCATCATGGCAGGTGAACACTATTCAGAAAAACGGAGAAGAAAAAGGATGTACATTTTGATGACAAATCCATTACAAACACTCACTGTTCTGTGACTTTATTTATTGGAAAATACCTGTGGCTTCCCTGGAAGGCAGTTTAAAATGAATGGGTATTTCATTTTTGGTTTAACACCTTAGGTAGCCCAGGGAATAAAGGTGGTTTACAAAGGCTGCTCTTGACATCTGGTTTTAGGACACAAGTACAAGTCATCAAAAGAAAATCTTGCAGAGGTCTATTTATCAATAAAATATTTAATAAACTTATCTGTACAAAATATTAAAAAGGTTATTGAAGAGTATACAAGAATATTTATTTAACAAATATATACTGCTATATAATATATTCAAGAAAATATAGATTGCTGTTTACAGTTCATTTACAATCCCATATGTACAATCTATTTAAACTTTAGATACATACAAACAATGCATTTACACCATCACGTACAGAGCTATCTTCTTTAGAGATATTTCACACACCCAGACCTGAAAAAGCTGCACAAATACATGGATAGTTCAGAGGCACACACAGGGATATGAGTATTGCTTCAAAAATCATAACTACTAGAAATACAGCTATTGGAAACTTTTTCATTTTTTGATATTTTCCTTTCTAATCAAAGAAAAGAATATATAAATAAAACCACGACTGACCAGCAGAGAGGCTCGTTTTGTCAGAGGAACTCCAGAAAAGTGTTGACTTGACTCCAGAAACAGAGCTCAGAAACAGTGAATGGGATACAAAGGGACTGAGCAAACTGGATCAACATTGCTCCCTGCTTCATCTGAGACAGGGAGCACCAGGAGCAGAGCAGGTCTGTGCTGCACAGACAAGTGTCCATTTCCTTTGAGCAGCATCTCCACCAGCTTTTCCAGTGGGAGCTGCAGAGCAGGACAGAGCTGGTGACTCCAGGTGGGCACAGCCCCTGACTACTCCTCAGGCTGTGAGAGCTCCATTTGCAAAGGCACTGCACAAACGTGGCTTCAGCTGAAGTGTGTGGGAGCTCTGCACCTTCAGCACCTCAGGAACTCAGTCCTTTCATTAAAAGGTTAATCACTCACAGCAGGTGGATGAATGTAAGCAGGATGATCACCCCTCGTCCCTGGGCAAGGACAGGATGAGCTGCTCCTACAAAATGTCCCATCCCAGCTGATCACTTCCTACATAGCAATTTAACTCTGGCACCTTCAAGGACCAAAGCCTGGCCCCTCCCTGTGTGACCATCCCTTTTCCTGGCCTGTGGATGCTGTTTCACACTGCTGCTGCTGGCTGTGCTCCTGTGAGCCCCTTGGTGCTCAGCAGTTCCTGGCACACGGCTCCCCGGGATGACCAGCTTGGGAGCAAAGCAGCCCTAAACTTTGCCTCCTGTTTATTCCCTACTGTTCTCCTCCCCTCTCTTCACCAAGGCAGGATGGAGGAAATGAATCAAACACCACAGGGAATGCTACCATCTCCCTAAAAACTGGGACCAAGGCCAATGCCACAGCTCCCAGAGAGGCCAGGCTTGGCCCAGCCTCTGGGTCTCATTCCTCTGATGAGGGAGACCAGGGTGGCACCAACACAGGTTGACATTGTGGCAAAGAGAAGGGGAGGGGGGACCCAAAGGTGGGAACCTTCCATCAGAAAGGCACTTGAGTGTGTGACCCATTGTGAGCAGGTCCCCTCCTCCCACCAGCTTCAACCTGCCAGACCTGTCCCCTCTCTGTCCCCTGCCCGAAGGCACAGACTGCACCACGTCCTCCTGCTGCTGAGTCTCAGCCTTCCCTTCCTCGCCCTCCTTCCCCCACCCAACACCACAGCGAGTCTCCACACTCCCCATCCTGAAAACCCAGAGCATGAGCACAAGTATTATAGCAGAAAAATGAGCTCACAAAATGTATGGCTGAACTATTAAGTGGTGATGACAGAAAAAAATGCAGAGCAAAACCTGCTGAAAAACCATTGAAAATGTGTGGATTTCTGGTTTCATCCATGGAATGGATGGGAATGGATCAGGCTTTGGTTTAAGATTTTTCAATACCAGTTCCATGCAAAAGCTCTGCTGCCCAAGCTTCCTACCCTAGTCCATCCATTGAGCAACAGTCAAACATGGTGCATCCATCAGCCTGCCAGTGCTCCTTCCCACCACCACCCATATCAGGCTCCTCTCCAACATGGAAAATTCAGGGGTTGTTTGAGTACTGCAGCCAGTAAAAGCGAAAAGCAGACACAGGGCTATTTGTGTCTTGAGGTGCAAAGAGGCAAAACATCCTTTAAGATGTAGGGTGGGCTCTTTGGTTAGTGGGTTACACCAGCATGAATTCCAAATTTTTGTCACTTTCTGAAGGCCCAGATCACTGGCTGGTAGGACGTAAGTGATTTTCAGAGACATCTTTGCACCTCTATGTACCTCACAACACCTTGTACTAGCAACAAAGAGCTTAGAAGGACTGAATGCAGCTGGTTTTACCTTAGAAGACTTAAACCAGCTTATGACAAAATTGAAGGTGTCACACACACCAGCCTGGTGGAACACCTCACTCTTTTACCAGCCATTAATTCAAAGATCGGGAAGACAGAAAAACTCTCCCCCTCCCACACAAATTCACAGGCTCCCAACCATCAGCAACACCCCAGCCACAGAACAGGAACTCCCCAACTCCTTTCCTCATTGTGCTTTCATGAAGGACACAGTCCCACAGTGGGGACACTGCTCCACTCTGCTCCTGCCACCCTGCATCTCCATTCTGGCCCCACATAAAGGGATCCCTGATGCCAAGGGAGCTGCTCTGAGGCCAGTGGGACACACATTATCTATTGGTCATAAGGACTTTAAAAAGAGTCACACTGCTCTCAGACACCTTGCTTTTTCCCACACAGTTTTTCCCATCCACTCACCTACCCAGAACATGATGTGAAGAGAGAAAAACTCACCCCACAACTCCAGCTGCACCCAGGACAGGGGACACAGGAAGTGATTTGATGGAACTGCCCAGCCAAGGTCCATGAGACAGCCCTTTGTTCTGATCATCTATCAAACACAGTGGCACACAGCCCCATTTCAGGTGACAGCCTCTGTGCAATACCCAGGCTCTCACTGCCATTGCCCTACAGAGGTTTCTTCTCCCTGGAACATGGCCCTGCTCCCCCAGCACAGACCAAAGAGAAGGCACTTGGATTTCAGAACTCCCTCCACGCTCAGCAGGAAACCATGGCATTTCCCACCAGTTTTAGTCCAACACAGGTATGAATATTTATGAAACTGGTGCCTTTGCAGCCTTTTCCTCATGGGTACGCCAACGACCAGCCAACAAAGAGGATGTGGCTCCATCTGCCAGTGCTGGTCAGAAGTGAGGCCACTGGGATCAATGCAGCTGTGCCAGGATGACAGGATGAAGCTACATCAAGCCCTTTTCCATATGAATCCTTCTCTCTGCCAGAGGATACTGATTTCCCTCCTATCACTGGANGGGGCACATGGTCAGAAAAGTCCCCTATTTGAAGAGAATTAAAAAGCGATTATTCCTTTAAAAAAGAAATCTGTGATTCTTGGGAAGTATTTCTAGGCCAGAAGCACCTCTGGTGACCAGGGTTAAACAGGGCATAAAGTCATTTTGTTTCTCACTGTTCCTGAAGGCAGTGGCTTGAGCACAAGCTCAAAGAACCCCCAGACAAGGCACACACACCAGTCAGGACCAGTCAGTCCCTGTCCCAACTGGGCAGACTTCCCCAAATCACAGCCCCAGTGCTTCTAAGTCAAATGAGATCACTCTGCAAGTTTCCCTATTCCTGTGCAATTACATTCCCGTGTAATTCAGAGAGGAGAGAGCCAGTTAAGCATGGATACATAGTCCTTTCCAAATGCTTAATATTTCTAGTTTCACTGTAATTATATCCTGCAGATAAAAATGGTGCTCAAGGTCAAACAAATCCTCCAGGAGAATATGCACTGCATGGAAACTGTTTGGGTTTTTTTTAACTGGAAAGGTTGTATAAATACTGCAGATTGAGAACCTATAATTATCCATTAAAATCATTCTGAGACTGCTGAATTAATATTTGTCCATGTTCAACCTCTAGTCTCATATTTTTAAAGTTTACATGTGGCCAAAAATCAGCCCAGGCAAGAGGCAACTGATCAGAAATACATTTTTTCTGTGCCTTTCCTTTGGCATTAGAGGGTGATGCTCTTCAGAGAAGCAGCTCCAGGGATGGGGGCTGGGCTGGGCTACCACTATCCTGCAGCCAGTGCTCCACCAACCCCTCTCCAAAGGCAGGATTCACTGCTCCATGCCCTCTACAGACACATCCCTTTGTTGCCCCAACAGTGCAGGGCTGCAACAACTCAGCTGAGAGAACCTCCCTGCCTGGGAAAGGCTTTCATACCCACCACTTCCACTTCCATTTGGAATCATGTAATCGTTAAGGTTGGAAAAGATCATGTCCTACCACCAACCAACATCACCACCATATTCACCATTAAACTATCTCCTCAAGTGCCATACCCACACAGTTTTTGAACATTTCCAGGGATGGTGACTACACTTCCCTGGGCAGAGCTTTACAACTCTTTCTGTGACTTTTTCCCCCAAATATTTAATCTAAACCTCTACACATTTGCAACGGCTCTGATGGTTGTTGCCCAAGACTAATCCCACTGTTTGGTGCAATCTCCAAATCTGCCTGGGGATGGAGAGGCAGCCCTTGCAGTCATCATGCAGGGATTCATAAAGGGGACAGTGGTGGCTTTTGCTCTGGAAATACTCCTCTGGGAGCAACAAGCAATGTGACAACCAAGCCCTGCAGCTGATACACTCGCTCGGGGGGAGCAGCACAGTCCCAAAGCCCCCAGCTCCGCTCTCCTCCAGCCTTGCCCTGCTCATACACATCCCCTGGAGCAGCCCCAGGCAGGAAGCTGCCCCCCCTGACTCCTTAGAGAAGGAGAAAGAGGATCCAACTCCATCCTTTGCCCTCCCTTTGTCCTCCAGAGGTTGTTGGCCCTTTGGAAAGGAACAGGTGGCACTTGGCACAGGCCCCAGCACTGCTGGGCTCCTCTCAGGGGGATGAAGTTTTCTCCCCCACCAAACACTCCTGTCCAGGGGTGCCCACAGCCAGGAGAGCCAGGTCGGGTTCCCAAATGGGCGAAAGCATGGACAGCATCGCTGCCAGCAGCGCTCTCCCCACATCTTCCCCTCGTTTATCCTAGTGATCCAGGCCATGGAACTGCAGCAACTGAGCCACTGCTTTTGTCCCCAGCACCAGCAAAGCCATCATGGGGTTCAGGACAAAAGCTCCAGCAGTGGGCACTGGCCCAGAATTGGGATTGGAGTGAAGCATTGCAAGACCCAACCTGTCACCCTACTCTCCATCAGCCACCTCCAGAGCTGAGGTGGGTGACATCTGTCTGCTCCCTGCAACTCTGACTGAAAAAAACCCACAAGAACTAGGAGTCACTGGCATTACCACCCCTTGGACACAGTACCACAGGAGCAGGTCTCAGGACACCTTTTTGTGGAGGCTCACAAGAGCCACCAGCCAGCAGGGGCTGCCAGGAGCTACATATATCTTGCTTGGATTTGAACTGCCAATGAACCTTCACCACAAATATTTGGAGGAAGGGGAGGGGGTAAAAGAAACAAAAACATTTTAAAAAATTGTCTCAGCAGTGAGAAAAACTATCAAACAACCAAAGGCAATTGAAAAATTAGGTACTTCCAAAGCTTGGTAACTTTGTAACTGATGTGGAATCTGGCAGCTGAGCGCTGCTGTGCCAACCTCCTTCCCCAGCCAGCTGTGTAAAGCCAAAGGGCAGAGGAAATCCACAAACCCTCATGCTGACCCCTCCTCACCCACTCAGGAACCTCAGCCTCCCCAGATGCTGACAGGGAGAAAACCCATGGCATGGACCTGATCCTTTCTTCACCCCGCACCTGACCTCCATCTCTGAGCATCCCCCTGGAGACAGGTACATCATTAGCATATATTTACATTCATGCTGAGGTAGGGAGATGGGTTTTCCTTTTGAATGCATGGATGTAAAGCCAGAGGAGCTCCGCAGGTGTCAAGGGGGTACATGAGACTTGTGGGCACCACACTCACTGCTCTGAGCTGCCACCTGCCACAGCCTGAGGATGCAGAGCAGGCTCCGTGGGCGAGGATAGAGGGAGGCTGGGGGTGTTATCCCAGTGGATTTGTCACTGTTTTCAATGGACACATTTACTTCCTTCTGATGCACTTGGGGGGAAGGGGCTGTTGAACCTCACCAAGGCTTTTCTGATCTTTGAAATCACTTGGATCACAGTACAGCTCTTTGAGGTGACCCCCTCTCTGCCCTGGCCAGACTCAGCCCCCCCAGCAGAACACCCCTGCCTGGATTTATGTAGGAAAAATCCCATGTTTTCCAGCAGGGATTTATCTCCTTCAAAAGCAAACTACCATCGCTAATAAGCACTGATGCTTACACACCAACACCCTGGCCACAAGAAAAAAACAAACCATCAAACACAAAATCTGTGCAAATACATCTCTGGTCTAAGCCAACCCACCCAGGAAGCCAAAGTTTGGTACCAAAACCCACTGAGGTGCAGCAGAAATGCTTCCCAGCATCCAAAGCACACCCTGGCATGGATGAATAGCTTCTCTGGTTTAAAGGTGTAATTTATACTCAGCTCCTGAGTTGCTAAAACCCTGCAGCCCTTTCAGCACACGCCAAAGCACCCCACTTCACATAGCAGTCCCTCTGTATGGGAAAGGTCTGTTCCTGGAGGATCCAGCTTCCTTAATGGAGCAGGGAGCAGCCAACACTCCAGGGAGGGACACAGCTCCCTGGGAAATCGATGCCAAAGGAAGAGAGGGTGGAGCTTAGTGCTTTTATAGACGTTATTTGGAAAGAGAAGAACCCAAGTGAAATGGCTCTTCCCTAGGGAACTTGGGACCTTTGTTTCTCTCCAGACATGCTCAGGATAGCTGTGTGATTTGCAGGCCTGGGTTCCCAGTATGCCTNAAACGGACAGGGCTGCTGAGCAAGGCCAGGAGGGATAGGGAGAGCTGCAGAAATTGCTACCTGCAGCCACACGTCTCCACGACCATGTCCTCATACTGTTTGTAAACCACATTGTTCCCAGAGTCTATATAGAGGATGCTGATGGGGCTGAGCTTGGAGGGCACGCAGCAGCTCGGGGGGGTGGACTCCGGGTCCATGGAGTTCATCAGGGTCTGGATAATGGCATGGTTGGTGGGCTCCAGGTGGGAGCGCAGGGGGAAGTCGCAGACGCCCTCGCAGTGATAGGCCTCGTAATCCAGGGGGGCGATTATCCAGTCATCCCAGCCCAGCTCCTTGAAGTTCACGTGCAGGGGCTTCCTGCTGCAGCGAGTCTTCGCCTTCTTCCCGTGGCCTCTGCCCCCAGAGCGGGCGGCGATGGTGGTCCTCCTCTTCCTTCGCTTGAGATACGCCTCCTGGCCGGGATCGGGCGGCTCCAGGAAGGGGGGGCTGCCCAGGGCCTTGATCTTATCCCGGATCTCCTTGAAGAGGTTCTCCTTCCTCTGGGTGCGGGAGAAGGCCACGAGCAGGGCTCGCTCATGGGGCTGTGGCCGGGGTTTGCCGAACCCCAGCTGCCGGGGGGGCAGGAGCTGCCCCGACCGATCCGAGACGATCCTCAGCAGGAAGCACAGCAGCTTTCCCGAGAGCGAGCTCTCCCTCTGATCTCGCAAGGCCTCCCAGACGTCAAACACCTCCCACCTGGAGGAGCCCGTGTCCAAAATGTCTGCAGCCCTGGAGTCCAGCAGCCGGGGCTCCTCGCCGTCCCGGCTTGGGCAGGTGGCAAGGAGGAGGTGGTGGAACGTGCCCTCGGGGGACAGGGCCAAGCTCCGGTTCTCAGGGAGGGAGCGCAGGATCCGCAGCTCTGCGCCCGTCACCTCCTCTGCCTCCGGCAGGCTGGAGATGTCAAAGAGGTATCGCTGCTCCGAGGCAGATGGGGAGGTGTCTGGAAGAGATAACACAGNAAAAAAACCCACAAGAACTAGGAGTCACTGGCATTACCACCCCTTGGACACAGTACCACAGGAGCAGGTCTCAGGACACCTTTTTGTGGAGGCTCACAAGAGCCACCAGCCAGCAGGGGCTGCCAGGAGCTACATATATCTTGCTTGGATTTGAACTGCCAATGAACCTTCACCACAAATATTTGGAGGAAGGGGAGGGGGTAAAAGAAACAAAAACATTTTAAAAAATTGTCTCAGCAGTGAGAAAAACTATCAAACAACCAAAGGCAATTGAAAAATTAGGTACTTCCAAAGCTTGGTAACTTTGTAACTGATGTGGAATCTGGCAGCTGAGCGCTGCTGTGCCAACCTCCTTCCCCAGCCAGCTGTGTAAAGCCAAAGGGCAGAGGAAATCCACAAACCCTCATGCTGACCCCTCCTCACCCACTCAGGAACCTCAGCCTCCCCAGATGCTGACAGGGAGAAAACCCATGGCATGGACCTGATCCTTTCTTCACCCCGCACCTGACCTCCATCTCTGAGCATCCCCCTGGAGACAGGTACATCATTAGCATATATTTACATTCATGCTGAGGTAGGGAGATGGGTTTTCCTTTTGAATGCATGGATGTAAAGCCAGAGGAGCTCCGCAGGTGTCAAGGGGGTACATGAGACTTGTGGGCACCACACTCACTGCTCTGAGCTGCCACCTGCCACAGCCTGAGGATGCAGAGCAGGCTCCGTGGGCGAGGATAGAGGGAGGCTGGGGGTGTTATCCCAGTGGATTTGTCACTGTTTTCAATGGACACATTTACTTCCTTCTGATGCACTTGGGGGGAAGGGGCTGTTGAACCTCACCAAGGCTTTTCTGATCTTTGAAATCACTTGGATCACAGTACAGCTCTTTGAGGTGACCCCCTCTCTGCCCTGGCCAGACTCAGCCCCCCCAGCAGAACACCCCTGCCTGGATTTATGTAGGAAAAATCCCATGTTTTCCAGCAGGGATTTATCTCCTTCAAAAGCAAACTACCATCGCTAATAAGCACTGATGCTTACACACCAACACCCTGGCCACAAGAAAAAAACAAACCATCAAACACAAAATCTGTGCAAATACATCTCTGGTCTAAGCCAACCCACCCAGGAAGCCAAAGTTTGGTACCAAAACCCACTGAGGTGCAGCAGAAATGCTTCCCAGCATCCAAAGCACACCCTGGCATGGATGAATAGCTTCTCTGGTTTAAAGGTGTAATTTATACTCAGCTCCTGAGTTGCTAAAACCCTGCAGCCCTTTCAGCACACGCCAAAGCACCCCACTTCACATAGCAGTCCCTCTGTATGGGAAAGGTCTGTTCCTGGAGGATCCAGCTTCCTTAATGGAGCAGGGAGCAGCCAACACTCCAGGGAGGGACACAGCTCCCTGGGAAATCGATGCCAAAGGAAGAGAGGGTGGAGCTTAGTGCTTTTATAGACGTTATTTGGAAAGAGAAGAACCCAAGTGAAATGGCTCTTCCCTAGGGAACTTGGGACCTTTGTTTCTCTCCAGACATGCTCAGGATAGCTGTGTGATTTGCAGGCCTGGGTTCCCAGTATGCCTTGGAAATGCAGTTTTGTGCAGGAAAGCGGGGGGACTCACCAACCAGTACCTCCTGCAGGACACAGACAACAAAGCCAGCACTTCCAACCATGTGGAGTGGAGGCATCTCCAGCTAACACCTCCCAGGGCCCCTCCCATCTTTCTAAGAGCACAAGCTCTGCTTCAGACCAGACTCTTTTAGCCTCTGGTTCTCCTTCTTCCCTGTCTCTGCCACTCACAAACCTGTCCCCACTGCAAACAGGCCTGGACCAAGTGATTACAACCCACGCCAGCCACAGGTTCTCCACTCCCTGCATTCCCTCAGGGATCCCTTATTTTTCCACCAGGAAACCCAGAGCAGCAATTTGAAGGCTGCCAGAAAAACTCCTTTAACTCAAAGAAAAGAGCATTTCTACCTCACCTCCACCCCACTGCCACAGCCAGAGGGTGATGCTGACCCAATCCTCTGCCACAGACACCACTCCACCTTCCCCCCACCCCGGGTCATCATTCCAACCAAGACAATTTTGGCTAGACATTTTCCAAAACCTTTGGGAAAGAAGTTGTCAGCTCCACTTAGGCAAACCAAGTGTATCAGGCAGAGCTCAGAGGCTGAGGAGACATTCCCTATGGCTCTGCCAGGCTGTGTGGCCCCCTTTTCAGGGGGGACCCAGCAAGGCAGAGAGATGGTGTCAGCCTCACAGTCTCAGTGGGGCACCCCCCATCCCTCTTGGGGTCATGGCCAGGGTGGCCCAGGGAATACAGGGGACACCTGCTCTGAGCTTGGCTTTTGGAAAGGCACATACTAAAATGTGTATCTGTGTATATATCTATATAT
>VXAX01006984.1:34371-61075 GCA_013399835.1 Leptocoma aspasia | reverse complement strand
CTTGCACAGCCTGTACATGGAGTTGGCATGGCTTGCATGGCATTTGCACACTCACACAGGGCCTTGCACACATCACCCCCCAGCAGTTAGTGACCCCCGGGAGCCTAACCCAGCTGGGGCAGGAGGCAGAGGAAGGGCTCGCCTTCCTAAGGGCTCACCTAATGAAGGCAGAGGAAGGCTTCATTAACTGGTATTCTTCTGTCAGTCCCTTATTAAATCCAGCCTGATGCTTTTCAGATACTAAAGTCATTTTTAAAAACCATCTGACAAGACATCCCAGCCTTGAGGCCTCACTCCCCCCTGGCCAGGGTGCTGAGACTCCACTCGGGAGCTCCCAGAACCAGAACATGGCAGCAGGGCTCAGTGCTCAGGGCATCTCTTCCCAAAGATGGGAAGGCTGAAGAGCACTGTCCGGTCCTGTCCTGCTCAATCCCACCTCAAAGAGCAGCCCAAGCTCCAAACTGTGCTCCTGATGCTCCTGCTGCAGCATATGGCAGCACTCAATGCTGCCCAAGGAAGGGACCAAAAGGGTCAGCAAAAGGATGGAAGGGTGATGGGGTGGGAAGGACTGTTAAATGGGCAGACAAGTCTATCCATAAACCTCTGGGCTTCTTGCAATGGTTTCTGGAGTATCCTGCCTGGAATCGTTTCACAGTCAGTTTTATGGGAAACAATAAAAGGTACAAAAATGGTGAGTATGGGCCTAGCCTCAAGCCCCCAACTCTGTACATCCTCCTATAGGTTGGGGTGCATGTACCTGCCACACATGTGGAACCCCAAGCTTCAACAAATTCTCTGGGACTGGAACTGTCACTGTATTTTTGATGTGCATGTTTCAAAAATTAAAGTTACATTGATGCAACAGACAGCTGTGCCTCCTATTTGTTCTTCCCCCACAACATTTTTGCCCACAGACCAGTCCTCTTCTCAGCCCCCAGTGTGAGCACCAGGACCAAATGCCTGCCTGTTGCAAGCTGGCAGAGCTGAGCAATGGGTTCCTGTGCATCAGTTTGTACCACACCATCCTTGTCCCTGTGTGCAGATGTCCCTATGACAGAGCCTTGTGCTGCTGGGTGACAAGAGCCAGATCCCCATGCTTAGTCTGTATGGAGACCCAGACACAGGCACAAACCCCCACACAACCCCAGTGACATGGACACACTTCTGTGAGCACCAGGCAGACGTGCCCGCACCAGAAGGCACATGAACACAGACACAGACACACAGACACACACACCCAGACACACACAGACACACACAGACACACAGGTACACCAACCCAAGCAGCAAATCCTGCCTGGCTGAGCTGGAGGATAGATGTGAAATCCCACAGCTCATCCTCCCAACCACACAGCATCTATCAAGATGCATAAGCACTGACTTTCCCATCTGTTCTCCATTGCAGCCTCATTTAAACCCTTTTGGGCTTTCTTGAATTTCCATCAGCCCAGCCCAGCCCAGCTGCAGGACCTTCCCAAGCCTCCTGAGCCCTGCACAGCAGCACAGCAGCTCCTGCCCCCAGTCCTTCCCTGTGCTGGGGATGGGCTCCCTTCTCTCCCACTGCAAAACTTTTGTGCATAATTTCACCCTGGCAAAAAGCCACCTTCTACCAGCCCCCTTCCAAACCCAAATTAGCACGCTGCTGCAGCAGCAGAAATTGGAGAGGAAAGACTGCAGTTTTATTTTACAACTCAATTAGCAAGTTTATACAGAAAAAAACACCCACATAACTGAGTGAGATTTTATGTCCATTCAGCTTCACCAGCAAATAGACTAGTTCCTCCTGAGGGCACTCCCAAATGCTGTGGGCACAGCGATGTGCTCCTGCCCATGGGGCCCCTCAACCAACGTGGTGATCCTGGCTCCAGCCCTGCTCACTTGCTTCATCTCTCTTTGCTCTTACACTTAAAAATCCTCAGGGATTTTGGATCATGGGCTGAAAAACAGTTTTGAGACACCCTGACACCCTGCTCACCGAGTATGAAATCAGAAGTATGCCAATACCTAAGATGAAGGGCCACATTTGCCTCTAATTTTTCCCTAAGAACCAGTCCCAAGTAACATGAAGCCAATGGCTGTATGCCCAGGAGGGATTCTGACTCCTGAAACAGCTTGCACCATGTCCCACCACAGTCTCTCCCTTCCTTGACCAACAGACCCTTCTGGTCAGGTTTCTGGAAAGAAGGGGACAGTCTTCTCACTAAGCCAGTTTTCTTACTGGGAACATTTTTTGGATGATGATTGCTTCAGGGTCAGGAGGGAATCGTTCCTGCCTGGCTGACACTTGGGCTTGTCCCCTCTGTTGCAGTCCCCCTTCCTGAGCTCCCTATTTTTGTGCCCAGCTTGCCCTTCTGCATTGTCCATGGCAGTTGGGGACCTTTGTGTGTGGAGCACTGAATAATTTCCAGGCACAGGGGTTGAATCCTGGTCATGGTGAATCACCCTACCATGGCTACTTCCTCTTGTACAGCTGTCCCAGGGCAAGGTCCCAGCCTGGCAGAAGGGCTGCCCTACTGATGCCCTTCAGCACAGGAATGAATTTGATTTAACTAGAACCCCATCAGGCATGGAAGACCATTTCTCAAAGTAGGAAACTGAGGCAGAAGGGAAATCCTCAAGGAATAACCATGTACCTCATGTCTCAGCTATATTCCCAGAGCTCTACACCTCCACCTCACCTTCCCTGTCATCAGCCCTTTCTGATGGAATAAAAATAAGCTGCAGTGACAAACCCCCTCCATGCTTCAAAACTGGAGGTGTTTGCGGCTGTTTCTGTTAGCTGAGCCAGTGGGGCTCCACCAGCTTTTCAAGCCTTGAGCAGGTTCAGTGATCAGAGCATTGATGCCAGTGTCTATTTGGAAGAGTGTTTTCATGTAGTGACCACACAAGAAGCCTCTTGGGGCTTCACTTAACAAATGTCTTCTAGCGAGATGGCTACAAGTGACGGCAGGGCCAGCTCAGGAAGTAGCTAAGCAACAGCATCGTTTTCTTTCCAAATCTTCCAGCAACTCCTTCCAAAACTTACTTAAACTGAAGCCAAGCTGAATTCTTTCTGATTGTCTGCACAGGGATAGCCAGGGAAGATAAGACAAATCAAGGTACAAACTCCATGCATGAAACATCAAATGGATTCAAGGACCTTGTAGGCTGCTTTGCTTCAGGCCCAGAGACCTGACGTCAGCTCAGTCTGGCTGCCTAAAGGTGTGCTTGTCTCACATCACTTTCTACTTGAGCACTGTGCTCCAGCTAGGGGACAGAAAATGCTTTGTGGACAGTTCAATCTTTCTGGAAACAAAAAAGCTTCTTGAAAAAGGCTTTCTAATATCCCCTCAAGGAAAATTATCTTATTCAGCATCTGGTAGAGAGGGTCTGGCATAAGCCACCTGAAAATAGTGAGTCAAAACACAATTGAGCACTCAGTCAATTAAAAAAAATTAAAAGCTGACTCTGCTTTTTTAAAAATGCAGAGTCAGCAAGTAATTTGTCAATGCACCAAGCAGATGCTGGATCACGGTGATGACTCACCCCAAATGTCCTCACCATGGTAGTCTAGGCCAGCATCTATTTGGATGGGGTGGGATTCACTTCCCTTCATTCTGGGTTGCTTTTCAGTCTAACTAACCACCTTGTTCCCATTACTAGCTCCTGGAGGGAGAGCAGTACTTCCAGAAAGCAGTTCCTACAGCATTAACACAGAGCCCAGCTGAGACAGCTGTCACAGAGGTCAAGAAAGCCATCAGCTGTCTCCTCCCCACCCCTGGATGAACATGTGAGATGTTACGAGGAGAAGCATTGTCCTACAGCTCTCCTCAAGCTCTGCTCCATGATTCCTTATTCTTATGTATTAAATCCTTTGATCTCCACTCAGTTTTTTTTTCTCTCATCAGTTTCCCACGTCATATCCTCCCCAACTTCTTGTCCTCCAGCTCCCAGTCTCTTTGTGAAGGCTCCTCAGATTTGGGGGCATCAGGGAGGAGAAGGGGAGGCCTGGCGGGGAAGGTATTTGCCAGCAGATACCCAAGGGAACACCAGAAAAGGAACAGAGTATCTCACCCTGATCTTTCCAGTTCCCAACTACTCCTAGGAGATTCCTTCTCTGCCCTCTCCCCATCCCTTCCCAGCCAGTGCTGCTCATGACTGTTGTGTCAGGCTCGCTTCTCTGCCACTTGAGACAGAATTTCTCCATACAAAAACCACGTTCTTTGCTTTCCATCGGAATGCAAAGTCTTACCAGCAACTCCAGTTATTAGTAATAACTCCAATAATAACTTCAGTTATCTCACTCATAACTTTCTACATGCAGCTGTTCACCACTATGAACATGGAAGGAAAGTGTTTGGGGTTTTTTTTCCCCCCTTTAAGTTATCTTCCCATCCTTTGGTATTGTTGTTACTTTTTCTCTCTCATTCACTTCAGCACTCTAATATCATGCTTTTATTTTCTGCCACAGACCTGACAAATGGAACTAAATTCTGGCAAATTTGGTTTCCTGGACAGTTACTCTGGGGACACCAACAAGCCCCGGGGGTTAGCTGAGGTGTGTAGATGGCCAGAGAAGACCTGCCATCCCTCAGCTCCAGCCCAGCACTCCTCCCTTCACTCCTCTGTGCCTGCTGCTGGGCTGGGCTGTGAGGAGGAGAAGGAATGGAGGAAGGTGGGTGTGTGGGTGAGGGAAAAGATGTGGTGCAAAGTCCTGTTTGAGTGCAGCTTTGCATGGTCTGCATCACTTCCATCAAAGATTGTCCCTGACCTCCCTGCCAGGGCAGATGTCCTTCCATGACAGACGTGGGGGGTTTGGGCCCACAGGAGAGATGACTCTCACCTGAAAGGCCCCACAGACACCAGCACACACCATGGGGCAAACTGAGCAGTTCACAAACTAATTCTTACCACTGGTACCTTCTTGTCTCCTACCCAGTTCTGCATTTTAACAATTTCTGCTTTCTTTTTCCATCTTGCCTTTTCCATTTTGTTTTGTAAACAAAAATTCATGCTGTGGGCCTCTTTCTCCTTCAGCTGCTGAGCAGCATGAGAAGCTTGGAAAAGAACCCATCCCACAGACAGAGTCACCCCGTCCCAGCTCAGCAGAGGGGCCGGGTGGCTGCGGTGGGACCGAGCATCATCTGGAAGCGTGCGAGCCCTGGGAAAGGCTCTCCCAGGGCAGGAGCACCATCTCCTGGAGAAGGGATTTATAGCACTGCGGCTCCGTGTAAGGTGTTTTCCGAGGCACAGATGGAATGTGGAAGGCACTAGCAGTTTGGAAGGCACCCACTCTGGTTTCTCTCCATGTAGGCTGTGAAATACATGTAAAGCAACCCAGTACAAGTGTGTCCTGTGTAAAAAGGAGGGAGATGGGAAGCTGGCTGCAAATGGGAACACATTTTGTGGGCACATCCTTTTTTCTCTGTGCTGTGCATTAGACAGCCTTGAGTATGAGTTGTTACTATGGGTGTATCAGGTGAAGTTCCATTTTATTTCACATTTGAGACTCTGCCTCAAAAAGTCATCGAGTTAATACAAAGAGCAAATCACATCTTGCTTAAGGAAGGATCCTTTGCAAAGTTTTGAGGTGTAAATTAGAACAAGCTTTCTGCCTATGTATCTTTCCATAGGTAAATGCAATAAAAGGAGATATATGCAATGTATTACATCCTGGAGCCCCTGCAGATTTACTTGGATCTCCCACTAAAGTTAAAGGCATGCCTCTGGACAGGGACAGCTGCATGGACAGAGCCACTGACACACATCAGTGTGGCATGTCAAGTGCCCTATTAGGGATGACCTTGATTTCCTAACACATCATAGTGGTGTGTGTTCACAACTGCCTACCTAGCTCTTTGCAGACAAGCTGGTGTGGGCTGTACTGACATCAGTATTTGGGGAGCATCTGTTGCTGCCTCAAGAAGAAAGGCACAGACCTGTTATTTATAGTAGACACAAAGATGATCCCAGGGGTGGAGCACCTCTCCTATGGAGATGGGCTGAGAGAGCTGGGGCTGTTCAGGCTGGACAAGAGAAGACTCCAGGAAGGCCTCACTGCAGCCTTACAGTACTTAAAGGGGGCTTATAGAAAAGAAACAGCACTTTTTTATACCAGTAGACAGCAATAGGACAAGGGGGAATAGTTTTAAACTAAAAGAGGAGAGATTTAGATTGGATGATAGGAAGAAATTCTTTATTGTGAGGGTGGTGAGGCACAGCCACAAGTCGCCCAGAGAAGCTGTGGATGTCCTATCCCTGGAAGTGTACAAGGACAGGTTGGATGGGGCCCTGAGCAACCTGATATAGTGGAAAGTGTCCCTGCCCATGATGGGAGGGGGCAGAACAAGATGATATTCAAGGTCCCTTCCAACACAGGCCTTTTTATGATTTTATGATTTTATTATTTATATTTAATGCAGGCAACATGCTTGCTTTGCCTTGCCCACTTGTATGTCCTTACCCACCAGAACACTTATGTGCAGTTTCAGGCACCTGAGACAGTATCAGGTTCTTTAATGTGAATATCTCATGCTACCTGAGACATCCACACCTCCAGTTGCTTCCTCGGAAAAGAGGGGGACATTCTAACCTTCTGCCTCACGGACCAGCACAATGTCTATAGACCTTTTCCAACCTAAATGATTCTGTGACTCTACAGGGGTGTCCTGAGTATCCTGCAGAGAAACCCCAGGTACCTATTTTAGCACCTGAGCATGTGACCTTATGAGAAGATCATCAGAATTTAGTAGGGAAAAAAATAAAATGGGACTTTCTGATACTGAAGAAATCCTTGAAGAGCACAGCACTGTGTGTGGGTCACTTCAGCAGTGTACAGGGAGCTCTGCCTATTTCTGTGGTTCACACATTGATCTCACTAGGTTAGTAAGTCAAAATATGCCATTTTGGGCTCCTTCATCTGTGTCCAGAAGAAAAGTGCAGCTCAAAATGACTTAATATGTCTGGGTCCCACATGAAATGAAATGAAATGGTTGTTGGGAGGGCAGCTGCTGATTTGCTAACCAGCACTTCACACTTGCAACAAGGAGATGTTAAATTCTGCCTCTGTCCTTTCTGTAGGGCCTCACCCTGCATGCAGATTCACTCTTGGCTGACAGTTTTTATAAGAGTCAAAGGCACAGGGACAGTTAAAGATTGTCCTGGGCCTTGGTGAATTAGTGGCATGGAAACTGCAAGTGAAGCCAGATCTGAATCTTTGTAGCTTTTTCCTCTGAATCTTCTCCGTAGTTTTTTCCTCTGTACAGTTATGGCTTGTGATACAATATTTATAAGACATGTTGTGAATATAGGACTCATGAGCTCTTCAGGTAGACATAACTGTGCAAGTAGAGGTAGCCACTTGGGCTACCTCAATACACATACATTAAATGTTTGTAGGAGCACTCACTGGTACCAAGTGCATCAGCCTATGTCCACATGGATAAACTTCTTTCATCTCCAAGACTGATGGTCATGTACAAACTGTCAACTGACAAAGGTCTCCAGCCCATGTTAACAGCTGAACTGCCCCAGAAACTCTTCATCAGGGTCTGAGTCCAAAAATACACCAGAGATCCTCTTAACTCTGTGACAATGCTGACCTGGCTCCCTGGCACTATTTAATTTATTTAAGTAAATGAAATGCTGGAGACCCTGGAGATCAGGGCGGGGTACCTGACAGGCTTGTGTGTAGAAAACCTAGGTCATTGTCAGGATTGTCTGTGGCCTTGCCTTCATTCCTTCAAAAGCTTATTCCAGCGTGGCTGGGCTGAACCTTAGCCAGCCAGGAAACAGTGGCTTTTCTTGTTGGAAGAAAGGTCTGGGCCTTTGTTATTTGGTGGGGAGCTGAGAAGCTGGCAGCAAGAGCAGTGAAGAACAGTGCCTTGGAAAGGGAATTCAGCCAGTGCTGGCTGGGACCCTTCCCACACTCTTTCCCATCTTAGTTTTTCCCTCTCTTTTGCAACAGGTCCCTGACTGCCCTTGCGGGCAGCTTGGGAAAAGGAATAAGGAAATACTAACATTGTATTTGCAATCTTGCACAGGATTGGAATGGATGTTCCTGGTGGAGCGTCAGGAAGGAAGAGCACCTTCCATGCAAACAGCTTTACTTCAATTACTGCACTTCCCTTTTTACTTCCCAATTCAGCAGTGCCCAGACCACTTCCCCTGACTGTGCAATGCTCAGGTAGCAATTACCATTCTGGTTTTGTAATTGTAACTTTGAATGCCCGAGTGACTGATTCCAGCTTAGGCTCCAGTCATATGAACCAGGAATAAAAACAGCTGGTTGTAGGACTAGCTTGAACAATGTGGTCTCCCAAAGAGACTTCATTTCCATTCTCCTCAGGCTAATCGTTTCTCTCACCAGGTGGTGGTTGCTTCTTACACTACAGAAAGCTGAAAACTTGACTCATGAGAAAAATATCCAAAATGTTTGCTACACCACTGTACCATAAATGGCTACATCTCTCTCTGAGGATGTTTTTTCCCTCTGTTTTTCTGAAGCAAAATCACCCACTTCTCTAAAATCTCCAACACCTATACTGCCAGTTTAGTATTCACTGTTTTGGAGGAGTGTGATAAAGAAGTATTTAGGGTAGATTCATTTCACTTGATCTACAACATGAGATTTGTTAGACACACATCAGCTGTGCCACTCTTTGGAACAGAATTTTTTCTTTTGGCCATTGACTACAAAGTCAGTCTACCAGATCAGTACAGAGCAAGATGCTGAGCAGGTCAAAATCTAATTTAAAGCAAGAATAATCTCACTGTGTGACACTGGATAGGCAAGCAGTTACTGCTTCAAAATACCTTCACAATTGCAGCCACAAATATCCTAATTAAAAAACATGAATTTAAATACCCATGTCCATGACCTGAGAGAAACCCAGAATCTGTTAGCCACTTTCTAGGTAAGCATCAGAGCATCTGACTCAAAATGTTTGTTGTAAGACATCTGTGAGTTAAACTCAGCTCCTGAAAGAAACAGCAATGACCTGAAGATGTTCACCTTCCTACCACAGCTGTGTATGAATGACTGGTCGGTGAGATGGGATGTACTGACTATGCTATGAGACAAAGGCACCTTGCAGATCTCCTTGGACAACTGGGTCACTCTATCCTCGCTTGCTGTCACCTAGGAAAGGTTGGGCTATTGAAATGGTCTCATGGCATCTGCCAAATTGGTTACCTTGGATCGGAAAAAATGCAGCAGAACCAATGTGACTCAGTTTACCAAAAAGCCTGCATTGTCCTTGCCTTTTATTTCCATCACACACTGGAGGTATATGAGAAGCAACTGGTGAGCCAATTCAAACAGGTATCTGCTGAGTTTATGCCTCAGTTTTTCCCTTAGAGGGACACAAATCCTGGCCTCTCACCTATTGAGCTGCCAGGTTTTTACAATGGTTGGAGGAGCTGAAAGCTGTCCAGCCATTTCCTCCTCTGTTGTGCTTGGTTAAAATGGGTCATTGAGTTACTGCAGTGTTTTTCAGAAGGGAGCAGCCACAGAGACTGGCAGATACATGGAGCAACAGACAGAGCTATTACACACACCTTTTTAGGAAGAGGTGCTGAAGAATAAAATAGTAATACCCCTTCACCTCCCAGCCCTTTTTCTTTTTCTTGCTAATTCCGTAAGTTGCAATTTTTCGTTTTGGGAGAATTGCAGTCAGGTCCAGAATTACTCATAAAATGGAGGAATTGTTCCAACAATGACCCTGAAAGGTTTCCTAATTTTAAAAGGAAATCCAGGAACAAAACCTGGCCAGCCCTAGCCAGGACAGTTCACACTGTGCTCTGGTGGGTAGTTCAGCAGAGAAGCCTGGGTCTCCATCACTCTCAGCCTCTACACTTACAGTCAGGAATCTGCATAAAGGGAGTCACTTTCACACAGGTAATGAGCAGCCAGGAGCCAGCACCAAAACCAAGCAGGCCTTGAGCTCTTGCTCATCTCCAACTAAATAACTTAGCACAAACATAAACATCTCCAGAGCTTATTTGGTAGGAGTGAGGGAAGCGATGGTAAAATCCTTGGGCACCAGCTTCAGTCAGGTGAAGACAAACTTTAAAAACTTGGCAACATATTTAGGTGGAAACTTTTGCGGTTATTGACTTTTCCTTCACTTTTCCTGGACTGGGGAAATACTTTCCATTGCTTCTATGTAAAGACTCAGCTGCTCAGCTTTTCTTTGGGGAAAAAAACCAAAAATCACTGTATCTATCTACTGTAGATGTGATTTTTGAATAATACAGATAATTTTCTGCATTTTAGGGTTTGGTTTTATTAAACTGAGGTAAACCAGGAAATCTCATCTTTTCTTCCTCACTGGCTACCATGAAACTTATCTGTGATTTACCTAGGACCCCCAAACTTAAGAGAGGTGGAATTTTAATTCCAGGGCTGCAGCAGGTCAAGAGGCAGGCTTATCTTTCAGCAGGGATTACCTATGGTTTCTACTAGATTATTCCTGACATATGGTTCATCATATTACAGGTTAAATGTTTAAAGCGGGGAGAAAAGCATGAGGCATAATGAATAACAGCTCTGTGACTCTGCTCCCTTCTCTCCAGAATAAATCTATACCGAGTTTAGGAGGTGTGTAGATTAAAAGACTGCCATGACAGGCTATCAACAACCTTACCACATCATATAAAAAAGAGTGAACTTTAAATCTACCATTTTGGCTACCTTTGAAACTCACTGAGAAGCCCAGTCCTAATATAAAATCTCCTAGTGGTTCACATCTGGGTTTTGTAATTGTCATCTGAAAACAAATAGTGTTAGGAGTGATAAGTGAGTGATCATCTCACTGGACTCTTAGCACAGCCCTTTTTCAGTAATTAAATTATATTGCATTTCTCCCAAATCGAGGCTGAAAAAAAGTTCCATGTTCAGCTTTTAAACTGTGTTTCCATAGCTGATTTATTTTGGTTTTAAATATGTTCCTCTACCCTTGCTTTTTTTCCCCACATTTTATTTACTATACCCTAAACAGGGCTCTGATTTCCCCTCATCCTGCCATGATTACAGCTAGAGTCCTCTGCCAGGGATTCAAAACTTGGTGGACAATTTCCTCTGGGCTTATAAACTCACTGTTGTTCTCCTGCTGCTTTGGTGGGGATGAAAAGCAAATCCATGAGCTGCCAAGAATCACACCCAGGCAGGGATGCAGTGCTGTGAGAGCTGGTCCCTGCTCAGTGTACAGGAGACAGACATGACCCTGGGATGAGTTCATGGGGTCACACCTTGACCCTGATGGGGACCCTTCATCTCCCCATGCCCCTGTGAAGAACAGAGAGGGATTGAACTGCAGGGCTGCAGTCCATTTGCATCGAACAGAATGAACAGACCCCAGCCACAAATCACTCAATATTTTAACAGGCTCTGAGAGGTTTTTCTTCCTTGCTTTAACCCCTTGTGAGAACTCAGTGCCTGCTGGAGATGGCTGGTGAGCAGTCCTCAAGCACAGGTGGTGATTCTTCCCCTTTTTCATACCACTCGGTCCCCTGCATCCATGCTGAGGCAGGTGGCTGAGAAAATCCCTCTGGGCTATGTGTCGGTGAAAGTTAACTATTGGGAGTAAATTTTGTATCAAAAGTAAATACAAACATCAGTCCTAACTGCAAACACATCACTGGCTGACTTCAGCTCTGTAGAAAATCCCAGTGTAACGGGTCCCAGAGTCAGGTTTTGAGCACGAGCTGAGGGTTAGACTGGAGTTGGTGGGACTGTGTGTGCGAGTGGATGGTGCCAAACGGGAGCTGGGCAGTGGGCTCCCAAAGGGTGAGTGTCATGGTTTAGCAGATACTATGAAGAAAATTAACTCTGCTGCACGGAAAACCAGCACTATGAGACACAGCCGGGGATTGCAGTCAGCACCAGTGCCCATCCCGCGTCCATAGGTGGTATTTGAGTGCTCTCTAGTGGACAGAAGACGGATCCAGAGGCGAACAAAACCGATGTGCTGTCCCTGAGCACAAGTCACTCTCAGCTGACATTACAGACCCAATCTGAGGCATTGGGTCTGTAATGCCCACACACCAGGGGGGAACCTTATCACTCTCTACTGTGCGGAGTGTCTGGGAGCAGGATTTGGCAGGGAGGCTCAAAGCTGGGTCTCCCTGATCTGTGATGCTTCAGGGCAGAGGTTTGATGAGAGAGCAGTGCAGGGTGGCAGGGGATGCCCACCTCACCTGGTAAGAGCTGACTCACAAGCACAAGAACCACCTCAACCCCTTTACACTATTTTTCAGTGCTTTTCCTTGAGTTGAAGAAAACACCTGCAGTTCCTGCTCCTCTGTGTAGTCAGTGGTTAGAAGAGCAGAGGTACTGGGAAGGAGAGTGGAAACATTGGTCATGAAAGGGAAGAAAGAAATGGGAAAAATTATATGAACTCATATCCCAGCTTCTGCTGAGCCTCCAGGAGCCCTCCGCTCTGTGAGCCCTGTCAGTGCTGGACATAGTAGCTCTGAGGCAAAATATTCTTGTTTCATAGCACAAAGTGATTAGCCACTGAGTAAAGTGGAAACCTAGACTATGTCAGTGTAAAAACAAGGTTATTAAGGAAGTCAGCTCAGGACACAAGCCATAAAATAGTTATGTAGTACGTACTCCCAGATCAGCAGAACCATACTCCTGAACCCAAATGTTCAAAAGGTGTCCCAAAACCATGACATTTATAAGGATATTGTATTGCAGTTGGGATTTACTTATAGTAGGTATCTGAGTTTTGAGTTCTAAGAATAACTCAGTTTCCTTTTACTCCTGTGAAATGACAGCTAGAAGATTTTTTATGATGGTGGCAGTAAAACCAGAAACAGCCACTTGACTCATGGAACAGCTACACCTGTAGTTAAAGAGGTTATATGCATCTCTCCATAAACTCTTTGTTTAAAACCTGGCTTCCCCATTACCTCTGTGTTGGGAGGGCTATTATCTTAGCCTTTCTGGACGATACCATTTTTCAGCATGAGTTCCTCTTACATAGACACTTCCCAATGCTCAGACACCTTGAACACAATAAAAAAAACCTCCTTCAACCTCCTATTGAGCTTAATTACTTATCTCCCACTCATTCTTTTCCTTCACTTTCTAGAAGCTTTTGACTGAAATCAGACTTACCTTTTCTTCGAGCAAATTCTCCCACTTGGAGCAGTCATCTTTGGCCTTGCCTCATTTATGCAGAAACCACAAAGGGTCTAGTACAGTACCACACATACCTGCAGTAAAAGAACATGCATTTGTATTTAGGCAGTTATTCTATGCAAATTAATTAATAGTTTTTACAGAGGCTATGCATAAATTAGGCTAGTAAATATGGACTGCATGAATATGCTGATTCCATTTTTGAGGGTATGGAAAGAAAGGGGAAAAGGGGAAAAAACAGAAAAAGAATGGACAAAAATAAGTCAAGTAACATACCATACTAGTCAGTACTGCAGAGCGAAGAGGCAGGGAAAAAGCCATAAATCCCAAAGAAAATAGTCCTGAAACTTCAAAGAGTTTCTTTGTCTTTCCTTTGCTCATAGAGAATTTAACTGAAGCAAAGGGGAGCATGAAAGAGAGAGAAACAGCTGAGGGTAACTCAAGTAGTAGGTAGGAAAAAGTAAGTTTATAAGGGATGACTATTACTGGTATTGGTTCTCAGATTGTTTGGACATTTTCCCATAGGCTCTCTCCTGCGGGTTTCCAGTGGATATTTGAGTCAAAATATTGGTTCGGTGGAAGAAATTTTCTGTGTAGCACCCAAAGCAACATGGGAATCAAACTCCAAGTATTCTAGGAGATTGCTTCTCAAAGAGGCAAGTTGATGCTTAGCTCCTGCAGACAGCTCTATTGGCATATTAGTTTTCTCCTGACAGGTTTGATTTCTGTCCACCTTTTATGCAGAGGTTCACTCTTCACAGTCACCATCTGAACAAAGATCCTGCCCTAACCTCATGGGAAAATCAGCTGCTTATTTCTACAACTTCAGAGGTTAGCACCACTAAGGCACTTGTTTTATTCATATGTTATGATGATACAGGCTGTGGAGTTATAAAAATGCCATATATGATAAGACTTGTTAGGAAATCAGATAAACAGGCAGTGCTAGGACTTCTTCATGAGTACACAGACATAGCATACAAAGCCTCTCCAGGACAAAGAGTGGCAGCTTACTGGGGCCAAGCAGACACTTCTGTCTGGGGAGAAAATCCCCAGCTTTTGAAGCACCTTCACAGGCACTTGGCAACATCTGGAAGGACACTGCTCAGCAAGCATGACAAGCTTCAGTGGGACCTCATGGGCTCAGGTCCTGCTCTATTTTTGCTGTCTCAGACAGCAAATTGCCAGCTGCTTATTCCTTGTTACTATCTGAATAAGTTGCATTATCCAGGAAGTCAAATGGGAATAAAAATGCCATTAGAGAAGCAATTTGTTTAGCCATCAAACTATTCATTATATGCTTTCAGGAACTCCATCCCAGGGCTTTTTAACCCTTCAGAGGCCACGTGAGAACAATTCATGTTCCAAAAACACTTTCTGGTGGCTTGCAGCACTTCTGGAAAGTGCAACTCCTGTGCCAGAAAGACTGCAGCTGGGTGGTGGTGTTTACACTCTGCTTAACAAAAGGTTTGTAATGGCAGGGAGAGAAAACAATGGGGATTTAGGAAGGAACCCCACCTATGAAGTCTCCCCTTTTTTGTTTTGACTCGTGGGTTTCACGTTCCAGATTTCTTGTTTCACCACAAGCATCAAAAGATTGTTCTGTGTCTGCCGCTTTGGACCTCTCTTGATTTTGACATTTCCATCACTCCCACACTCCTCCAGCTGTTCCTTTCTGGGGTGAAAAGTCTTAATCTACTCACTAGGTCCTCTTTCAAGGGCTGCTCCTCTCTGGGGACACTGCTGCATACCCACTTGAGGTGCTGAGCCTGTTTGGACGCTGGCTGCATTGATGCAGTGTCAGCATCTGGTTTTTATCACTTTTATAATAATCCCTGGCATCACCTATGGTTTCTGTCTATCCAGAGGACAACAGAGCTGGTGAGAAGGGTCTGGGAGCACAAATGTGATGAGGAGCAGCTGAGGGAGCTGGTGGTGTTTAACCTGGAGTAAAGGAGGCTCAAGGGGGAACCTTATCACTCTCTACAACCACATGAAAGGAGGGTGCAGCCAGGTGGGGGTCGGTCTCTTCTCCCAAGTAACAAGTGACAGATGAAGACATAGCCTCGAATTGCACCCGAGGTGGTTTAAATTGGATATTAGGAAAAAATTCTTCACTGAAAGGGTGGTCAGACATTGCGACAGGCTGCTCAGGGAAGTTGTGGAATTGCTGTCTCTGGAAGTGTTCAAATAAACATGTGGATGTAGCACCTAAGGTTATGGTTTAGTGGTGAACATGGTGGATGGGTAAACGATTGGATCCCATGATCTTAGAGGTCTTTTCCAACCATAACGACTTTGTAATTCCGTGATGCCACGAAGCTGTGCCGGGTGCGAAGCTTTTTGCCCAAGTCCTTCTCTGCAGAAGCCCTGCACACCAGCGCAGAGAGCCGTGGGATAACCAAGCGCCCAGGTACGCCCAGCAGCCTGCAGGCAAGCCAGGGCTGCCCAGCCCGGCCGCGGGTGCCTGAGGGGCAGCAGAAGGACCAGCTGCTTCCCTCTTCTTTCCCAAAATAAACTGCGGACCACACAGCCGCTCCGAGGTGTGTGGCCAGGGCTGCAGCCGGCTGGCGCTGCCTCGGGATGGGGTTGGGTAAGCAGCGCCGTGCCCGTTGTTTCAGCAGGGAGATGCGTGAGAGCTGTTTCCCGTGAGGAGGAAGAGAAGCGCCCAGGGATGCACCGCGGCTCGGGGGAAGTTTCTATCCCGGGAGGAAGAAGAAGCGCGGGGATGAGTTAATGGGGTTCACGCGGCGGCACTCCTGCCCGTCGGGGTAGTCGTGGCCGAGTGGTTAAGGCGATGGACTAGAAATCCATTGGGGTCTCCCCGCGCAGGTTCGAATCCTGCCGACTACGAGCCGCTTTCCTCTTTTCCTCCCCGTGCCGGACGTTTTCTTCCCCCGCCTTGTTTTGCACCGGATCCTGACATCCGGCAGGGCGGCCGGTCCAGCCCCGGGAAGGGAGGCGGGACCTCCTCCCGCGGCCATGGAGCAGCGCGGCCCGGCGGCCGCCGTGCTGGCCACCAGCAGGTACCGGGGACGGGGCGGGCGAGCGGCCCCGCGCCCACATCAGCCTCGGCCTCGGCGGGGCAGTCCGGACGAGGGAGCGGGGAAAGGAGAGAAGGGAAGGGAAAGGAAGGAGCGCGGGGAGGCGGAGGCTGAGGGAAAGCCGGCTGGTGCCGCGTAGGTTTGCCCCGGGGCAATTCAGATATTCTCCGGTTTTCCTGCATTTCCCAGCCGGGGGAGATCCCTGGCCCGTCCTGTGTGCCCTTTCCTCTTGCGATAACTCCGGGTCGTTTGCCGTCCACTCTGGCGCAGCTTGTGCTGTCCCCCTCCAGGAACATGTTTTCCTTGTCGGTGTTTAGAGGTGGATGGGCAGGAATTAGGATTTATCCTGGGGTTCGCAGCGGCCTCTTCACGGCGCGGTGTCACCGGTGCTTTGGTGCCCATTCCCGCTGCTGTGCCCTGTATCCCGGTGCTCCTCCTCGTGCCCACTCTGGCTGGAAGTCCAAGGATGGGCAAAAAGTTTATTCTCCTTTCCCAGCTTCTCGAAGCTATCCCCCGCGTGGTGCAGGGGCGCTGTTTTCCATTGCATTAAAATTTTAAACCCTGTTTTTTCCTAGGTGTGGTAAAAGAATCCTCAAGAAGAAAATGCTTGTGGCAATCTTTTATAGGGAAATTGAGAGATCTCTTTCTCACTCTCTTTTTTTTTTTTTTTAATCCCCACGAGATATTTGAGACCACATGAAAGCAGTTTCCTATCAGATGAGACATGAGAAACAGAAGTGTTGATTCAGCAAGGTCCTTATCTCCATAAATAATTACTATTTCAGTCACTTTAACTTCAAAGCCATTATTGTCCTTAAATATTTGGCTGTGTCAGGGCCGGACTTTCCTTGAAGTAGTGGCCTTGAACCTTCAAATGTATCTGATGTGACTAAAAAATGTTTTGTAGGACTGACTTTATGTTAAGTTTAGCCTTGGAAATGGAAATCCAAACACCTGGATTAATTTTATGGTTGTTGGATTGAAAAAGACCCACTTGCAAATTGTCTCACTGAAACTGGAATTGAACGTGATGAAATTGGGTATATATGTATGTGTGGGATTAAGACTTTAGCAAGTGAACATATTTTCTAGCTTCTGAGGTGAAATAGCTGTATAGTTGTGACCTTTTCCACTCTTTTTTCCACATACTTGTTCTGGGAATAGGATTCCTAGTTGCTATGGTAATATAAATCATGGAATCATAGAATATGCTGAGTTGGATCGTTGAGTCCAACTCCTGGCCTGGCTCAGGACATCCCAAGGATCACACCATATGCTTGAGAGCATTGTCCAAACACTTCTTGAACTCTGTCAGGTTTGGTGCTGTGATCACTTCTCTGGGGAGCCTATAACATCTGTATACCTGTAGTTAAACTATACAGAGAAATAAGTTATTTGGTAGGTACTTCGTCTTCACTTAAAAAATAAAACTAGTTGTACAGTTTTTTTCTCCTTCTGTTATGATCAGGGATGTCACAGTTTGGTCCCCTCTGGAGAGGGGTTTTTGGAGGGGGGTGCTGCTGGCAGGGCTGACTTTATCAAGGCAGGAAGCACAGACTCTGCTCTCCTGGCCACACAGATGCTGGAATAAATGTTTCTCTCGTCACAGCACTTGCATCTCTTATCTTACTTTCTGGAGGTGGCTATTAGCCACCCCCCATGTTGGCCTTTCAGCACAGAAAGCAGATTAATTAAAATACAATTTATTATTATATGCAAATCAAAAAAACGAGTGAAAACCCAGCTCTTCTGTGAACTGTGGAAGCTGCTCAGTTCAGCTGACCTTTATATCTGCACTTCCTCTGTCCTGGGCCAATCCTGCATGATCTGATTGTGCAATGATCTGATTCACAGCAGTGTTGCTGGTATGAATGCTCTCCTTGTATTTGGGTGAAGTGATTCCAGTTAGGAGGGTTAACCATGCACCCAGGTCCCCAGTGAACTGTCTGTTTTGTAGACAGAAGTGTAAACTGGAGATAAGCTAGATTCAAATGAAGAGTAGAAGCAATAAACCTGTGTGTCCAAGTTAAACAACCAGTTTTCTCATTTTGCTGCTTTTTTTTAAAGCTACAAGTGTAAAAATAATTGTGTTTTATGTGAAAAATGCAGTGAAACTATATTTTGTCTTGGGATTTGCAGGTGCTGATTCTGTTTGAATAACAACAGTATTTAATTAATTAAAACACTAAGGCTGCTTATTTTGAAGGCATTACAAGAACTAGGGAGCACTTTGGATGGTACGCTCTGTCTGTCAGCCTCCCTGCTGATTTCAGTTTGTTTAGAATCAGTTTTATATTTAAAAAGAAATCCTGTTGCTATGGAAGATAATAGGGGTGGGTTTCCTGTAGGAGATGATAATGAAAGTGATCATAAGACCTAAAGCAAACAAACAAAAATGTAGTTATTCCCCTCCCTCTAATCATTTTCCATGGCATTCTAGCACAGACTTCAAACAACTTTAAAAGAAAACCCCTGGGTATAGATAAGGTACTTATTAACTTCATGGCAGTTTCAGAACTCTCTAATGCAGCAACGCTTACAGTGAAGTTGTCATTTTGTCATCTCAGAACATCTGTACATGGTTGGTGTTTTCAGCTAAAGGCTGCTTGAGGATGATTCACTGGTCATTACTCCTTTTATTTATGTTAGAGGTGAAAAGCAGGTTAATTAGTCATTTATACTCTGTTAACAGAAGTAGAATCATAGACTCATTTGAGATGGAAAAGACCTTTAAGGTCATCAACTCCAAGCATTAACCCAGCGCTGCCACGTGCACCACTGAACCCTGTTCCCAGGTGCCACATCTACACGTCCTTTCAAGGACTGGTAACTCACACACTTCACTGGGTTAGTAAGTCATTCCTGAGTACGAGTGACAGGCCTTTCTGCTGCCATAGCTGCAGTCACAACTTCTGAGTTACTGCAGACCTGGAGAGCTGTTAAGATCTGATTATTGTGATTATTAGAGAGACATGCTTCTAACCAAATTAATGTGCAGATGAGATCATATGCCTAAATCAATAATGCAGATTTTATTAGGTAAAATGTGTGAGAGAGAAACAAAGACATAGAAAAGAGGGTGGGGGGAAAGGCAGAGAAAGAACAATTAACTAGAAAGATAATCACTAACCTTGTGGATCCAGCGGTGTTTTATTGGTCCTTCCTCACCCTTTTTGGTGGTCAGGGCCCCACAAAACATAAAGTTTAATGGGTTAATATACATTCAGGTGTATGTGGGCATGCCCAAGCACCTCCCCTGCAGGGTGGAGTTTTGCACTCTTTTGCTACACTGAATCATGTACAATCCTCTGATGGAAGGCCCCAGAAATAAATCTGGGGGTGCTTTGGGTGTCTTTGATGGTTTATGATACCTTTTAAGACATGACAGCTGCTTCTCATACCTATGTAGTTGAGTCTGCTATGCCCCATCAGAAGGGATAAGTACCCTCAGGCCTACATGTGGATGTGAATGTCCTGTGCTCAGTGTGTCTCTTCTTTCGAGTCAGTGTACTATGGTCTCCTCCAGTCAAGAGCTGACCTTCAGCACAGTTTCTGAGCTGGCCTTCTCCATCGACTCCTTGCGGTGTTACACTCTTCTCCCCCAGTCTTGTTTACCTCTTGAGATAGGCTTGAGATAACTTGGACAATAGTACTGCCTTTATCTTAATCTCCAATCCCCATCAGGATTTAACTTTCTGTCCCTATTTCCAGGAATTCACAGGGGCAAATTCTGGGGGCGGGGAGGCATTGGTGGTCGCAGATGAGGAGTTGCTTCTTTACACAGTTGCTTCTTTACACTGCTACAGTGGGCAAAATCCTTTGGTGATCTTAATAGTGTTTAAGGCTATTGTGATCTGTAAGTCTCTTCTAAGAGCATATCCTCTGCTGCAGGTATATTCTAAAAAAGTCCAGATCCAGCTGATTTTACTGGCAGGTGCCCTCAGGGTCAGCATTTTGGCTGCTCCTGAAAGAGGCAGAGTTCCAGATGATGGTTGTTACTCGCAGGTCCCACAGGCTGCTGTGTGAAAGCCAGGCACCTGTCTAGTCACACATAGGCACTACTGGTTCTGTGTTTTAGAGCCAACCACTGTAACTGAGAACAAAATTTTGTCTGGATGTGCAAAGTGAAGATCTTGACTGGCAGAGCATGAGAACAGAATCAGAGCAGACAGAAAAGCATCATCAAAACACTGGAGATGGTAAAGCTGTTGTTAAAGCCCTAATGTTTTAAACATGGCTTGCAAAGAGGATTGGGTACAAAACTGGGTCTGTGTCCTTGTTTATTGTTATCCTATTTATCAGGAACTCTCAAGAGACTCTCTTTAAAAGGCTTTTTATTCAAAAATAAAATTGCCTTCTTGGGGAAGCTCAAGTTTCATAAGAACTGATCAAGTTTTGACATTATGAGAGGTATCTTTTGAAACTTTGTTTGAAACTAGATTGTTTAAGCCTCTTGAAAGTGAATATTAAGTTCTATGCATTGTGTATCCTTAGGAGAAAGGGCACCTGTGTTAATGAATCTAAACTTTAAGGAAGAGGTAAGAATTCCATGAGAGCTCTGCAGTCTGCAGGAAATCCAGGGAAGATGGAACTTGATAATCCTCATGGTTAAGGTTTAAAAAGGCAGAAAAAATGTTTAATGATCCTAGTTTGGTTTTCTTTTAAACGGTCTCTTCTGATTTCTCTAAAAAACATTCATTCACACATAGGAAGAATGTACTCAGAGATGTGTTCAGAGGATATTCGATCCTCTGGATGATGAACTTCTGATTCTGGCAGAATACTTGGTTCCAGCGACAGCAAGTGTTCTATGGCTTGGCATAGGGTAACTTTGGGGAAGGGATCTTTGATCAGTTTTGGTTTTCAGGCTATTGAAACAGACTGTTTATTTTATTAAACATACTGTTTGATGCTCCAACAGCAACTAATTGGACTTACTCTGGATGTGTGAGCACTCTCATATGATCTGGCATTCCTCTTGCAAAAATGTCATAAATATTTTCAGGAGGCAATCCAGGGGGAAGGTGGCACCACAGTTCTGTGGATCTGAAGCTGTCAGGAGGAAAAAAATGCAGTGGGTAAACTGCAGCATCAGCTCCCCTGTTGCATTTTCCTCCAGGAGGAGCCATGGATGGTTATGACTGCTGGCAACTCTCAGAGGTTAATGTGTTGTCTACTCTAACTGGGTATGAAAGACAGGTAGTTCTGTTTCCAGTAGGATCTTCTGTGGGAAAGCCAAGATGTTTTGACTCAGGTGTGCCCTTTAGGCTGTTTGGCAACAAGACTGTGTATCAGATAGTCAAAACCAGAAGGCAGCTCTGAGGGATCATGTTTAACTTGCTCAGTCCTGATGTTTGTCTTAATTTTCCTGAAGGACCTTCACAAGTAGAAACTGCTACTGGCCTATCAGTCTGCTCTAGCAGCTTTCTTTGTATTCCAGCTTTAATCCAGTTCCCTGGTTGGCTCTTCACTAACCTCAGGTTGTCCCTGTGCTCCAAGGAGCTCCTTCTTTCTTTCATGGCACCTTTCAGCTATTGTCTGTCATTTCTGGGAATGTCCTTAGATAAAGGAGAGGTGGATAGGGCACAGCATGAGTCACTATGAACAGACCTTTGTCTCAAAATAGACTTGATGAGAGATCATTGGATCTTCTCACCAGCCATGCTGGGTTACAAGCACTTTCAGTTCTTGCAAGTGAAGTCCTGTTCTGAATGAATCCCCATCTCTTCACAGAAATGCTGTGTTCCTGGCATGTTGCCTGCAGTGGCTCATGGCAGGTGCTTTGCGATGGAATATAGGAAACAGGCCATGTCCCAGTTTGTCTTGTTGCAGAGTAGGAAGTGTTGGGGGCAGGGTCTGTGTGATGTCCTGTTCCCGTGAGAGCCTTTGCATTGATTTTCTTGGGCTTGTAACTGGGAGAGGGACAGTTAAAAGTCTTTGTGCCAGTGCCTGAACTGTGTGTATTTTCTTCCCTAGGCAAATTCAGAATACACACACGGGGCTGGATTTGTCAGTGCCAGAATACCAGGAAATCCGTGGGAAGATGATGTCTGGCCATGTCGAGTATCACATTGTCGTTGTTACCCGACTGGCTGCCTTCAAATCAGCAAAGCACAAGCCTGAAGATGTGGTTCAATTTATGGTAAATATTTAATCAGACCTGTGTTAGTGATCACTTTCTTAATCAGCTTTGATTATTTCTGTCATGATGTAGCAGATGCTTCATCATCAATCACAGCCTCTCCAGGTTAAGGTCCTTGGTAGGACAACACAGTCTGTACCATTTCTGCAATTCCTATTCCATTATGTGTATTCCATTATCCACACAGTAATTGAACTTTTTATTCCAGGAGCTGAAAGTGACGATGACTGTTGTTGCCTTTAAGGCATTTTTCATTATGGATCAACAAATAGAAACCAATTAAGTTTTTTGTAAGTTCTGCTACAAATTAGTTTCTCAAATATATGTATCAGTACTAGACTTTGTACAGAAACATGAAATAAATATATAGTAGCTTATTTGAATGGGTCTATTACCTGGACATAGCTTTTAAAATCCTTACTAAGAGAGGTTTACAAGGAAGTGTCCATATAAAACATTATTTAGCTGGATTGTCTTTTTCATTATACCTGCAGAGTAAAGGTTTGAAAGCACAGCACATGACTTAAAACAGGTGAAATTAATCTCATTTATGGCATGTGCACATCCACTTAAGCTTTTGCCCCTGGGACTGTCTGTCAAGCTGATGGGAAAAGGTGCATTTGGGGTGTTCTATTTGATCTTCTTTAGCTGCCTGCTGAACCACTCCCAAGAAGTGCATTTCTCTGTCCATTGACCATAAGGGGACGCACCCTGTTGCATGCTGTGAACATCTGCTATTTTCAGATGTTTTGGCAATAACTGTAATGTCAGAGTGATGTGAGTGTGTGGTTACCTGGTAGACCATGACCTGTAGCATAACTCACACTTCATAGAAGATAGTTGATAAAAGCCTGTTTAAACAATCTGATTTGCAGATAAACACCTGTCAGTGTTGTAAAGAAATGCTTTACAACAAATGAGATCTCCTGCATTTATTCCACATCTTGTGCTATATGTAGCTATGGTAAAAGCAGCAATGCTGGAATAGGAGTCTGTTCTGTTCTCCCTCCTCATCCCTGACTGCTTGTTCTCGCTCCGGCAGTGTTTCCTTTTGTGTGCCAGTGTCATGTGGCTATTCCATGACGTCAGTTGAGGAACTGCTGCTGGCTAAAAATGGGTATTTTGGGGCTTCTTAGTCAGTATTGATTTACACTTGCTCCTTGAGCCTGTGACCTGCACAATATCATTGAAGTTTCTTTTAGGACAGGGAAGGGCCAGACATGGGCAGATAAGAGAAGGGGATGTGCAGTTGCTTTTTTTCATGCAGCAATGCCTGCTTATACTATGTAATATTTCCACACAGCTCTGTGGAAAGGAGGAGGAAAGAATCTGGCTACACCTGAGGTGTTAAACTGGGCTGTCATCATCTATTTTCATTTTGCATGATTTAAGAATAAATTGATAAAATCAGCTTGTCTATAAAGAGGAGAAACAGACTTTGTACTGTGGTCCCTCTGCTTGCTGGGGTTGTCTGTTCCTGTCTGGGAGGATTTTCAGCACTCAGTTGCTCTTCTCAAGTGAAATGAACCTTCCTGATATCTCTTCTGGTGAGGCCTCCTGACATTTCATTCTTCATGAAGAAGAAAACTGGTGAAGCCTGACGAGAATAACATTTATCTCATCAGTTACATTTTTTTCAGCTGACTAAATATGATATATTATATAGTTTGTTGTGTGAGAGTAATTTAAAACCGTGAGCTGGGAGGTTGAGGATGGATGCTTTCCATCGATTCATTCCGATGAGTCTTGTCTGTATGTATTACTGGAAGGAACAGAGGGATTCACCTGTCGTAACTTATCTCTCTGTAAATTGGATATTTTAATATGAGTCAGTCCATGCTTATATGGTCAGTGGAGAGGAGGGGAATGATGTGACTCATCCTTTGGAAATGTCTCTCTTCTTTGACTATAAAGGGAAAGTATCTACATTGTAGACAGCTGCAGTGGGGGGGCTTCAACTCCAGGCTGAAATGCTTGAGGGTCAGTAGAGTTGCACACAAATCACTGTGTACACTCAGAGATGCCCTGGGATTTTCTACCTGGCCTTCAGAAGTTGTGGGTTTCCTATAGGTCTTGTGTAGTATATGCCTGCTGCACACAAGCCCCTTGGATACCCCAAAGTATCTCAGATGGCATGGGATGCCTTTTTCTGGGCAGAACAGTCTGCTCTATACAATTACATGTTTGCATTTGGTTTTCTAAACTCCCATCCCCATCGGTGCAGTGCAGTTGAAAAGCATCTGTAGGGTGGGGATGGGAGTTTAGAAAACCAAATGCACTTTGCAGAACATAAACGTCTTGTTCCATTTGAGAAACTGTAAATTACTGTAGGTGTGTGCACAGGGCTGGCAGGTGTGACAGAGGACATAAAGGCATTGGCACTGCCCTGAAACAGAAAGGAGAATATGGTGCAGCATCCAAGGTGCTGCTGGCTGCCTGTGTTCAGGTGAGTTGAGCTTCAGTTACATTTCACAAAAATGTCATTTTACCAATGACTGTCATGGGAGCTGAGACACCTCGTGCACGTAGGCAGATGGCTTAACCTGGAGAGAAGTGCCAATCCTGTGGCTGCCAGGGAAGGGGGTTGTGCCCAGAGTGTCTGTGCAGTGCCCTGTTCTGCTGGATGCTGGAGCAGCACGAACAAGAGCTGTGCCCCTTCCCCAGGGGGTTTGCAGGTGAAGTGTAAGAGAGCCGCGTGCCTGAGGAACAGCAGAGAAGAACGAGGCTGCAACGGGCAGCAGATCTAACACATCAAATGTGTATCACAAAGCAGAGCGAGACAAGACATCTGAAGGAGGAGAAGAAACTACTGTGTGCCTGTTCTGGAGCAGAATGGGAGAGGGGACATCTTTTTTTGCTTTCGTTGAAACTGCCAAATTGGAGGAAGGAGCCAGTGTCACAGCGCTGAGGTGACACGTAGGTTAGAGAAGGCAGGCATGCGTGGTAGGATTTTCCTTGTCTCTGGATACCGATTTTCGGATTGTCTCTGTTTTGGCCAGCTGGGGAGCCAGGTCCGTGTTTTGTGGCTCCTCCTTGCCCTGTCGCTGTCCCTGAGGCCTCAGAGGAGCCGCCGCTCCCGGCCTGCCCTCATGGCCTGCACCGCCCGCGGCGGGCGCTGGGCGGCAGCAGCGAGCGCCGGGCAGCGGCTCCAGCGGCTCCTCTTCCCCCCGGGAAAGGATGGTGAGCAAGATAGGAGAGTCCTCTAAGCTAGCTGTGGTCTCCAGAATCATAGGATCATTTGGGTGCAAAACGGCCTTTAAGGTCATTGACCCAGCTTTTGACAGATCACCACTTTGTCAGTTATGCTAGAGCACCAAGTGCCATGTCCAGATGTTTCTTGAACACCTCCAGGAATGGTAACTCCACCGCTTCCCTGGGTAGTCCATTCCAATGTTTAACGACCATTTCCATGAAGAAATTATTTCTGATGTTCAACCTGAACCTCCCCTGGCGCAGCTGGACGCTCTGTCCTCTCGTCAAGATCGAGAGATGTGTTAAGGCCCTATGACAAAAACAAGATGAACATCAAAAAGAGATTTCAGATCTGGCCTGTGAAGCCTTTACTGTGGGTCTAAACAATCCAGAGTGCCCTATTCCCCGGCCTTAATAGGACTACGCAAAATCACCATCATGGCATCTCTGATTAAAATGTTTGTGAAGCATCAACAGAAGAAGAAATTCACTTCTGTGATGACATTCAGATATAAATTATTTGAAAGTGGAGGGATTTTTTAATTAAAAAAAAATACTAATTGTAAAATAGGGTAAATGGGTTGTAGAACTGCATAACCTTAAGGTTATATTTGCTAATTAAAGGAGAAGTCAGTTGCATTTCTTTCAAAGGTCAGAATACTCTTGTACTATCAAAAGAGGGAAATTAGTTTTCTCTTTGGTACTGCTGCCAAGGTGATATTTAATTATTGCCTGTAGATTTGCCATTTTCTGTGATAAAAAGAAAAGGCTTTGCTTTTCTTAAAGGTATTTCTTCTAGCCACACCTTAGGTTTCTCTAGCAATTAACTTCTCCCTTATTAAAAATCCACCCAGCCTTTAGTGCCTTCTCTCTGTATCTGCATCCAGTTTGATTCTTCTGTACAAGTTATTTGTTACTCAATTCTTTTTCTTTTTCAAAGTTGAACAAACACTGGTGTTTGACAGGCATAGCACAATTTAGGGAGGCATTTATTATGGAACTGTCTTCCTCTCTTAAAATGAGGGAGTGTATGAGTACGTGGGTGTGTATTCATTTATGTTTTCATCATTGCCTTTTTGCATATGTTGGCCTTTTTTTTTTTTGGGCCTCAAAATCTGTGCATTGGAGTTACTTTTTCCTGACTGTACAGGTGTGTTGTGAAGATAAATTCCTTCACCTTATGGCTTCTGTGATGGG